>NW_021026238.1:248967-284928 GCF_004153795.1 Camellia sinensis
AAACAAGAGTCTAAGCTCTGATACCAATTGTTATTCAAAAGACAACCTAAGAGGAGGGGTGAATTAGGTTTTTAAAAATAAAAACAATAATACCCTAATAAAAAGTATGACTAGCACAATAGATAAATATAGTTAATGAAGTAAAAATAATTAAAACAAGTATTCTAACAACTATGCCAATTAATGATTTTAGCACAATAAAAATATGAAATATACTATAGCAAATGAACATACAAGTGCCAATTTCCATGTATTCAATCTCAAAATGCTAGGATATAAGCATGCATGCATGATTTATGCTACAATTCAACATATAGAACCAATTCTAAACTTAGCTCTACAATATGACATGAACCATGCAAGAATCAATTCAAAACATAAGAATGAGAAGGTGAATCCCTACCTTAAGTTTCCATTGCAAGATCAAGGAGCTCAATTTGCAATCTACACTTCAATTCTACCAAGTTTCCAAGCCAATTAGAGATGAAATCACACTCTCTCCTAACTCTCTTTCTCTCTAGTTCGGTTGAGCTCAAGAAAAAGGGCTGAAGAAATGTTGTATCTAAGTGTAATATGAAGATCAAAGTGTTGTGATAGTGGGCCACTATTGTGGCAAAATGGTAAATATGCCAAACTAGTAATTTAGCTTTATTTAATCTAATTTAATCATACCAAATCGCATTTCAATTAAATCTACCATAAAATCACATAAATTCTAATTAGCATAAAATACCAATCAATTTCAAATTCGGCCGCCAATAAGGCCTTCAATTTACAGTTCGAAACTTAAAACATGAACAGATCGATCAAATGACAAACAGATAGAAATGCAAGTAAAGCAATATACTCTTGCAATCAATTCAGAATTTCAGCCAAATCAGTTACTTATCATTCTCAGTTATAGTTTAGCATTAATCAGAGGTGAGGGTTGTCACACTAGATCAACTGTATACATGAGTACTCATCATTATAGCTTGTATTTGGTCAACCATCAAATATTATTTATTTAGAATGTTTGGTTATGTTGTATATGTTTTTATTGCAAATGGGTCCTCAAACGTAAACTTGGAGTTCATTTTAATTTTGATTCTCCATCTATTATTAGATATTGAGAGGGTAATTTGAGTACAAATTGGGCCGAGCTAGGTGCAGTCTCGTTTGGATGTTGGGCCAACGAAAGGGCAGGTGTAGCTCGATTGACCATACAGGCATTGAGCCAGGGCCTGAACGAGGCTACCTAGATATAGTCCAGAAATGAACCGAGGTTTTTCCAGTACATAGAGCCGAGTTGGAGTTAGTTTAGTAGAATGCCATCTTGGTTCTGTCCAGCACACAACCATACTAGGCTAGCTCGGTTGACTGTGCTACCAGCCAAGGTAACAGACTTGAACCATCTCACTTGGTTGTGAGAAGAGCGTGCTTAGGATAGACTTTATCCTTGGGAGTGTGATTTCTAGGAGGACTCTGCTAAGGAAAGTTGGAGTCCTACTAGGATTGTGCCAAACAGAATTTATAAAAGCTCATAACAGGACCTATGCACAGGTATCACAATTCTTATTCTCAAATACACAGAGCTTTTGGGTCTATTATCTATTTTGTTGACTTAGGCATCAGAGAGGTTTCCGGCACACACTCGCCAGCTAGCTCACATTTGTGTTTTCAGGTAGCAAAGCGACGATGTTTTGAAGAGTGCAAACTTGATCAATAGGATTATACGAGAAGATTATTCTGTACTCGTACAATTGGTGCCGTCTGTGGGAAGTGTGACAGAGAACGAACTTTTTGATCAGATTCTCCCTTAACTAATTTCAAATGGCGCATAATGACAACTTGCCACACTCTGCTATTGATGGACGAACCCCATAGGGGGGCACAAGGTGCAAAGGTTTGCCCTTTGTCCCTCCCATAGCAGAGTTGGACCCCCAAAGACGGAACACACAGAGGGATATGTGAAAGAGGCGAGGCATTAGTCCAAGTCGTTCTCAAAGCCCTGATAGGCAAAGGTAGAAGATTGATCCTTAGGCTCTACAAGATTGCGTAAGGGAGAAAGACGAATTAATAAAGAGAATGACAGCCGACATCGAGACGATGATACGCTAGATAAAGGGTAAAGGGGTGGCAGGAGAAGAAATTTGCGAAGGCAGAATGCGTTCTCACCACTCAGGGGATCGTGGCAATCAAATCACACCATTCCAGACTAAAAGCAGGAGCCTCAAGACAGGCGAGACACAATCAAGGACATCCAGGACTCGTTTCTCTAGATCTGAGAGAATGAGGACTAAAAGGTCTTGTACGGAGGGAAGCAGTTATCGGCCTTGGCATACACACCAAACGACATCTAGGCACACTAAGTTGCCTAGGTCAGTGGACTTGCGGACAGTACTGGACAGGAGAGCTTAAAAGAGAGAAAAAGCCTATGCACGCGACCCCGAAAGGGTCTCTACTTTGCAGCGGTTGGCTCCTCGGACACATGGAAGTGTTGAGGTTGGAATGCCAGTACTACGCCTTGCTTACGAGCTAGCAGACAAAGTGTTAGCAAGGTTGCAAAGCTCGCCGTTCGTTCCAGCAATTGAGAATGCACCATTACCCTTGGGCTTCCATTAGTCCCAGTTCACTACTTATGAGGGGAAGTCAGACCCCTACATGCACTTGAGCCACTTCTGCCAGGTCATGGCTGTATACCGACGGAATGAGGCTCTAATGTGTATCTTGTTTCCCTCAAGCCTAGGTGACCTGGGCTTGACATGATTTGAAAGATTGCCAGAGGGTAGCATAGCTTCATGGGCGCAACTTGCAGAGGCGTTTGTTACCAGGTTTAAGATGAACACCAAGACACTGGTGGAGATAGACCAACTGCTCTCCATCGACATGGACAAGAAAAAAACACAAAAATCTTACAACAACCGATATTGGGAGACTTTTAATCCAATTGGAGAATGCCCCGCAAACTTAGCTATTTCACAATACAAACGGGGTTTACAAGTTAAATGACAATGACACCACCTCTTACAATGGAAGCCCTAATGGAGAAAGTGCATTAGCATATCAGGGTAGATGAAGATGGCGTTCACGCCAAAGCAAAATTCGGCACAATAGCGATGTCGGACAAAAAGCCCATGACAAAATGGTTAACACAATTGGCTGTGATGACCCACTGAACAAGAATGGTCGAGGCAGGCAACCAAGTGGCGAGGACATCAGGCAAGGAGGTTGAGAGTCCGCACCACCATCACCACGGTGTTCAATAAACCTATCTACCGAATTCTTAGTGAGATACGCGATAAACCCTTCGTTCGGCGGCTAACCAAGTTGGGAGAAGCGCAAAAGGGTTACGACAATAGGTACCGGTGCATCTTCTATGATGAAGTGGGGCACCGAACTAAAAATTGTAAGCCCTTAAGGCAGCATCTGGAAACGTTAGTGGCTGCAGGCCACCTAGACCAGTATATTGAGGGGGGAGCTCAGCCAACCCCCCAAGAACTGTGACTGGCCAGATGGGATGCCCGTCGACGGTTCGCCCCAAGGTGTAATCAATGTGATACATGGGATCATTGAGCCTGAATGAGTATATGAGCTCAGAGAGATGATAAAAAAAGGTTGACCACATGAAAGAGGTATTGAGTGCACAACCTACTATGAAAAAGGAAAAAAACGGAGGCAACAAACGTCATTACCTTCCCTGACAAGGACTTAGCACGGTTACAAAGCCCTCACAACGACGTACTAGTAGTTACTCTACACGTCAAGAATTTTGACGTCAAACGGATTCTAATTGACCAAGGGCGCTCATACGAGATAATGTACTACGAAACCTTTAAGAAACTCAAATTGGAGGACAAAGATTTAGCACCCGCAACATTTCCCTTAAAGCAGAATGGCCGGTTGGCAAGATAATTCTACCAGTTAAAGCAGGAACAATGGCAAAACAAGTGAAATTTTAGGTATTGAAAATCCCATCCACTTATAACATAATCTTGGAAAGAGCATGGTTGCACGCCATGCAAGCGGTAGCATCAACCTACCACTAGGTGTTACGGTTCCCTAACGAAATAAGAATGGTTAAAGAAGTCTTAGGAGACCAAATCATGTCCAAACAATGCTTCATGACAGTGAATGGCAGTCGAGCAGCCAAAGGGTTCATACAAATGGTGGAGTAACCAGAAAGCAACAAGTTGTTTGCATACGTCGGCAAGGCAGACGAACAAAAGGCAGTAGAAGATCTGGTGGAGGTCAGAATAGACGAAAAAATCCCAGAAAAGTTCTTTATGCTTGGCTCATCTTTGTCCAGCACCAAGATAATAGAGATCATGGAATTTTTGATTTCTAACATCGAGGTGTTTTCCTGGACACCGTATGACATGCCTGGCATTGACCCTAACTTCATTTGCCATCAACTCAATGTCCACCTAACTGCCATATCAATTATACAGCGAACCCGCCGATCGACACTTCACTACACCAAGGTAGTGGCTGAGGAAGTGGGGAATCTTCTAGAAGCAGGGGCAATTAGGGAGGTTGATTATCCCAAGTGGATCTCCAATACCATGATGGTTCCAAAAAAGAATGGCAAGTGGCATGTTTGCATAGACTATAAGACAATCAACAAAGCATGCCCAAAAGACAGTTTTCCTCTACCACAAATAGACCAACTAGTGGACTTAACTGCAGGTCACTACCGACTTAGCTTTCTTGATACGTATTATGGTTATCATCAGATTGCTATGCATGAACTAGACCAGGAGGTCACATCGTTTACAACATCTAGAGGATTGTATTGCTATAGGGTCATGCCCTTTGGCCTGAAAAATATAAGGGCGACATTCCAGCGAATGATCACCAAAATGTTCGAGTCATTGTTAGGCAGAACAATGGAGACTTATATAGACGACATGGTGGTCAAAAGCAAGAATGAAGGAGGCCATCTCAAGGATCTCGCTGGGATGTTCCAAATTTTGAAGACCTACAAGCTACAACTGAATGCATCTAAGTACGTGTTTGGCGTGGGGTCAGGAAAATTCTTTGGCTCTCTAGTGACCAACCGAGCTATAGAAGTTGATCTCTTAGATCAAAGCCATTCAAGATCCCGAGAGGCCCAACACAGTCAGGGAGGTACAACATCTCACTGGCCTAGCAGCCGCGCTAAACCGATTCATAAGTTGGTCATTAGATAGGTGTCGACCATTCTTCCAAGCACTAAAGGCCAAGTTTGAGTGGGATGACGAGTGCGACCGTGCTCTGGAAAGCTTGAAAGAGTACATGACCTCTCCACCATTGTTGGTAACCCCTATACCAGGAGAGGAACTTTTTTTATACTTAGCAGTTTCTCAACATGCAGTAAGCGCAGTGTTGGTACGAGCTAAGGGAATACAACACCTACCTATCTTTTATGTTAGCCAGACATTGCTGGGTATCGAAACAAGGTAGCTACCATTGGAAAAGTTGGCCTTAGCTTTGATGATGGCTTCAAGAAAATTAGCGCACTACTTCCATGCCCACACCGTGATCGTCTTAATGGCCTTCCCCTTAAAAGCCTTGTTTGAAAAGACAGACTTTTCAAGGTGAACACTAAAGTGGGCTATGGAGTTAGGACAGTTCGACATCAAGTTCCGGCCACGAGCCATGATAAAAGCCCAAGCATTGGCAGACTTCATGACAGAGTTTGTGCCAAGTAGTCATTATGTGTGCCCGATAGACTTATCCGAGATAACCGAGCAAAGTGGGGAAAGGGCCGTGGGAATAAAGAAGCCCTTGCAGCAAGGCGAGCAAGTGAGCAACGAACCGCCTAGTCCTACAGTGATTCCTGAAGATCCGCCTGAGAACGGAGTGCTAAGACAATCAAGCAGTGAAAAACAATTTGATATAACGGATAAAAATATGGAGAAGACACCATTAACATTCCAGATCCTAAGGCGTCATCAAATCCCTCCACCTGCTGGAAGTTGTTTGTAGGGGAGATGTGGGAGCTCTTCGTGGATAGAGCGTCCAACAGGCACAGCGCTGGACTGGGGATAGTCCTTATCTTACTAGATGGCTTGACCATTGAACAAACAATCAACCTTGTATTTATAGCATCCTGCAACAAGGCCGAGTACGAAGTACTGTTAGCCAATTTGAAGTTAGCATTCTGCATGGAAGCCACCGAGCTGATGGAATACAGTGACTCCTAATTAGTAGTCAACCAAATTTCGTGCGACTACGAAACAAAGGACGATAGAATGACCAAGTATCAAGAGTTGGTCAGAAAGGAGATCATGAAATCTGATGTGGTAAAGATAGAGCAAATCAGTCAAGAAGAAAATAGCAAGGCAGATGAGCTGACCGATTTTGCGTCGATGGCAGACACGTCTATCCCACACCCATTGCTAATGGATTTCTTGCCAAGACCAAGTATTAGAGAACCTGAAGCAACCGAAGTATGCTGCGCCGAGTTAGGTCCCTCCTAGATGGACCCCATAGTGGTGTTCTTAAAAGATGGCATCCTGTCGGAGGACAAGAAGGAGGCCAATAAATTAGAGCAAAGTTACAGCAGTTTTGGCTCTCCCCGTCACTAGCACTGTACAAAAAATCCTTTACAGGACCATACTTGAAGTGTGTCCATCCTAGCAAGGTCGAGACATTTTTGTTCGAAATACACGAAGGTATTTGCGGAAGGCACCAAGGGGAAAGAACGCTGGCCTATCGGGCCATTTCACAAGGGTATTGATGGCCGTACATGAAAGCAAACGTTGAGAAGTACATCAAAAAATGTGATAAATGTCAGACGTTCGCGCATCAAATCCATCAGCCATCTAGAAAGCTCCTACCCTTGACCAGCCCTTGGCCTTTTGCAATGTGTGGCCTAGACATTGTAGGACCACTCCCAATCGTGCCGGGCAATAAAAAGTTCTTTATTGCGGCAACGGACTACTTCACCAAGTGGGTAGAAGCAGAGACACTTGCTTCCATTAAAGAGAAAGACGTCAAGAAGTTTGTCTAGCAGAACATTATAACTCGGTTTGGAATACCCAAGCCCTTGATATCTAACAACGACACTCAATTTGTTGGACGACTCTTCAGGGGGTTTTGCGAAGAACACAAGATCAAATTCTATAATTCTATGCCAGCATACCTCCAAGCTAACGGCCAGGCCGAGGCTTCCAACAAAGTAGTCTTAGACGGTTTGAAAAGAGGCTAGAAAAAGCGAAAGGGAAATGGGCTGAAGAACTTCTTCACACCTTATGGGCATACTGAACTACACCTAAACACTCGACAGACGAAACGCCTTTTTCCTTGGCTTATGGTATGGAGGCAGTAATCTCTCTGCAAGTTGGCCTCCCCACCATTGGAAGCGAAAATTTTGATCCAGATTTGAATGGAGAGGCCATAGCCCTAGAATTAGACTTTACAGAAGAGTGATGTCCAAGAAATACAATAAAGCAATGCACCCAAGGCAATTCAAGATTGGGGATTGGGTACTGCGCAAAGTAATGAGAAACACTTTGGTGCCTGGAGATGGCAAATTAGGACCTAATTAGGAAGGACCGTACAGAGTAATTGGTTTGGCAGGAAAATAGACATATCACCAAGAAGACATGGACGGCCAAGCTATTCCAAGGCCATGGAACACGGCCAATTTCAAAATATTTTATATTTAGCTCTTTTTTAGAACACTTGCCATTTTTCTTTTTTGATATTCAATAAAATAAGTAGACATTTTTTTCCGTAAAAATTCTTTCCTCTGTTTGTAAAAATTGTTCATACTCATTGCCCGACTAGAGGGTAATCGAGAAAGTTGGCAGGTTTGACCAACACTTTTTTCATTCTTTAGCCGAAATAAGGATCTAGGCTCAAGAAGGTTGGCAAGTTTGACCAACACTTTTTCTTCAGTCGAGATAAAGATCTAGGCTCAAGAAGGTTGGCAGGTTTTACTAACACTTTTTTTCATTCTTTAGCTGAGATAAGGATTTAGGCTCAAGAAGGTTGGTAGGTTTGACCAATACTTTTTTCATTCTTCAGCCGAGATGAGGATCTAAGCTCAAAAAGGTTAGTAAATTTGACCAACACCTTTTCTTCAGCCGAGATAAGGATCTAGGCTAAAAAATGTTGGCAGGTTTGACCAACACTTTTTTCATTCTTCAGTCGAGATAAGGATCTAGGCTCAAGAAAGTTGGCAGGTTTGACCAACACTTTTTTCATTCTTTAGCCTACATAAGGATCTAGGCTCAAGAAGGTTGACAGGTTTAACCAACAATTTTTTTATTCTTCAACCGAGATAGGGATTTAGGTACAAAAAGGTTGGCAGGTTTGACCAACAGTTTGCACTATTTAGTCGAGATAAGGATCTAGGCTTAGAAAGGTTGGCAGGTTTGACCAATATAAGTTTTTACTCTTTATCCGAGATAAGGATCTAGGCTTAAGAAAGTTGGCAGGTTTAACCAACAGTTTGCACTCTCTAGGCGAGATAAGGATCTAGGCTAAAAGATAGTGGGCAGGTGTGGCCAACAGGTCTTTTCTTTAGCCGAGGTAGATATCTCGGCTAAGGAAGGTTGGCAGGATGAAGCAGAGCTGTTGAGCCTGGCTATGTATGCAGTTAAAATGATACACTAAAATAAAGGAAAAGCACAGTGACTGAGCAAGAAGTACAAAAACTTTGTTCATTGTGTGAAAAGTGATTACAAGAGGTGGGACATTTAGCCCGGTTACATAATACAGAACAGAAATCAAGCAAAAAATAAGAAAAAAAGGATTCCTGGTCAAGCAAAAAGGTCATCAAGGTCAGTATCTAGGTCACCATAGACTTCGTCGCTGGATAGGTGTAGACACCCCATTTTGACTAGCCCTAAGACTTGGGCGCTTTCTGTTGATTACCCGATGATGACAATCAGAATGCGTTCCCCAACAGTCCTCAACAAGAAATATAGAATTTGAGCTTTAATTCCAACATTCACACATTTTTGGCCAAACTATTTTAGACCTTAAAATCCTCTTTTCAAAATATTTTTCCAAATATTTGATGTTTCGATGCTCCCATTTCAATTAAAATATTACACTTTTCAGTGAATCGAGTAAGGAAAAAGTAGTAATAAATGAAAGGGAGGTAAATTCTTTAAAAAAATATATTTAAAAACATCTTCTTTATAGGTTTGGATTTGAAGGAGACAGGAGGGGATGGAAGAAAACTAGTTTAGGGAAAGGATGAACATCAAATTGTTAAGAAGGAAATGAACAGTCTTTACTAAATTAGACATATCTCTTTGTACACTTGGATTTTAAATGTGAGGCCACCACCATTGGAAAGGAGACTTCTGGGGCTTCAATTTAGGCCCAATAACCACTTAAAACCAAGTTTAGATAAGGGAGATATGCCCATTTGAAGTTGGGCTTAAGAACAGATTTTGTTGACCTGGCCCGAAAGAAATGAACAGCCTTCACTAAATTAGGCATATCTCTTTGTACACTTAAAATTTAGATATGAGGCCACCACCATTGGAAATTATACTTCTGGGGTTTCAATTTAGACCTAAGAACCACCTGAAACCAAGTCCATATAAGGGAGATATGCCCATTTGAAGTTGGGCTTAATAGCAGATTTTGTTGACTCGACCCAAAACAGCAATATCCTGTTTTTCCTGGTTTTGGTTCGGTTGGGACACCCCATTTACGAATTTTCTGACCTATTCAAGTGCACCCATTTATCTTCTATTATACCTAATCATCCCCCATTGTCAAAAAGAGGTTTTGTTTGCATCTATAAAGGAGTATCCCATGCAACTACCTTGAAAATTTGCCCCCCTATCACATTCTTGTCTTCCATATTCTTTTTGACCTTTACTCTCCCTCATTGCCTATGTAGAATGATCATATTGTAAGAGAGAGGGAGGACCACGAAATTGAAGAGAAAAGAGTAAGAAAATGGTGAAAAAAAGAGAGAAAAATTGAGTTTTTGAGCCAAAAACATTCCCATCTTCCATATATACCCCATACCTTCCATACAAATTGAAATTCCATCTTTCTTACATCCAAAAATCCTCCAAAAATTCTGAAATAGATAAATTTCAGTAGTGATTGATCAAAGGAAAGAATGAGTGTTGTTGAAAGTGAGGAAAAAAAAAAAAAAAGAGTTAGCCACTTTTCCACCATACATACCCAAAGTTCCATTCTAGCTTCAAATTGAGGATCAAGAACACACTTCCTAAACTTGAAGGTGATCAAGAGGAAGTTTGAAAATCAAGAAGTTCAATCTTTCTTTGGAAGGTGAATTTCTAGTCTTTCATTTTCTTATATTTTATATCTCATATTTATTTTCTTACTTCTTATTTTATAGTGTTTTGTTATAATCCAAGTGGTTTGTTTATCTCATATTTATTTTTTTACTTTATGTTTCATAGTGTGTTGTTGTAATCTAAATGGTTTATTTAGCTCATAATTAATTAATTATTTATTTATTTTTATTCGCTTGCTTTAATTTCATATTAGTTTTGTTGTAATCTTGCATGTTCTACCTCATATTTGCTTTCTTGTTTTAGGTTCATGTTAGTTTTGTTGTAATCTTACATGTTCTATCTTATATTTGCTTTTTTGTTTTAGTTTCATAGTAATTGTGTTGTAATCTTGTATTTCCTAGCTTATCTTTTTCTTGTATTAGTCTCATATTAGTTTTGTTGTAATCTTGCATGTTCTACCTCATATTTATTTTTATTTTTTTTGTTTTTGGTTCATGTTAGTTTTGTTGTAATCTTGCATGTTCTATCTTATTTTTGTTTTCTTATTTTAGTTTCCTAATAATTATGTTGTAATCTTGCATTTCCTAGTTTATTTTTTTCTTGTATTAGTCTCATATTAGTTTTGTAGTAGTCTTGCATGTTCTACCTTATATTTGTTTTCTTGTTTTAGATTCATGTTAGTTTTGTTGTAAGTTTGCACCTTTTTTTTTTTTTATATTTGTTTTCTTGTTTTTAATCTAACCGGTAGTGGTTAGTTGAGCCACTTACATATTTCTTATTTGTTCATTTTCTTAGTTTCGCAATAAGACAGGTTTTGCTAGGCCTAGTTGACCGGCCGGTTAGTTTCTTTTGGACAAGACAACGTTGTCTTTCGATGTTAACCAACTTCCGGTGGTTTCCAAGGCACATGAACCTTTTTTTTCTTTTGTTTATTTTATTTTGACTGTATTATGAGGTTTTATTTTGTTGTAATATTCTTCTCACCCCCCTAATTTGGTTTGTAATAATTCATTCAAAGTGTTGTAATAATTTCCCGCTCCACTTCTTTCTATCTTATTTTTTTACTTGCTTTCCTTATTTGTGAATATGCATCATATTTATTTTATTTTATTTTTTATCGTTATATCCATACTTTGCATCTATGTTTTATGCATCTTGATTCGGCTAAGTTTGCATTTGTGGATTTAATCAATTCCTATGTGATTATGTGCGCTACCTCACATTCTTGAGATGATTCATATGTCATATCTTAGAAGCCGAATCTTTAGTTGCATCTCATGAGTGAATTGCATTAAGATTTTATATATAAGATCATGCATGTTTTACTAACTTTGTTTTGTAGCTATTCGAGGGACGTCGGTAAATATGTAAGTTTTTATGCTTTAGCATCCCGTTTGTGTGCGTTTTTCTTATTATTTTTAAGCACCCTACCATGTGGCTACTTGCTTTCTTGATATAACTATATGAATGCCAGTGGATGGAGGTTGTGTCGCTTAATTTGGAATAGTGTTGATTTTCATGTTTGTAGACTCAATTTATTTGGGTTGTACATCTCCAAAACTCTTTCAAAACTACATGAAATCAAATTATTCCAAAATAAATGGCATAGTCTATACTTGTATGCTTCACATAGTAATTTTTAGGATTTATTAAATAATCGAAATATGAACATATAAAATAAATAAAATTCATATCATGGTTTAGTAAAGGTCGATCTTTTGATTGGGTGAGAGGGGGTGCTCAATTAATAACATTCCCTTCTCATAGCTAAGGCTCCGAACCGAGACAACTTTAGTTATAACGAACAATGGCCTTGGCACGAGTCATGGGTTTCCTAATTTCCTAAAAATATTAGGTGGCGAATCTGAGATCTGATGACGCAGTCTATTTATGGCAAAACGTTTTGCAATAAAATAGATTTTCTAAAAATTGCCAAATCTGAACTTTCATCTATATTTCACATTGTACTAGTGAGACTAGATCAAAGAGGTCTCAGGAGTCCAAACTGTTTAACGCGCACGGGTATCCCCCGAGCATGTTACAGTTTCTGGCGACTCTGTTGGGGATTTTATGAAACCTTGACTCGAACTCCATGATATGAATTTTATTTTCAATTATATGTTTATTGCATTGTATTCATTGGTGCACTTCAGGTCCCTGTGTTGCCCAGATAGTAGTGGCAGCACAGGCAAGCTTTTTGTGACACTACACATATCTTTACGATGCTTTAGAGGCCTTATGTAACCTTTTGAGATCTGTCAAAAGGTAGCTTTGCTATGTAGCTCTGCTATCTAGCTTTGCTATCTAAGGTTCTCAGACTCAGAAGAGAGGCTATTTGACTCTTCTAATTTCCTGGGATCTTTATTGGTTATGACCCAAAGGACTCTTTGGTAACGTCACCTTGACTTTAACCCCTAGAGTACAGCTAACCTTGTGCATATAGTGAACTCTAGTACCTTCCAACAATAGGACATGATGCTCTCCTATTTCTAGGATGTATGATGCCGCTTGTTTGAATAGTGAAACCCTAGATCAATTCAAAGTTAGGACAGGGTAACCCTAGCCCCCATAGGGGTGTTTGTTCTCTTTCATGCTATGTGTTATGCGCAATGTGGGGATTCTTAGATTCAGATGAGTGGTTCAGTCATTTCAGCTTGTGTGGTTGAGTTCAGTTTTTTTTCAACATGAGTTAGCAGTAATCAGTTGAGCTGGGATGCTGATGAAATTCTGATTGGGAGTCCCATTTTGTTTCAGCAAGGTAGTCGAGCACTATAGCTTCCGAAAGGTCTAATATCCCCCAAGTTCTGTGGACCCGCGTTGGTAGACTTTGCAAAAGTACAGATTTGGTTCAGGGTCAGCCAGTGTTAGTTTCTTTGCCACCGGTTACACGAAGAAAAGCAAAAGCTTCATCAACTGTCCAGAATACCCCTTCTCACCTGCTAGATCATCACCACTTAACTCACCAGAATCAGTGATGGCTCAAATTCCAGAAAATATAGCAGACATACTACTGGGCCTTCAACGGAGCATGGATATTGTTGCCACTACGGTTTCTGCCCAAGAAATGGTTTGCTACTCGCAAGTAGGCTTAAAATGCAGATTTTGCCACCCTCGGGTGGGCTTAGAAAACAAGATGATTTGCCACTCTCAATTGGGCTTAAAACTCACAATTGATGAATTGTTCCAATCCAAATAACCCAACATTCACCCACAGGCATTCAGGCAGGTATACCACGTAAGCACGTAGCCTCATGGTAAGCATGCTATCATGGCAGTCACTCACACACATGCAAGGATGCTAAAGCATAAACACTTACCGAGTACTCCAAGCCAAAACAGAAGCTATGTTAGAAATCCATGCATGATTCTAACTATACAGAAATGCCTAATGCAACACATGCAGGAATGCAATTACAATAGGCTCGGCTATTCTAAAGATGGCATGTGATGATGCTACAACTAACACGTATTCAATTTGGAATTGAAATACAAATGCAGTTAGTATGATGCGCCGAGCCCGGTGCATGCAAGATAGATGAATGATTCAAACATGCAAGCATAAGTATACTAATTGAAACACGCCCTAATCTAACCATCATAAGCTGGTAAATAAAAGGGAGAAAGACGTGGGGTTGGAAGACATACATCACACGTATGCATACTTATTACAATGGTACCCTCGCTCGGAGGGTCTGAATAAATAATACAGTCCGAATAATAATTACAGTCCGAATAAGTACAAAACCCTAATTAATTAACAATTTAACTAGGAAAGCAAGTAAATTAGCATGCAAATTCATGGACTGCCTCAGCTCTATTCCGAATGATGAAAGATGCATGCTCGAGTTGCCTTGCGCGGAAATTCATTGCGATGCCCTGATTCGCCTCTGTTTGCAATTAATGCCGGAATGCTGTGCAAGGCTTTAGAAAGCTGCTGATTTCTGATTTGCTGCAACAGAGAGCAAGAAAGGGGCACAGCAAAGTATTTTCACATATGCATGCATGACTACTCTTCAAGGAGTGTAGTCCTCAATCCTCGTGCCACCAATCACGCATCTCGATGCATGATGGCCGATGAGTCAAATTGCACGACTCGATGTGAAATGAATGCACATATAAACACAACAAGACCTAAACTCCATCATGGGTAAGCCAGAGTGTCGGCGACCGGAAATTGAGACACGTTCCGTCACTCGGAGTACGAAACGTCCCTCGTTTCCCGTACTTGGGCTAACTCCTATCCCAAACACAATGCAAATGAGATGGCATACACAATGTGACTAACATACAACCTAGCATACGCAACGCTATGAAATGGCATACACAATGCTTGATGTAACATGACATACACAATGCTCTAACATGCAACTCAGCATACACAATGCTATGGACCGAAATGGCATACACAATGCACGATGGACTTACGCCAACATGAGTGGACCTCAGCCACACTCACATCAGTGGCCATTAGATGAAAATGAGACAATCGAAATGCGTGCACACATGCACAAATACCAAGGACCGAACCTAAGGCATCAAATGTCACTCTACCAAAGCATGGCAAGGGATAAAAGATGGCATACAAACATGCAATTTCCAGCACTGAAATATGATGCGCAATGGTCCCGAATCATGGAAATATGGCACCCAATGCATGAAAGAGGCCCCGAAACTCAAAACTAGGCAAATGCATTGAACTATAATCATGCAAAACAAGCATTATTTGATCACGAAGTATAAAAACAGAGCCAAGGCAGTCCCAAAATATGTGCAATATTAGTTCAAAGCATGGCCAAAAAGTGCTAACATGAGGGGCTAAAACAACACGCAAACTAGGCTAGTAAGCATGGTTTACATGGCATGTACATGAAGCATAAGAGAGGTCACCAAACCAGCCAAAAATAGGAACATGATATGCTAAAATATGCCTAAATAACCACTGAAATGCATCCAATGCATGCAAAAATGATGAGCTCCTTTGGAGTGCCATGCAAGGGGTTTCTCAACACATGCATCAAGGACACTTAGCATAGCAAAACTAGCTCTGGAACTCAATTATGACAGCCCTAAAACTCACCAAAAAGGGCCTAAAATGGCTCAAGGAAGTATGCAATGAAAGGTCCCCTTGAAAGGCCTTAAGGAGGATTGCTTCACACATGCATGATAGACATAAAATATGGCCAAAAGGGCTCCGGACAGAGCTAAGGCAGACCTCAAAACCCACATAATAGGGCCTGAAACAAGACTTCAAAGCATGCAAAATGGGGGTCCTTTAGAAGGCCAATAAAGCTAGTAAAGAGAATGAGGGGTGAGAGGGTCACCCCTCTATGATTTTGAAGTTCAAAGACATATCTAAGCCACTGAAAATCTACTGGATTTCAGTGGCTAAAAGTCCAAACCAAGGCCAATGCAAATGCTCACATGCATAGCTCAAAACATGAGGAAATAAAGCATGAAAGGGGGTAGATGACCCCCAACAGGGAAATGACCTTAAGAAAACATGTTTATAAGATCAAAATAAAAATCTTTTTAGTTCATGACAAATCTAAAAAATGCTCACAAATAGGACTAAGATATGATGCAAAATAAGCCTACAAAGAGGGATAGAGCATACAAGGAGGTAGATGGCCTCAAACAGAAAAGTCTCCTTAATCAAACTTTAAGAAGAGCTCAAAATAAGACACTTTTCAGTTTATGAAAAAGTCTAGAAACGCTTACAAATAAGGCTAATCAATGGAGCAAAATAATGCAAGAAAAGGGAAAATAGAGACTCACCCTTGAAGAACAGATTTCCAGCAACTTCTGGACCAAGATGGGAGTTCTTTAACCTCTGCAAATCAGCTCCAAGATGCTTGGATGGATGGTGGAGGTGTTGTACTAAGGGTTGGTGTGCAAATGGCCAAGACTATTAGGGTTTTTGGAGCTCAAGTGTAAAGATATAGGGAGAGAGAGGTGTATAAGCCTTCAAAATTGTTGAACCCCTGCAAATGAAGATCCTTTATAGAGGAGAGGCTCTAAAGCTTATCTTGGAAGCTTCAAATATCCTCCATACACGTGTATAGAGGATGGTCCAAATGCCTCCCAGCTGACACATCTGTGATGCATTCAAAGAGAGCAAAAAGCAAGAAGCAGGCTGACCAGTTCAAGTGGTCAGCCGGCCACTCCCCTGGTCGGCCGACCAGGGGTCAAAAGGTTCAAGGAGAAATGCTGGCCGGCCACCCTAGAAAGGTGGCCTCCCAGATGAGTACAACACAGCTGTATGGTGGAAAACCAGAAAAAGTGACCCAAGAGAGAGAAAAATCAGCTTTTTAGCAAGGTTCAAAAGGGTCAAGAAGAATTACTGGTCGGTCTACCCATATTGGTGGCCTCCCAGATGAGCATAACACAATGGTGGTATGAAAAACCAGAAATTGTGGCTCAAAAGTGAGAAAAACCAGTTTTTTGTCAGAAAAATCGGCTGGAGGAGAGAGAAAAAAAGAAAACTGGTTTCCAAGGGGAAAAGGTGGCCTCCCACCATACTACCACCTCCTTAGCAATGAAAATAGGGTCCCTACCAAAAATGGACCAAGACGGATGCAAAACGAAGGTTCGGGGGCCAAAACGCGCAATCTTGGGCCTCGAAAACAGGCTGTTAGGCATCGGAAGTGGCGTACGACCACGAAGGTGGTCTCTCGGGCCACAGTGTCCCTCAAAAGAGAGGAAACAAGGTGTGTGCCAAAAACCAGAGCAAACGGAAGTAGTTAAGCGATCCCGAATCGAGGCACACGGCCGACGGCTCCGAAAATTGAAAACTGGTCTCCAAAAGGGAAAAATGGCCTACGGCCACGAAACGTAGCCTACGGCCACTGAGAGATGGTCTATGAGACCTCTCCCTCATTTCGGGAAGAGAAAACAGAGAAAACAGGACCTGGTTCGCAAACCGAGGCAAAGCACAAAAGAGCCCTGAAGTCTGGAGGCAAGGCTCGCAGCCGAGACTCTGAAACCTCAGAACGAGCACAATATGCATCATCACCGAGCACTCAATCGGTGACGTATGAGTCTTAAGGTCCGTCAAAAATGGGATGTCTACACCTGCTATGTGTTATGTGCAATGGATGGGATTCATACAGGGATTCTCAGTATCAATGGTTCAGGCATTTCAGTTTATGGGTTTGAGTTCAGTTCTGTTTTTTAGTATGATCAGTTGAGCTGGCATGCTGCCGAAATTTGATTGAAGGTTCCACTTTTGCGAGGTAATTGAGCACTATAGCTTCTGAAAGGTCTCATATCCCTCAAGTTCTATGGACTCACGTTAGTAGACTTTGCAAAAGTTCAGATTTGGTTCAGGGTCAACCAGTGTTAGTTTCTTTGCCATCGGTTACATGAAGAAAAGAAAAAGCTTTATCCCAGAATGCCCCTTCTTCACCTGCTAGATCATCATCACTCAACTCACCAGAATCAGTGATGGCTCAGATTCCAGAAAATATAGCAGACATACTATTGGGCCTTCAATGGAGTATGGATACCATTGCCACTACAGTTGCTGCCCAAGGCACTATTCTTGCTGCTCAAGGTAATACTCTTGCTGAGCTGTAATG
Organism: Camellia sinensis; assembly: GCF_004153795.1. NCBI lineage: Eukaryota > Viridiplantae > Streptophyta > Magnoliopsida > Ericales > Theaceae > Camellia > Camellia sinensis. Next base: position 266,747 of record NW_021026238.1, read on the forward strand.
CCCATTTGGGGCGTCCACTACTCAACCACCTCCGGTGACTCATCCAGTTCCACTTCCACCTTCACCTCCATCAGCTGACGAGTTTCTCGAACTTAACTCACCAGAAGATCTGAGGGTTCCTGTACAAATTTTAGGAGGATCATTTCCCCTTCCACAACCAACAGGAGTGCTCTTTTCCTCCGAAACACATGAGTCTGACCCAACTATGTTGAAGCTGGCCAAGTTAGAAAAACTTTTCAAAAGGGCACAGGGAGTCAATTCAATCCCGGACATCAAAGACGGGTACACTGAGACAACTGTGAAGTTGCCAGAATGGTTCAAAATGCCACACATTGATAGGTTTAATGGCTTCGGTGACCCAACGGTGCACATTTGCCTGTTCTTTGATGTCTTAAAGCCTATGGGTTTCACTCGTCCACAAAAGCCCTCTTTGTTCAGACGAACTTTGTCAGGATTGGCTGTCATCTGGTATGCCAAGTTAGAGGACTCAGTAAAACAAAGTTGGGAAGAGTTAGTCGAGGCCTTTATCACCCAGTGTGCTTATAACATCCTGATTGAAGTGACTACTCGAGAATTAGAGGCCACTTGTCAAAAGCCCAATGAAAGTTTCGTGGCCTTCATCACCAGATGGAGGGCAAAAGCAGCAATGATGACCAACAGACCACTCGAAAATAGTCAGAAATCTGCATGGAAAGATGTTACAAAAAATGGTAGTCCTCCCGCTCTTCACTTTTAATGACTTACATGAAATAGCGGTCCAGATAAAGGATGCCATCAAACAAGGAATCATTGTGGATGATAAGAAATCTGTTCGGAAGCCTTTTGGTCGCAGTTCCAATGCTACTACTAGAAGCAGTACAGTTGTAAGACCTTCTGAGGTCAATTCAGTCACTACCACCACCGCCAAAATGGCCGACCCATTTGCCAATGCCAGTCCACAAACAACCAACTCAACCCGAACCACGGCTAGAACCTTTAACCCTCTCTACACATCCCCTGCCAAAGCTATGAAAATCTTGATAGAAATAGGGTATCTCAAGAGAAAATCATCGTCGTTTAGGTCTTTATCTGGTGTACTCTTGACAAATTTCTCTCGGCCTTTTCTTATTCTAAGGTAATAGACCCAACCGTCGTCATTCTGACCGAGCAAATATTTGTGGAATAGCTCGGCCAGTCCGAGGTTAAGGCCAGGGTGGCGATTGAGTTTGGCGATGCCGTTTATTATTCTGTACGTGTTGGTGGATAATTGTGTGCAGTATAGTCTGGTTTGTCTAAGGAATTCACAAATGAGGGATTGGACTGGGAACCGAAGTCCACCATCTACAATGGACAATAGTGTGAATGGAACAAAGCCCGGTCTGCCCCAGGGTGTGGTGTCCACCTCGGCTAGTTCAAGTTGAACGTCATGGGGGATGTTGTAGTCCCTTCGGAACTCGGCTATAGCACTGGGCGAATTCACAAGGAACCGGTATTTGCCCATGGGTGTGGCCTTAGTTTGTTTATAAATATCTTCTTGGCTCTTTAGCCGGCTTTGTAGTGAATGGTGTGCCTAAATAAACCTAGTCAAAGTTTGCACAGTGAAGAACGTAGAATGTGTTATGGCCAGCTAGTGACCAGGCTAAGGCATCAATGTAAATTAGTTTGCTCGGTCTTAAGAGAAAGGACGACGTATAGCTCGGCTAAAAACCGAGGCAAGGTTTTAGCTTGGTCTTGGGGAAGGGCGAGATTTTTATCTCAGTCTATGAAAAGGGCTAGGTTGCAGCCCGGTCATGGTTGGGTGATGTTTTCCTAGTTTGGTGAGGCACATTTTAGTGAGCACAGACCTGTTTGTAGCTCAATTTTAGTACAATTTCTGGATCAAAATCAAAGTTCTTGTGTGATTTCAATTCCAGTTAGGTAGGAGTTATTCCTAAGGTGTGGGATTTGGGAAGCTAATTCAGTTCTAAGCTCATTTTAGCGCATAAACAAAGACTATACATACTCTTGCAGTATCAATATAATGGGTTTAGAGTGCTAAAAGCATCAAGAACCTAGAAACGTCATATAATCTGTTTGGTAACGTTTACGTTTTCAGTTTATATTTACAAAAAATTTATAAACTGGTTTTTGTTTATTTTTAGAAAGACATAAATTACAAACGCGTTTGGTAATTGACAACATGTTTAAAAAATTTAAAAAATATAAAAAAGAGTGAGAAATGGCAAGTGGTGGCAAGTGGCGGCGGAAGACGGTGGTGGGAAGTGGTGACGGTGGGTGGTTGGTAGCGGGTGGTGGTGGGTGGTGACGGGTGGATGGTGGTGGTGGTGGGTGGGTAGGTGACGGTGGTGGGTAGTAGCGAGTGGGTGGCGGTGGCGGTGGCGGTGGCAGGTGGGTAGCGGGTGGTGGTGGTGGCGGGTAGGTGGCTCTTGACGATTTTCTCTTGGCCCCTTCTTATTCTAAGGTAATATACCCAACCGTCATCATTCTGACTGAGCGAATATTGGTGAAATAGCTCAGCCAATCTGAGGTTGAGGCCAAGGCAGCGATTCAGTTCAGCTATGTCATTTATTATTCTGTACGTGTTGGTGGATAATTGTGTGCAGTATAGTCTGGTTTGTCTAAGGAATTCACAAATGAGGGATTGGACTGGGAACCGAAGTCCACCATCTACAATGGACAATAGTGTGAATGGAACAAAGCCCGGTCTGCCCCAGGGTGTGGTGTCCACCTCGGCTAGTTCAAGTTGAACGTCATGGGGGATGTTGTAGTCCCTTCGGAACTCGGCTATAGCACTGGGCGAATTCACAAGGAACTGGTATTTGCCTATGGGTGTGGCCTTAGTTTGTTTATAAATATCTGCTTGGCTCTTTAGCCCGGCTTTGTAGTGAATGGTATGCCTGAATAAACCTAGTCAAAGGTTGCACAGTGAAGAACATAGAATGTACTATGGCCAGCTAGTGACCAGGCTAAGGCATCAATGTAAATTAGTTTGCTCGGTCTTAAGAGAAAGGACGACGTATAGCTCGGCTAAAAACCGAGGCAAGGTTTTAGCTTGGTCTTGGGGAAGGGCGAGATTTTTATCTCAGTCTATGAAAAGGGCTAGGTTGCAGCCCGGTCATGGTTGGGTGATGTTTTCCTAGTTTGGTGAGGCACATTTTAGTGAGCACAGACCTGTTTGTAGCTCAATTTTAGTACAATTTCTGGATCAAAATCAAAGTTCTTGTGTGATTTCAATTCCAGTTAGGTAGGAGTTATTCCTAAGGTGTGGGATTTGGGAAGCTAATTCAGTTCTAAGCTCATTTTAGTGCATAAACAAAGACTATACATACTCTTGTAGTATCAATATAATGGGTTTAGAGTGCTAAAAGCATCAAGAACCTAAAAAACGTCATATGAAGTGTTTAAAGAACATGGAACTTACGAGTTTTTAGTGGAAAATGTGACGTTGATCAGCAAAAGATGTTCCTACAACAGTGTTAAGCTCGATTTGGCTGATGTTACCAAGTTTTGAATGCGGGCAAATACAAGATTGGAGTTTTGTTCGCAAGGGGTTGTTTTTGTTTTTGGGTTAGAAGATGAACAGTAACGATGATTGTTTGAGGACTAGGGGGATGAATATGAAATGGAGGCAAAATGACGGAACTATTCAAATTTCAAAGTAATGATTAATGGCTGTCACAACGATAAAGGCAACCGTGAGGGGCCACGTGTCCCAGTAAAGACGTGGTGTCAGAAACATAGGAAAGTGGGTTGTACAACCTTGAAGACGTGGAAACCGAGTGAGTTTTAGCTCGGTTGGCCGAAATGTTTCGGTTCAGGTGGTTTGGATATTTTAGCATGGCTTGCGGATAATAATCCCAATCATGCTTCGCAGATGGAATTAAGGGGCAATTGAGAGGGTAATTTGTGTACAAATTGGGCCGAGCTAGGTGGAGTCTCCTTTGGATGTTGGGCCGCGTCCTGGGCCAAGGAAAAGGCAGGTGTATCTAGGTTGACCGTGCAGGCATTGAGCCAGGGCCTGAACGAGGCTGCCTAGATATAGTCCAGAAATGAACCGAGATTTTTCCAGTACATAATGCCGAGCTAGAATCAGTTTGGTAGAATGCCATCTTGGTTCTGTCTAGTACAGAACTAGACCAGGCTAGCTCGGTAGACTATGCTACCAACCAAGGTAACAGACTTGAGCCATCTCACTTGGTTATGAGAAGGGTGTGCTGAGGATAGGCTTTATCCTTGGAAGTGTGATTCCTAGAAGGACTCTGCTAAGGAAAGTTAGAGTCCTACAAGGATTGTGCCAAGCGGAATTTATAAAAGCTCATGACAGGACCTATGCACATGTGTCACAATTCTTATTCTCAAATACACAGAGGTTTTGGATCTATTGTCTATTTTGCTGACTTAGGCATCAGACAGGTTTCCAGCACACACTCACCAGCTAGCTCACATTTGTGTCTTCAAGTAGCAAAACGACGACGTTTGGAGGAGTGCAAACTTGATTAAGAGGATTATACGAGAAGATTATTTTGTACTCGTACAGATATCTTGAATCCTTAACATGTGATGGATTTAGAGCATGTTTTGAGGATTGTTATTTTGATGGAACAGTCTTCCCATCATCAGGAAGAGAAAAGTCGCAGCCTGAAACTCGACGTGAAATCGTTTGAAATAATTTGATCTAATCTTACCTTGATCCTCTTAGTAATCAATATGAACTAGAAGTTCAAAGGATTATTTATTTGCCAAGCATAAGCAAATCAATTATCAGGTGCCTTCACCGTCACTAAAAATATAATAAAATCTTATATTCTAGTTGCTAATGCTCAAACAAGAATTGATGTTCCTCAAGGATAATTTACTAGTATAGCTATAAATGTATCTAAGTGAAGCCAGAAAATTGGTAGAATTGTCAGTGCAAAAGACAAAGTTTCTTGAAAGAATAAGACAATTCATTATATTTGGTTTTAGTTTTCAGAATTCATTTTTCAAAAAATTCTATTTTTTTATTTTCCATATATTTTTGTTTCACTAAATTTTTTTAAAATTTTAAGAAATTTTTTAAATTTTTAGACACACCTAACATAAATACACTGAAAAAATATAATATTTGTGAAAAATCTAGAAAAAATTCACTAAATACCAAAAATATAAATACAAAAATACAAAAATTCAATACATTTTTTATATTTTGTGTATTTATTAATTTTTTAAAATATTTTTTCACAAATATTTTACTATTTAGATACATTTAAGTAAGGTGCATCTAAAAAAGAAAAAATTGCTTAAAATTTTTAAAATATTCACTAAAAATAAAAAAACATGAAAAAAAAAACTCTATTTCTAGAAAACTGAAACCAAACACAATCATTGGTATCCCTGAAGAGATCATATCTAGAGATCCTAAAAAGGCTATATTCACACTCTTAAAGAGGTGCTCCAGAAAACACTATACCTAGCACTCTTGAAGATGCTAAACACACAAACAATTCTTAGTGCACCTAGAGAGACTAGACCCACAAAACAGACTATTATAAATTTATTTAAATCTCTTACTTATAAACCTCCTAAAATAGAACCTTCAGAAGAAGAATCTCTTGAAGAGTTATCCCCTGAAGTGAAACCTCCTGAAGAGTTATCCCTCCGGATTTGCAATTGTTGCGGTATATGTTGAAGTTTTGAATATTGTGGAACTCCAAAAGAGCTTACATAAATTGCAGAATATTTAAAATAAAAAATGAAAGATCGTAGCAAAACAAAATTTTGTATTGGTCTGCAGATCGAACATTTGTCAAATAGAACTCTTGTTCATCAATTAAAAATTCTTAAATCACCTTTATATGAAAAAAATACTTATCCATTAAATACTTCAATAGTTTTCTCGCCCTCTAGAAGATGGTGAAGAAATTCTTAGTCCTGAAGTACTAAATTTCAATGCAATTAGTGCTATTATAAATTGTACTAGGCCCAATATTGCATTTGCAGTCAATTTATTAATAGGGCAAATTACAAACACCCTTCTCGAGGTTTGGTAAAAATACAGATTCTCTCCTGAGGTTTGAGAAATTACAAATTGCCCCCTGAGAGTCAAATTTTCATAACAAATTAGGAAAAATTAGGGGGGAATCTGTATGAAAATAAAAATCTCAGGGGACAATTTGTTATGAAAATATAAACCTCAGGGGGCGGGATGCAATTTCTCAAACCTCAGGGGGGAATCTGTATTTTCACCAAATCTCGAGGGGGTGTTTGTAATTTGCCCTTATTAATAAGATATATTTTTGTATCAACCTAAAGCTGTTGGAATGAAATAAAGTAGATATTACGTTATTTTTGTGAAATAACCGATATGGGTTTATTTTATTCAAATAAATCAAAGCCGCAGCTAATTGGATATGCAGATGATGGATAGCTCTTTGATCCATATAAAGCCAAATCACAAATAAGATATGTTTTTATCTATGAAAATATTGCTATATCTTGGCGATTAGTAAACAAACATTGACTGCTAGTTCAAATCATTCAGAGATACTTGCAATTCATGAAGCAAGTCAAGAATGTATTTGGCTTAAATCCATGATCCATCATATTCAAGAAAGATACGGATCGCCTTCAACAAAAGATAGTCCAACCATATTATATGAAGATAATGCTGCGTGTATCACATAAATCAAAGGTGGCTATATCAAAGATACGCTCAAGTAATAATCTGCAGATCTATTTACTAAAACACTACCGACTACAACATTCAAGAAGTTGGTACATCATATTGGAATGCGTCGACATAAAGATTTATGATACAACTTTGAGGGGAAGTCATACAGATTTGTAAATTGTATTCTTTTTCCTTCGTCTAAGGTTTTTTCCCACTAGGTTTTCTTAGCAAGGTTTTAATGAGGCAAATTAAACAAATCACATACAATAATATTGTACTCTTTTTTCTTCACCAACGGCTTTTTCCTACTGGATTTTCCTTGGTAAGGTTTTTATTTTTTATTTTTTATTAGCAAAAAGAAACTTTATTAATGAAGAAAGCATTACAAGAAAAACTAACATAAACAAAGAGGGAAGTGCAAAGAGTATTAACGCTAACCTTAACAATTATTTGCAATCACTTGACCCAAGATTGGTGAGAAACCAATCAAAAGGAACCTAAGGAAAGAGAGAAAAACAAAACAACAAAACCAGCATCAACAGTGCAAAAACCAACAACATCAGTATTTCAACTCCCTTCATAGTGTAGACGCGTCCCAAGGGGCTTCATGCTACTATAGTTCGGACTCAAATGTCACGGTTCTGAATCTAATCCCGCAAAGTGCAATGTGAGACCGATAAATCACCAAAGAGTCCAAATCCGGCAAATCGTTTTGGAAAACTGATTTTTGAGAAAGAAGTGCCAAACATGGCCTGCTTTCCAGATACAGAGTCACCACCTAAATATTTTATTTTGGAAAATTTAGGAAACCCTGACTCGTTGCCTAAGGCCACGTTTCCGTCATCACCAAAGTTGCCTCGGCTCAGGAACTTGGGTATGATTGGGGAAGGTCATCTATGAGCACCTCCGCTCGGCCGATCAAAGATCGGCCACTACTAAACATGATTTCTTGTTTTTGAAAACACATGCGTTCTTATTCCGGTTATTAGCCTAGAATTACTATGTGATGCGCACAGCACACAAGTATAGACCAGATCGCCTAAGTCGGAACAAAACATCTCATGTTTGTTTGTGAAAATAGTTTGAATGTGCTACTCACAAGTAGTCTAAGACGTGGATTTTCCACCCTCGAGTGGGCTTAGAAAAATATGATTTTACCACTCTCAAGTGGGCTTAAAACACACATTTTGATGAATTGTTCCAATTCAAGTAATCTAACCTTCACCTACAAGCATTCAGGCAGTTATATCACATAAGCAGTTAGCGTCATGGCAAGCATGCTATCATGGTAGCACTCACACTTATGCAAGATGTTAAAGCATAAGCACTTACCTAGTACTCCGAGCCAAAACAAGAAACTAGTTAGAAATCATGCATGATCCTAGTTCATGTTAAGATGGTTAATGCAACACATGCAAAATGCAACTAGAATAGGCTCGGCTAATCTAAGAATGGCATGTGAAATGCGACAACTTGATACACGTATTCAAGTTAGAAATGAAATACTATACAATTAGTATGATGTGACGAGCCCAGTGTGTGCAATACGGATGAATGCATGCAAACATGCTAACATAAGTATGCTAATTGAAACATAACCTAAAACTAACCATCAAAAGCAGGTAAGACGTGGGGTTGGAAGACATTCACACACGCACACACACTTATTACAAATTCACCCTCTCGACGGAGGGTCCGAATAAATAATACAAACCAAATAACTAATCAACTATCCTAGCTAATTAATTATTACAAACCCTTAATTAATTAACAAATTAATTACAAAAGGAGGCCGCCGCAACTCCACCTCGGAATGATTGAATGATGCATGCTTGATCGCCTCGCTCAGAAACCCGTTGCCATGCCACATGTTACCTCTGTTTGCACTGTTTTACTCCTCTAAAAACTGCACAAGTCCCAAGGATGTTTCTGAACCACTCCCAAGCACTGTGGGATGTCACCGGCCAAGAGATAGGACCACTGGCCATTGGAAAATGGTTATCGACCATTTGTAAGGCTCTCGGCCAGATTTTGGTAGCCGGCCGGCATTGAAGATGGCCGACCGGCAATATCTTCTTGCAGAATTCTGTTTTTGCTGCAGCAGAGGGCAGACAGTGCATGGCAAGGCATTTACAAGATAATGTGTGCACAATCACCCTCCCTATCATGCTATAAACTCAAGGGAGTATGGCTCTCGACCCTTCGATCACTAATCACGCATTTCAATGTGTGATGGCCAAAGGAGCCGAGTGTGCGAATTAATGTGGAATGAATACAATAAAACGCATGAATGCCTAGAACTCTATCATGTTGGATCAAGAGTGTTGGCGACCGAGGATTGAGGCATGTTTCATCACTTCGAGTACGAAACGTCCCTTGATCCTCGTGTTTGGTTTGACACCCCAAACCAAACACAATGCAATGCACGCAACCAAGTACAATGCAACATAGGAATGTAAGGCAATGTAATATGAGCATGCCAAGTGCAATGTGATGCAACCTAACGTGCAAATAGCATGACAATGCAACAAGTATGCGATACTACAATGCGACCTAGATATGGAAATACACAAAGTGATAGGCATACAACAATGACACCAACCATAAGGATGCAACAACATGTAATGCGATAGGCATACAACAATACACAAATGCATGATCCATGGACTTACACTAAAGATGGATAGACCTCAGCCGTACCAAAAACAATAGCCAAAACACCCAAATTAAGGTACCAAAAAAAGAGAGACATGCAAGCATATACATGGATCCTTAAGCTAGGCAATGATGCACAATCCTCAACCATGAGCAAAATGGGATAAACATGAGAACATGACAATGCAATGGGCTCTGAAATCATGTGAAGAATGATGCCAAATCATATACACAAGTGAAACATAGCATGCTAATGGGCTCAATGCCCAAAACTAGTCAATGGGCTCTCACCATGGCCATATCAACCAAGCCCCAAAGGGCCAAAGTGACCTAAGATAGTCCTAGGGCAGGCCAAAACAAGGCTAGAACATGCATGGAATGAGGCCAAAATATGCTAAAAAGATGGGCACAAATAAGGGGCATGCAAGGCTACAAAGGAAGCATTACACTACGCTTATCACAACCAAACATGGCATGAATTATGCAATGAAAAACAGAGTTATAATATGTCAAAATAAGCCCCAAAACCCAATGGGATGGCATCCCAAAGACCTAATCATGGAGACATACACAATGACCCAATCTTAAGGCACAAAACAACAACTCTTCAAAGCATTGAAAAGATGGCAAACATAAGTGTGTGGCTACACTACATGGACTGAAATGTGATTTCAAATGATGCCAAATCATGAGAATAGTCAAAACAATGCATGCTAGCAACTTGGTGCACAAAGCTTAATAAGTTAGGATGAACTAAGGCTATACAAAGCAATGCATATATGATCAAATCAACACCAAACAGAGCTTAAACGTGGTGAAGCATGACTAAAAGTTCCTTGGAGTTGAGCCGAAATATGCAAGCATGATGGTCCAAACACAAGATACATGTTAAGGCAATAGAAAGGATTACAATGTAAGTACATGGTGCATGCAAAAGATCAACAAACCAACTTAAAACAGAGGTATATCATGCCGAGATAACACCAAATACTTGCTGAAATGGGGCCAAAACATACTAGGCAAACATGCTACTATGGTGAGCCAACAATGCAAGCAAATGAGACACAAAGGGAGGGGGGTGCCCCTCCTTTATTCAAGACTTCAAAACCACTTCTCCACCACTGAAGGTCAAAGCAAAAAGGTTTCAAAGCTCAAAAAGGTCACAAAATAAGGCCAAACAAGGCCTAATAGGGGGTAGACAACCCCCAACCCAAAAGTAACCTTAAACAAACATATTTAGCATACAAAAATAGAACCATTTTCAATTGGACACTAAGCTTAAAACAGTATGCAAGTATTGCTAAAAGCTTAAGCAAAAATGAAGAATAAAAGAGCAGTTTCTCAACCTTGAAGAACACTTCAAGAACGCCAACTCCAGCACCTCCTTCTGATCAAAACCAACTCAAAAACTCTGAAATCAATTCTTTAACACCTCAGTAACTAAGGGATAGTGTACCACTAGGTGCTTGAGTGCAAAAATATGAACAAAAACACCCTTTAGAACACTATTACACGCACAACTATAGAGAGAGAGAGAGAGGAGATATAGAGAGAGAGCGATATATATCTTCTATATCAGTTGGCTGAACCTCTAGAAAGGGAGGGGGGCTCTCCTCTTATAGGAAGTCCAATTCAAAGTTTCCAAGAGAAGCTAAGTGTTGGTTCAAATCCCTCGATACACGTGTATGAAGGGCAGAGTCTGTGCTCACCAGCTGGCACAGCTGGCATACACAATGCTTGAAAAAGGCAAAGAAAAGGTCTTGGCCAGAAAAAGTGGCCGATCGACCAAAACAATGGCCAGCCGACCAACTAAAGTGCCGATCGGCTAACACTCTTAGCCGATAGCAAGAAAACAAGGCTGGTGGCCTCAGGCCATGGCCAGTGGGTTAAAGGGATGGCCAACAAGCCACTTCCTACCCTCAGGTGCAAAAACCACAAGTCCTTGGTCCACAACCAAGCACAAAACAGTCAAGTTGAGAGATCCTAAGGCAAGGCGTGCAGCCGAGATCTTCGGGAACTCAAAACAAACACGAGCATGGATGATCATCGAGTGTTCAAACGATGACGTCCAAGTCTTAAGGACAGTAAAAAATGGAGTGTCTACACATAGCTGCACAGACCAGGCCTGCCACATAGTAACTGCACAGACCAGACCAATCAAACATATCAGCATTAGTAGAATGCCAACCAGCAGCATACATCAGCAGGCCTCTGAAAAGCAGCATACAGTAGGCTAAAAACAACATCATACAGCAACAGCATACAACATCAGATCTTACACCAACATCAGACTTTACTCCACAGCAGTTCAACCCTTTACCCCAGCTGCAACCTTTTATCAAATCTTTTAGAAGACCTTAGACACATTCCTTTACCTAAAGTAAGAAGAACACCCTTAATACCAATACTGAATTCTTCATAGCAGCTTCCCTGTTTCACACCTGGCTACACACAATAGCATCCTTTTACTAACACATCCAGATCAGACCTTACTAGTTGCCTTGATAAAGTGATCAGACAATAAAAAGCTGTCCAACTCTCCACCCCAAACCAGATCAACACAAACAGTCTCATACTAGCAATATATCAACCACAGCCCCTAACCATTAACTAACATAACCTCCTAACATCAATCTGGAGGCAACCTTCTTCTATACACATATGCCTTGATCTGATGAAGATTAGTAACTATCTTCAGCACTGTGTACTACAGCCCCTTAATATTTGATTTACTCCAAAGTGCTACATTTACTTTTACCAATTTTGAAAGTTCATTCCAATCCATTGGTTTGCCATTAAAGAAACATCCATTCCTTACTTTCCATAATGACCACATAACTGCTAAAGGAACCACTTTCCACATTCTAAGAACCACCTTACTGAATTTTATTCTTGACCACCAAAGCAACAAATTCTTAACTGAACCAGGAAGAACCCACACCAGATCCCACCACTGCATCATATTGTAGACGTGCCCTTGGGCCTCACTACAGTTCGGACTCAATTTGTGTCACGGTCCTGTATCTAATCTCGCAGAGTGTAATACAAGACCGATGAAATCATCAAAGAGTCCAAATCCGACAAATCGTTTTTGAAAACAGATTTTTTTGAAAGAAGTGCCAAACATGGACTGCTTTGCCAGATACAGAGTCGCCACCTAAATATTTATTTTGGGAAAATTTAGGAAACCCTGACTCGTTGCCTAAGGCCACGTGTCCGTCATCACTAAAGTTACATCGGCTCGGGAACTTGGGTACGATTGCGGAAGGTCACTTCGTGAGCACCCCCGCTCGCCCGATCAAAGATCGGCCTCTACTAACCATGATATCGAGTTTTGAAAACATTATGCGTTCCTATTCCGGTTATTAGCCTAGATTTACTATGTGATGCGCACAGCATACAAGTATAGACTGGGTCGCCTGAATTGGAACAAAACATTTCATGTTTGTGTATTTTGAAAATAGTTTGATGGTGCTACCCGCAAGTAGGCTAAAATGTGGATTTGCCACCCTCAGGTGGGCTTAACACATTTCATGTTTGTTTTGAAAATTGTTTGCTACTCGCAAGTAGGCTAAAATGTGGATTTGCCACCCTCAGGTGGGCTTAGAAAAATATGATTTTGCCACTATCTAGTGGGCTTTAAAACTCATAATTAATGAATTATTTCGATTCAAATAACCCAACCTTCACCCACAGGCATTCAGACAGGTATATCATATAAGCACATAGCCTCATGGTAAGCATGCTATCATGGCAGTCACTCACACGCATGCAAGGATGCTAAAGCATATAACTTACCAAGTACTCCAAGCCAAAACAGAAGCTATGTTAGAAATCAATGCATGGTCCTAACTATACAGTAATGCCTAATGTAACACATGCAAAATGCAACTAAGATAGGCTCGACTATTCGAAGATGGCATATGAAATGCTACAGCTAACAAGTATTCAACTCGGAATTAAAATACAATGCAGTTAGTATGATGCGCCGAGCCCGGTGCATGCAAGACGGATGAATGAATGCAAACATGCTATCATACTGTATGCTAATTGAAACATGCCCTAATCTAACCATCATAAGCTGGTAAATAAAAGGGAGAAAGACGTGGGATTGGAAGACATACATCACACGCACGCACACTTATTACAACATTGCCCTCGCTCGGAGGGTCCGAATAAATAATATACAGTCCGAAATGAATAGTAAAATATTACAGAACCCTAATTAATTAATAAATTAACTAGGAAAGCGATAAACTAGCATGTAAGCCTATGGACTGCCTCAGCTCTGTTCCGAATGGTGGAATGATGCATGAAAGCTTGACGCGGGAATCCATCACGATGCCTCGATTCGCCTCTCTTTGCAATTAATCCCGGAATGCTGTGCAAGGCTCTGGAAGGTTGATTTTTGGTTTGCTGCAACAGAGAGCAACAAAGGGGCATGTCAAAGTATTTCACATATGTATGCATGACTACTCTTCGGGGAATGTAGTCCTCGATCCTCGTGCCACCAATCACGCATATCAATGCATGATGGCCGAGGAGTCGAATTACACGACTCAATATGAAATGAATGCACATGAAAACACAACAAGACCTAAACTCCATCATGGGTAATCCGGAGTGTCGGCGACGGGGAATTGAGACACGTTCCGTCACTCGGAGTATGAAACGTCCCTCGTTTCCCGTGCTCAGGCTAACTCCTATCCCAAACACAATGCAAATGAGATGGCATACACAATGTGACTAACATACAACCTAGCATACGCAGTGCTATGAAATGGCATACACAATGCTCGATGTAACATGGCATACACAATGCTCTAACATGCAACCTAGCATACGCAATGCTATGAATTGAAAAGGCATACACAATGCATAATGGACTTACACCAAGATGAGTGGACCTCAGCCACACTCACATCAGTGGCCTTTAGACAAAAATGAGACGACCGAAATGCGTGCACATGTGCACGCATACCGAGGACCGAACCTAAGGCATAAAATACCACTCTACCAAAGCATGGCAAGGATGAAGCATGGCATTCAAACATGTAATTTTCAACACTAAAACATAATGCTAAATGGTCCCGAATCATTCAAACATGGCACCCGATGAATGGAGTAAGCCCCGAAACTCAAAACTAGGCACATGTATTGACTTGTAGCTATACAAAGCATGCATTATTTGACCATGAAGCACAAATACAGAGCCAAGGTAGTCCCAAAACATGAACATTTCTAGTTCAAAGCATAACCAAAAGATGCTAGCATGATGGACTAAAATAGCATGCAACATTGGCTAGCAAGCATGGTTTACATGGCATGTATATGAAGCACATGAGAACTCATCAAACCAGCCAAAAACAGTGAATAAAACATGCCAAAATATGCCTAAATAATCACTGAAATATAGCCAATGCATGCAAAAATGAGGGGCTTCTTTGGAGGGCCTTGCAAGGGGTTGTTAAGCACATATAAGATAGACACTTAGCATGACCAAACCAACACTGGAAATGAGTTATGACAGCCTTAAAAATCACAAAATTGGTCATGAAATCAGTCTAGGAAACATGCCAAGAAAGGCCCCCTCAAAAGGCCTTGAATGGAGTTGTTCTACACATGCACTATAGACATAAAATATGATCAAAAGGGCTCTGGAAAGACCTAAGGCAGACCTTAAAACCCACAAAATTGAGCCCAAAAAGTGACTTCAATGCATGCAAAATAGAGCCCCTTTGGAAGGTCCAAAAGACCCCCATACAAGACAAGGAGAGAGGGGGCCACCCCCCTCTAATTTTGGCCCTCAAAAATGTATCAAAGCCACTGAAAATCCATTGGATTTCAGTGGCTAAGAGGCCAAACCATGGCCAACGCAAGTGCTCTAATGCATAGCCTTAATCATGAAGAGATGAAGCATGCATAGGGGGAAGATGACCCCAAACAGAAATAGGACCCTTAAAAACTTGAAGAGGAGCTCAAAACAAGACTTTTTCCAGTTTATAGAAAACCTCAAAAATGCTCACAAGTAAGGCTAAAATAGGATGCAAAAATAGCCCTAAAAGAGAGATAGAGGATAAGGGGAAGTAAATGACCTCAAACAGCAAAGTCCTCTTAAACAAAGTTGAAGAAGGGATCAAAATAAGACACTTTACAGTTTATATCAAATCTCTAAAGTGCTCACAAATAGGACCAAGATATGATGCAAGATAGGCCTACAAAGAGGGGTAAAGCATGCAAGGGTGTAGGAGGCCTCAAACAGAAAAGTGTTCTGAAACAAACATGAAGAAGAGCTCAAAATAAGACTATCTTCAGTTTACACCAAGGCTCGAAAATGCTTGCAAATGGAGCTAAGGTATGAGGCAAAATAATGCAAAAATGGAAAAAATGAGGACTTACCCTTGAAGAGCCGACCTCCAGCAGCTTTTGGACCAAGTTGATGAGCTTCCAACCTCTGCAAATGGCTTCCAAGGTGTTGGAATGGATGATGGAGGTGTGGTGCTAAGGGTTGTAGTGTAAATGGACCAAGGAAGTTAGGGTTTTGGAGCTTGGAATAGTAGTAATGGAGGTGGGAGGTTATGTGCCTTGGCCAAAAATGTCTAACTAGCTGATATGAAGAGGAGGGCCTCTCTTATAGAGAAGAGAGGCCAAAGCTTCTCTTGGAAGCTTCAAAGTTCCTCCATACATGTGTATGGAGGATGCACCAAATGATCTCCAGTTGGCACAGCTGGATTACACTCAAAGAGGGGAAAAGTAATAAGTAGGCCGGCCAGTTCAAGTGGCCGGCCGGCTACTCCCCCTGGTCGGTCGACCAGGGGTCAAAAGGTTCAAGCAAAATTGCTGGTCGGCCTACCCAGAAAGGTGGCCTCCCAAATGAGTAGATCACAATGGTGGTATGAAAAGCTAGAAAATGTGGCTCAAAAGTAGGAAAAACCAGCTTTCTGTGAGAAAAATTGACTTTTGGAGAGAGAAAATGAGAAAACTGGATTTTCAGGGGAATAGGTGGCCGTCCAGCATCCTATCACCTCCTTAACAATGAAAATAGGGTCCCTACCAAAAATGGACCAAAACGGATGCAAAACGAAGGTTCGGGCGGTTCGGGGCCCCGAAAATAGGCTATTAGGCACCGGAAGCGGCGTATGACCACGAAGGTGGTCTTTCGGGCCACAGTGTTCCTCTAAAGGGAGGAAATAAGATGTGTGCCAAAAATTGGAGCAAACAGAGGTAGTTAAGCGATCCCGAACCGAGGCACACGGCTGACGGCTCCGAAAATCGGAAACCGGGCTCCAAACGGAAAAAATGGCCTACGACCACGAAACGTAGCCTACGGCCACTGAGAGATGGTCTACGAGACCTCTCCCTCCCTTCGGGAAGAGAAAACGGAGAAAATAGAACCTGGTTCGTAAACCGAGGCAAAGCATAAAAGAGTCCCGAAGTCCGGAGGCAAGACTCGCGGCCGAGACTCTGAAACCTCAGAGCGAGCACAATATGCAACATCACCGAGTGCTCAACTGGTGACGTCTGAGTCTAAAGGTCGGTCAAAAATGGGGTGTCTACAGTTGCCCCTCTTTGACAGAACTCGGAAGTCACACGTGACGGAAGTGAATGTCAAAGCTCAGAGACGACCCATTTTTGACAAGGCCGAAGACTTAGACAAACATACAAGATAACAAAGATGTGCCCGCGGGCATGCCCGCAAGCAGGTGCAAAATGCAAAATGATATGCACAAAGCCGGATATAACTCATGATCATGCAAAGCAGTAAACTGTAATGAAGCGCACACGTAACAGTTTTAAGCAAGAATGCCAAGCAACAACTACATTTCATGCAGTAAGGATGTAAGAAAATTATGGAATCTCAAAAGTGAACGAAGTGTGATAGATACACAGAGGGAGTAAGTATGTGCGATAGACACACAAAGCGAGTGTAGTGATAGATACACTAAAGTGAACATGTGATGAATACACAAGGCGTGCGTGTGATGGATACACAAAGCAAACGTGTGATGGATACACAAAGTAAACGTGCGTTGGATACACAAAGCGAACGTGTGATGGATACACAAAGTAAATGTGTGATGGATACACAAAGCGAGCGTGTGATAGATACACTAAATAAGCGTGTGATGGATACACAAAGCGAACGTGTGATAGATACACTAAGGGTAAACACAAAGTATGACAGATGCACTTAGTGAACAAAGTGTGATGGATACACAAAAGGTGAACACGAAGTGTGATAGATGCAATTAGTGAACAAGTATGATAGATACACTAAAGGTGATCGCGAAGTGTGATAGATACACTTAGTTAACAAGTGTGATGGATACACAAAAGGTGAACACAAAGTGTGATAGATGCACTTAGTGAAACATGTGATGGATACACAAAGTAAACATGTGAACTCTTTGTGTATTACCATGCCATCACTTGTCACTAAAGTACATTCTATCACACTTCGTGTTCACCTTTTGTGTATCCCATCACACTGGTTCACCAGAGATGCATCTATACACACTTCGTGCTTCACCTTTTTGTGAACCATCCATCACACATCATCTTGTTTCACTTAAAGTGCATTGCTATCACACTTCGTGTTTCACCTTTGTGTATCCCATCACACTTGTTCACTAAGTGCCATATATCACACTTTGTGTTCAACCCTTTGTGTATCATTCACACTTGTTCACTAATGCATCTATCACACTTCGTGTTCACCTTTGTTATGCCATCATACTTGTTCACTAAGTGCATCTATCACACTTCGTGGTGCACCTTTGTGTATCCATCACAGCTTGTTCACTAAAGTGCATTCTATCCCACTTCGTTCCACTATTAGTGTATCCATGCAGCCACCTTGTTCACCTAAGTGCATCTATCCCACAATTTTGCTGTTCAC
>NW_021026238.1:293845-329953 GCF_004153795.1 Camellia sinensis
CAAGTGTACAGATAGATAAGCCCGATTCAGCGAGGGCTGCTCGACTCGCTTCTACCCGGATTCATGCCGAACTTCTCCCAAACTAGTTTTCTCCTCTCCTTTCCTCTATAGAATGCAACATGGACTTATACTAACATGAGAGAGCCTCAGCCACACTCGCATAAGAGGCCGATGGATGAAAATGAAGTGCCTCGAAATGCGTGCACACGGGCACGCAAACCGAGGCAATGGCATATGCAATGCAATGGCATGGAAAATGATATGCAAACATGCTAATGGAATTTCAGCACTGAAATGTGGGGAAAACAGCCCCGAAATGAGGCGAAAGTACACCCGATGCATGGAATAGTCCCGAAACATGAATTTTGGCACCCGAAATGGCCTATAGCTATACCAAACATGCACAATATGGACATGCAATGAATAGACAGAAGCAAGGCAGCCCCAAAATAAGCACTTTTTCAGTTTATATCAAAGCCAAACAGTGAACACAAACAGGGCAAAACTAGCATGCAAAAATGGGGATTAAAAGAGAGATAAAGAAGCACCTCACAGTTGCTGTCCCCAAACAGATTAGGGCCCTTCAACAAAGTTGAAGAGGGGCCCAAAATATGATCTTTTGCAGTTCTGAAAATATCCCAAAAACAAAGATGGCCAAAGAAGGAAGTGGTAGATGCAGAGCCCAAACAGAAAAATACTCTTCTACAATACTGATGAGGGACCAAAAATAAGGCATTTTTAAGTTGAGGGTCGGACCCAAAACAGTATGCAAATATGTCAAAAATGCTATGCAAAATGAGGTCCAAAAGAGAGATATAACATGAAGTGTATAAAAGATGCCTCAAATCATGAAAGTCCCTTAATGAAACATGAAGAATGGGCCAAAATAAGACTTTTTCTAGCTCTGTAAAATGACCAAAAACAGAAGCAGAATAGGCTACCAAATCATGCAAAAATGGGGATTAAAAGAGAGATACAACACAAAGTATATGAAAGATGCCTTAAACCATGAAAGGCCCTTAATGAAACATGAAGAATGGACCGAAATAAGACCTTTTCTAGCTCTGTAAAATTACCAAAAACAGAAGCACAAGGGGCTGCCAAGTCATGCAAAAATGGGGACCAAAGATGGATATAATGGCAAGTGGTACATGTAGGTCCCAAACGGTGATGAACCCTTCTTTAATGTTGAAGAGGGGCTCAAAATAAGCCTACTTACAGTTTACATCATGCTCCAAACCAGATCATACATAAGCTAAAAATATCATGCAAGAAAATGGCATTCAAGAAGGATATTGAAGCAAGTGCAAGATGGGGGGCTTAAACAGGGTTGAGCCCTTAAGCAAAAGTGAAAAAAAGCTCAAAATAAGGCCACTTTCAGTTAGGGCCGGAGCTCAAAACAGTAAGCATGTATGGCTTACAAAAGATACAAGAAATGGACCAAAAAGGGGAAAATGCAACTCACCCTTGAAGACAAGCCTTTAGCAACTCTTGGATTTAGTTTGTAGCACCCTTAGACCTTGGAGAACACCTTCAAACTTCTGGAATGGAGGATGTAAGGGTGGGGGTTGGTGGTGTAGAAGAAATGGTGGTGTAGGACTTGGAGGTTTTCAAGGAAAATGAGAGAAATGGAGGAGGATTTTTGTATACAAGCTTGAAGACCAATTTTTTTCCCCCTCAAGACCAATGCTTGCAGCTGGTTATAAGGACCAAAAAGGGAGAGACAAGGAGGGGAAAAGGTGGGGGAAAAGGAGGCAAGTCTTCCTCCACAAAATATCCCCCGGATTGAGATATTTTCTGGAGGAAACAGCTATACAGCTGTAAAGTGCAAATTGAGAGGATCATGGCCGGCCAGTTTAAAAGGGAGAAAAAGGTCAACCACCAGGTAAGTGGCCGGCCGGCCAGAACAAGTGGCCGGCCGGCTAGGTCCAAGGGAAAAAAGTGGCCGGCCACCGCCTAGGATGAAGCCCCAGAAGTTAGCTTTCCAATGGCGCAAACTTTGCATTAAAATTCCTCCAGTAGAAAAAGTTATGCCCTTTTCCGTGAAGCTGCGCAGACTCGGTCCAACCAGACTTCAACCAACCATATCTCCCCCCCCGGACTTGGACTTGGGAGATTCTTGAGTGAAAAATGAAGCCCCGGAAGTAAGCTTTCCAATGGTGGTGGCCTCATATCTTAATTCCTCTTGTACAAAGAGTTACGCCCGTTTCGGTGAAGCCGCGCAGATTTTTCTCCTTCCCGGATTCATGCAGAACCACTTTTGACCAAAAAGAAGTTGGCTTTTCAGAAAAATTGCTGGCCTCCTACCCTCCTACAATCTTTCTAATAGTGAAAATAAGGTCTCCACCAAAAATGAGCCCAAACTGATGCAAAATGAAGGTTCGGGGGCCGAAACGCGCAGCCCCAAAAACTGGCTATTAGGCACCATGAGTGGTGTTCGACCACGATGTGGGTCTCTCAGACCCCAGTGTCCCTCAAAAGGGAGTAAATAAGAAGTATGCCAAAAACTGGGGCAAACGGAGATGGTTAGGCAGTCGCGAACCGAGGCACACGGCCAACGGTCCCGAAAAATCGGAAATCGGGCTCCGAAATGGACAAAATGGCCTATGGCCACAAAATGTAGACTACGGCCACTGAGAGATGGTCTACAGAACCTCTCTCTCCCCTCAGGAAAAGAAACTGAGAAAATCGAGCCTGGTTCGCAAACCGAGGCAAAGCACAAAAGAGTCCGGAAGTCCGGAGGCAAGGCTCGCAGCCGGGACTCTAAAACTTCTAGACAAGCACGATATGCAGTATCACCAAGCGCTCAACTGGTGATGTCTGAGTCTTAAGGTCGGTCAAAAATGGGGTGTCTACACTCATGGATTAGGGCCTAAACACTCGGACACTTATTCAGACCCTCTTGCATGATGGCAGATATGTAATTATGGTATTTATTTGCCATTTCTCATGTATTAGGGCTTAAACATTCAGACACTTATTCGGACCCTCTTGCATGATGGCAGATATGTAATTATGGTGTTTACTTGCCATTTCTCATGCTTTAGCGTTTAAACACTCGGACACTTATTCCGACCCTCTAGCATGATGGTAGATATGTAATTATGGTGTTTACTTGCCATTTCTCATACATTAGGGTTTAAACACTCGGACACTTATTTGGACCCTCTTGCATGATGGCAGATATGTAATTATGTTGTTTGCTTACCATTTCTCATGCATTATGGCTTAAACACTCGGACACTTTTTCGGACCCTCTTGCATGATGGTAGATATGTAATTACGGTGTTCATTTGCCATTTCTCATGCATTAGGGTTTAAACACTCGGACACTTATTCCGACCCTCTTGCATGATGGCAGATATGTAATTATGGTTTTTACTTGCCATTTCTCATGCATTAGGGTTTAAACACTCAGACACTTATTTGGACCCTCTTGCATGATGGCAGATATGTAATTTTGTTGTTTACTTGCCATTTCTGATGCTTTAGGGCTTAAACACTCGTACACTTATTCGGACCCTCTGGCATGATGGCAGATATGTAATTACGGTGTTTATTTGCGATTTCTCATGCATCATATGCAATGCAAAGAGACACATAAGTGTAATCAAAACAGGATATCATGAGTTTGAGTCAAGCTCTCTAAATCCCCAACGGAGTCGCCAGAAACTGTAGACGCGCCCGCGTGGGGCCCTCGCTACAGTTCAGACTCGGTTTGTTGTCACGGTTCTTTATCTGAACCAAAGAGTCCAAATCCGGCAAATCGTTTTGAGAAACATATTTTTGAAAAGAAGTACCAAACATGGACTGCTTTGCCAGATATAGAGTCACCACCGAAATATTTTATTTTGAAAAATTTAGGAAACCCTGACTCGGTGACAAAGGCCACGTGTCCGTCATCACCAAAGTTGTCTCGGCTCGGGAACTTGGGTACGATTGGGGAAGGTCAGCTATGAGCACCCCCTCTTGCCCGATCAAAGATCAGCCTCTACTAACCGTGATATCTTGTTTTGAAAGCATCATGTGTTCCTATTCCGGTTATTAGCCTAGAATTACTATGTTTTGCGCACAACAAACAAGTATTGACCAAATCGCCCAAATCGGAACAAAACATTGCATGTTTGTTTGGAAAATGGTTTGCTACCCGCAAGTAGGCTAAAATGCAGGTTTTGCCACCCTCAAGTGGGCTTTAGAAAAGATTGTTTTGCCACTATCTAGTGGGCTTAAAACTCGCAGTTTTAGTGCATTATTCTGATTTAGGTAATTCAATCTCCACCCATAGGCATTCAAGCAGTTATATCACATAAGCAGCTAGCCTCATGATAATCATGCAATTATGGCAACACTCACACGCATACGACATGCTAAAGCATAAAAGCTCACCTAGTACTCCAAGCCAAAACAGAAACCAGTTAGTAATCACATGCCTGATCCTAGTTCATATTTGAAATGGCTAATGCAACACATGCAAAGATGCAATCCAAACAGGCTCGGCTATCCTAAACATGGCATGTGAAATGCTGCAACTAACACGTATTCAACTTGGAATTGAAGTACAATGCAGTTAGTATGATGCGCTGAGCCCGATACATGCAAGACAAATGTATGGATGCACGCATGCAAAACATAATGTATGCTAAATTAAATATGCCATAACACTAACCATCGAAAGCAGGTAAGTAAAAGGGAGAAAGAAGTGGGGATTGGAAGACATGCACACACGCACCCACACTTATTACAAATTCGCCCTCGCTCAGAGGGACCAAAAGAATAATACAATTAATTAACTACGAGCTAACTACTTAAGCAAATTAACTAATCTAGGGAAACAGTAAACAGCCTTGGGAAGAGGGCCCCATTCAATGTATGCGCGGTTCCGCTCGGAAAGTCACAGCCATGCACAAGTTACCTCCACTTTGACTGTTATCCTCCTCTGAAGACTGCACAAGTCCCAGGGTTGCTTCTCTGAATGCTTAGGAACATCACCGGCTAAGAGGATTTGCCACCAGCCATGGAGAATGACCACTGGCCTCTGATTGAGATATCGGCCACGGATGGATGGCCGGTCGGCCAAATCTTCCTGCAGAATCTGTTTTGACAGCAGCAGAGGGCAAAACATGGCATGGCAATGCATTTCAAGCAATGTTTGCACCAACCACACTCCTTATCATGTTTATGGCTCAAAGGAGGATGGTGCTTGACCTTCGGACCACCAATCGCGCATTTCAATGTAGAGGCCAACTAAGAACCAAAGTGTGCAATTTCAATGTGGAATGAAATGCACATAAACAAACAATGAACTCAACCTCTATCATACTCAATTCAAGAGGCAAAGTATGCATGCCAATGTAATGCAACCTAGGCATGTGAGATAAGTGTGCAACATGATCATGCAAACAACAAAACCATGTGCAATGGGCCATGAACTAAACAAGTAAGCTTGCAAGGCATATAACATCAATGTTAGTGACACACATGCAACAACGTGAAAGGCATAACACAAGTAAATATGCAAAGCAACTCAACACAAGAAGCATGCCAAATGCAATGGCACTTAAACATACAACATGTTAATAGACTAAGTACCTAAACATTCAAACATGTATAGCATGCAACAACATGCCAAAGGGAGCAAGGATGTGACAATATGCAAGACAAGCATGCAACATCATGCAAAAATGGACTTAAACTAATATAGGTAGCTCTCAAGCATGCCAAAATCAGTGGCCAAAATGATGTAACAAAGGCATGAAAACTCACACACAAGCATGCATGCACAAAGGCCTAAACATGGAGCATAAGCTATCAACTCTCCAAAGCATGAAAAGGGATGGAAAATGCAAGTATGAAAGCATGGAACATGGACTGAAATATGGTCTCCAATGATGCCAAATCATGAGAACAAGCCAAGTAAAGCATGCTAGTGACACACACATCCAAGGCGTATGGAAAATGCAAGTATGCAAGCATGGAACATGGACTAAAATATGGTCTCCAATGATGCCAAATCATGAGAACAAGCCAAGTAAAGCATGCTAGTGACCCACACACCCAAGGCTAACAAGCTAGAATGCAAAGAGGCTATACAAAGCATGGCAAGCATGACCAAAACGATACCAAACAGAACTTAAACATGTTAAAACATGACTAAAAACTTCACAAAGCTAAGCCAAAACATGCAAGCATGGTGGTCTAAATGCTAGGCACATGTTAAGGCAATTCATGGCATTACAAGACAAGTATGCAAGGCAAGCATGGTGTGTCTAAACTAAGTAAAAACAGTGCTATATCATGGCAAAATAAGCACAAATAACACTTAAGACATGGCCAACATGAACTTAAAAATGGTGCTCACACATGAGGCTAAAATGACACTTTTTGAAGACAACAAGGAGAGGGGACTCTCCTTCTTAGGACTTTAAACCACCATCCTCACCACTGAAATCCCTCAAGATTTCAGTGGTGAGGAGGCCCAAAGAAGGTGGTCCTGAAGCTCACCAAAAATAGCACAAAATGTGGCCAGACAAGGCCTAAGAGGGGATAAACGACCCCAAACACAAAAGTGACCTTAATGAAGTATCTTAAACACAAAAAAAAAATAAAACTTTTTTATGTTATACGCAAAGCCCAAATCCGCAAGAAAGACAGGCTAAAAGGGTGTGCAAAAACGAGGAACAAAGAGGGAAAAGGGGTTACCTTTGAAGACCAGCAAGAACCAGCAGCCTTTAGACCCAAAAATGCAACCCTCAACCTCTAAAAACAGGCTCCAAGAACCTCCAAGTGATGATCGAAGTGTGTGGCTATGAAGTGGTGTGCAATAGGCCAAGAACAAGACCGTTTTGGACCCTCTAACCCCCACAAATGTGGAGAGAGAGGGAGATATAGAGAGGGAGTGACATATATATCATATATATCTGATTTTTCTAACCCTCTAAAGGGGAGGAGAGGCCCTCTTTTTATAGAGAAACCAAGGGGGCAAAGCTTCTCTTAGAAGCTTTGAGCAAAAAGGCCAAGCTTCTCTTAGAAGCTTGGAGCAAAAGGGCCAAGCTTCTTGGAGAAGCTAGGCAAGGGGGTCAAGACGTTCCAGCTTCTTGGAGAAGCTAAAAAAAAGGTCAAGCTTCTTGGAGAAGCTAAAAAGGCTCAAGCTTCTTGGAGAAGCTAAAAAGGATCAAAAGGTTCAAGCTTCATGGAGAAGTTAAAAAAAGGTCAAGCTTGTTGGAGAAGCTAAACAAAGGGTCAAGCTTCTTGGAGAAGCTAAAAAGGGTCAAGCTTCTTGGAGAAGCTAAAAAAAGGTTCAAAAGGGTCAAGCTCCCTCAAGAAAAGGTCTCGGTCAGGACAAGTGGCCGATTGATCAAAAACAGTGGCCGGCCGACCAAACACAATGCCGACTGACCATCAATAGTGCCGACCGGCCATCACCATGGGCCGATGGCAAGGAAACAAGGCCGGTGGCCTCAAGCCATGGCCGGTGAGGTGTGGGGAAGGCCTACAAGCTACTTCCCACCCTTAGAAGCTAAACAACAAGTGTTTGGTGCAAAACCAGACACAAAATAGTCGAGTCAAGAGATCCTGAGGCCGGGCGCGTAGCCGAGACCTCCGGGAACTCAAGATGAACACGAACAAGGATGATCACCGAGTGTTCAAACGATGACGTCCAAGTCTTAAGGATGGTCAAAAACGGGGTGTCTACACTTGCCATTTCTCATGCATTAGGGCTTAAACACTCGGACACTTATTCGGAACCTCTTGCATGATGGCAGATATGTAATTATGGTGTTTACTTGCCATTTCTAATGCATTAGGGTTTAAACACTCGGACACATATTCGGACCCTCTTGCATGATGGCAGATATGTAATTATGGTGTTTATTTGTCATTTCTCATGCATTAGGGTTTAAATATTGGGACACTTATTCGGACCCCCATGCATAATGGCAGATATGTAATTATGATGTTTACTTGCCATTTCTCATGCATTATGATTTAAACACTCGGACACTTATTCCAACCCTCTTGCATGATAGCAGATATGTAATTATGGTGTTTACTTGCCATCTCTCATGCATTAGGGTTTAAACACTCGGACACTTATTCGGACCCTCTTCCATGATGGTAGATATGTAATTATGGTGTTTGTTTGCCATTTCTCATGCATTAGGGCTCAAACACTCGGACACTTATTCGGTCGCTCTTGCATGATGGCAGATATGTAATTATGGTGTTTAGTTGCCACTTGTCAGGCGTTAGGGTTTAAACACTCGGACACTTCAGACCCGCTTACGTGATGGCAGATATGTAATTATGGTGTTTACTTGTCATTTTTCATGCATTAGGGCTTTAACACTCGGACACTTAATCGGACCCTCATGTATGATGGCAGATATGTAATTATAGTGTTTATTTATCATTTCTCATGCATTAGGGTTTAAACACTCAGACAGTTGTTCGGACCCTCTTGCCTGACGGCAGATATGTAATTATGGTGTTTACTTGCCATTTCTCATGCATTAGGGTTTAAACACTCGGACACTTATTGAGACCCTCTTGCATGATTGCAGATATGTAATTATGTTGTTTAATCGCCATTTCTCATGCATTAGGGTTTAAACACTCGGACGCATACTCCGACCCTCTTGCATGATGGCAGATATGTAATTATGGTGCTTACTTGCCATTTCACATGCATTAGGGTTTAAACACTCGGACACTTATTCGGACCCTCTTGCATGATGGGAGATATGTAATTATGGTGTTTACTTGCCATTTCTCTTGCATTAGCATTTAAACACTCGGACACTTATTCGGACGCTCTTGCATGATGGCAGATATGTAATTATGGTGTTTATTTGACATTTCTCATGCATTACGGTTTAAATACTGGGATACTTATTCGGACCCCCTTTCATTATGGCAGATATGTAGTTATGGTGTTTACTTGCCATTTCTCATGCATTAGGGTTTTAACACTCGGACAATTATTCCGACCCTCTTGCATGATGGCAGATATGTAATTGTGGTGTTTATTTGTCATTTCTCATGCATTAAGGTTTAAACACTCGGACACTTGTTTGGACCCCCTTGCATGATGGTAGATATGTAATTATGGTGTTTATTTTCCATTTGTCAGGCATTAGGTTTTAAACACTCGGACACTTATTCGGACCCTCTTGCTTGATGGCAGGTATGTAGTTATGGTGTTTCCTTGCTATTTCTCATGCATTAGGGTTTAAACACTCGGACACGTATTCGGACCCTTTTGCATGATGGGAGATATATAATTATGGTGTTTATTTGCCATTTCTCATGCCTTAGGGTTTAAACACTCGGACACATATTCGGACCCTCTTGCATGATGGCAGCTATGTAATTATGGTGTTTACTTGCCATTTCTCATGCATTAGGGTTTAAACACTCAGACACTTATTCCAACCATCTTGCATGATGGCAGATATGTAATTATGGTGTTTATTTACCGTTTCCCTTGCATTGGTGCATAATTACTCGGACACTTATACAGACCCTCTTGCATGATGGCAGATATGTAATTATGGTGTTCACTTGCCGTTTCTCATGCATTAGGGCTTAAACACTCGGACACTTATTCTAACCCTCTTGCATGATGGCTGATATGTAATTATGGTGTTTATTTGCCATTTCTCATCCATTAGGGTTTAAACACTCAGACACTTATTCGGACCCTCTTGCATGATGGCAGATATGTAATTATGGTGTTCACTTGCAATTTCTCATGAATTAGCGTTTAAACACTCGGACACTTGTTTGGACCCTCTTCCATGATGGCAGATATGTAATTATGTTGTTTACATGCCATTTCTCATGCATTAGGGCTTAAACACTCGGACACTTATTTGGACCCTCTTGCATGATGGCAGATATGCAATTATGGTGTTTATTTGCCATTTCTCATCCATTAGGGTTTAAACACTCAGACACTTATTCGGACCCTCTTGCATGATGGCAGATATGTAATTATGGTGTTCACTTGCAATTTCTCATGAATTAGGGTTTAAACACTCGGACACTTATTTGGATCCTCTTGCATGATGACAGATATGTAATTATGGTGTTTACTTGCAATTTCTCATGCATTAGGGTTTAAACACTCGGAAACTTATTTGGACCCTCTTGCATGACGACAGATATATAATTATGGTGTTTATTTGCCTTTTCTCATGCATTAGGGTTTAAATACTGGAACACTTATTCGGACCCCTCGCATGGTGGCAGATATGTGGTTATGGTGTTTACTTGCCATTTCTCATGCATTAGAGTTTAAACACTCGGACACTTATTCGGACCCTCTTGCCTGATGGGAGATATGTAATTATGGTGTTTACTTGCCATTTCTCTTGCATTAGCATTTAAACACTCGGACACTTATTCGGACCCTCTTGCATGATGGCAGATATGTAATTATTGTGTTTATTTGCCATTTCTCATGCATTACGGTTTAAATACTAGGACACTTATTCGGACCCCCTTGCATTATGGCAGATATGTAGTTATGGTGTTTACTTGCCATTTCTCGTGCCTTAGGGTTTAAACACTCGGACAATTATTCCGACCCTCTTGCATGATGGCAGATATGCAATTATGGTGTTTACTTGTCATTTCTCATGCATTAAGGTTCAAACACTCGGACACTTGTTTGGACCCTCTTGCATGATGGGAGATATGTAATTACGGTGTTTATTTGCCACTTGTCATGCATTAGGTTTTAAACACTCGGACACTTCTTCGGACCCTCTTGCACGATGGCAGATATGTAATTATGGTGTTTCCTTGCCATTTCTCATGCATTAGGGTTTAAACGCTCGGACACGTATCCGGACCCTCTTGCATGATGGGAGATATATAATTCTGGTGTTTATTTTCCATTTCTCATGCATTAGGGTTTAAACACTCGGACACTTATTCGGACCCTCTAGCATGATGGGAGATATGTAATTATGGTGTTTACTTGCCATTTCTCATGTATTAGGGTTTAAACACTCGGACACTTATTCCGACCCACTTGCATGATGGCAGATATGTAATTATGGTGTTTATTTTCCATTTCTCATGCATTTGGGCTTAAACACTCGGACACTTATTTGGACCCACTTGCATGATGGCAGATATGCGATTATGGTTTTTATTTGCCATTTCTCATCCATTAGGGTTTAAACACTTGGACACTTATTCGGACCCTCTTGCATGATGGCAGATATGTAATTATGGTGTTCACTTGCAATTTCTCATGAATTAGGGTTTAAACACTCGGACACTTATTTGGACCCTCTTGCATGATGACAGATATATAATTATGGTGTTTATTTGCCTTTTCTCATGCATTAGGGTTTAAATACTGGGACACTTATTCAGACCGCTCGCATGGTGGCAGATATGTGGTTATGATGTTTACTTGCCATTTCTCATGCATTAGGGTTTAAACAGTCGGACACTTATTCGGACCCTCTTGCATGATGGGAGATATGTAATTATGGTGTTTAGTTGCCATTTCTCTTGCATTAGCATTTAAACACTCGGACACTTATTCGGACCCTCTTGCATGATGGCAGATATGTAATTATGGTGTTTATTTGCCATTTCTCATGCATTACGGTTTAAATACTGGGACACTTATTCGGACCCCTTTGCGTTATGGAAGATATGTAGTTATGGTGTTTACTTGCAATTTCTCGTGCCTTAGGGTTTAAACACTCGGACCATTATTCCGACCCTCTTGCATGATGGCAGATATGTAATTATGGTGTTTACTTGTCATTTCTCATGCATTAAGGTTTAAACACTCGGACACTTGTTTGGACCCTCTTGCATGATGGCAGATATGTAATTATGGTGTTTATTTGCCATTTGTCGTGCATTAGGTTTTAAACACTCGGACTCTTATTCGGACCCTCTTGCATGATGGCAGATATGTAATTATGGTGTTTCCTTGCCATTTCTCATGCATTAGGGTTTAAACACTCGGACACGTATTCGGCCCCTCTTGCATGATGGGAGATATATAATTCTGGTGTTTATTTGCCATTTCACATGCATTAGGGTTTAAACACTCGGACACTTATTCGGACCCTCTAGCATGAAGGGAGATATGTAATTATGGTGTTTACTTGCCATTTCTCATGCATTAGGGTATAAACACTCGGACACTTATTCCGACCCACTTGCATGATGGCAGATATGCAAATACGGTGTTTACTTGTCATTTCTCATGCATTAAGGTTTAAACACTCGGACACTTCTTTGGAACCTCTTGCATGATGGCAGATAAGTAATTATGGTGTTTATTTGCCATTTGTCATGCATTAGGTTTTAAAAACTCGGACACTTATTCGGACCCTCTTGCATGATGGCAGATATGTAATTATGGTGTTTACTTGCCATTTCTCATGCATTAGGGTTTAAACACTCGGACACTTATTCAGACCCTCTTGCATGATGGCAGATATGTAATTACGGTGTTTACTTGCCATTTCTCATGCATTAGGGTTTAAACACTCAGACACTTATTCCGACCCTCTTGCATGATGGCAGATATGTAATTACAGTGTTTATTTTCCATTACCCTTGCATTGGGGTATAAATACTCGGACACTTATGCAGACCCTCTTGCGTGATGGCAGATATGTAATTATGGTGTTCACTTGCCATTTCTCCTGCATTAGGGCTTAAAAACTCGGACACTTATTCGGACCCTCCTGCATGATGGCAGATAAGTAATTATGGTGTTTATTTCCCATTTCTCATGCATTAGGGTTTAAACACTCGGACACTTATTCGGACCCTCTTGCATGATGGCAGATATGTAATTATGGTGCTTACTTGCAAATTCTCATGCATTAGGGTTTAAACACACGGACACTTATTTGGACCCCCTTGCATGATGACAAATATGTAATTATGGTGTTTCCTTGCCATTTCTCATGCATTAGGGTTTAAACACTCGGACACGTATTCGGACCCTCTTGCATTACGGGAGATATATAATTCTGGTGTTTATTTGCCATTTCTCATGCATTAGGGTTTAAACACTCGAACACTTATTCGGACCCTCTAGCATGATGGGAGATATGTAATTATGGTGTTTACCTGCCATTTCTCATGCATTAGGGTTTAAACACTCGGACACTTATTCCGACCCACTTGCGTGATGGCAGATATGCAATTATGGTGTTTACTTGTCATTTCTCATGCATTAAGGTTTAAACACTCAGACACTTATTTGGAACCTCTTGCATGATGGCAGATAAGTAATTATGGTGTTTATTTGCCATTTGTCATGCATTAGGTTTTAAACACTCGGACACTTATTCGGACCCGCTTGCATGATGGCAGACATGTAATTATGGTGTTTACTTGCCATTTCTCATGCATTAGGGTTTAAACACTCGGACACGTATTCGGACCCTCTTGCACGATGGCAGATATGTAATTATGGTGTTTATTTTCCATTACCCTTGCTTTGGGGTATAAATACTCGGACACTTATGCAGACCCTCTTGCATGATGGCAGATATGTAATTATGGTGTTCGCTTGCCATTTCTCATGAGTTAGGGCTTAAAAACTCGCACACTTATTCGGACCCTCCTGCATGATGGCAGATATGTAATTATGGTGTTTATTTTCCATTTCTCATGCATTAGGGTTTAAACACTCGGACACTTATTCGGACACTCTTGCATGATGGCAGATATGTAATTATGGTGCTTACTTGCAATCTCTCATGCATTAGGGTTTAAACACACGGACACTTATTTGGACCCTCTTGCATGATGGCAGATATGTAATTCTGGTGTTTACTTGCCATTTCTCTTGCATTACCATTTAAACACTCGGACACTTATTCGGACCCTCTTGCATGATGGCAGATATGTAATTATGGTGTTTATTTTCCATTACCCCTGCATTGGGGTATAAATACTCGGACACTTATGCGGACCCTCTTGCATGATGGCAAATATGTAATTATGGTGTTTGTTTGCCATTTCTCATGCATTAGGGCTTAAAAAACCGGACACTTATTCGGACCCTCTTGCATGATGGCTGATTTGTAATTACGGTGTTTATTTGCCATTTCTCATGCATTAGGGTTTAAACACTCGGACACTTATTCAGACCCTCTTGCATGATAGTAGATATGTAATTATGGTGCTTACATGCAATTTCTCATGCATTAGGGTTTAAACACACTGACACTTATTTGGACCCTCTTGCATGATGGCAGATATGTAATTATGTTGTTTACTTGCCATTTCTCATGCATTAGGGCTTAAACACTCGGACAATTATTTGGACCCTGTTGCATGATGGCAGATATGCAATTATGGTGTTTATTTGCCATTTCTCATCCATTAGGCTTTCAACACTCGGACACTTATTCGGACCCTCTTGCATGATGGCAGATATGTAATTATGGTGTTTACTTGCAATTTCTCATGA
Source organism: Camellia sinensis (assembly GCF_004153795.1). Taxonomy (NCBI): domain Eukaryota; kingdom Viridiplantae; phylum Streptophyta; class Magnoliopsida; order Ericales; family Theaceae; genus Camellia; species Camellia sinensis. The sequence continues at coordinate 308,316 of NW_021026238.1, forward strand.
ATTAGGGTTTAAGCACTCGGGCACTAATTTGGACCCACTTGCATGTTGGCAGATATGTAATTATGGTGTTTACAACAATTTCTCATGCATTAGGGTTTAAACACTCGGACACTTATTTGGACCCTCTTGCATGATGACAGATATGTAATTATGCTGTTTATTTGCCTTTTCTCATGCATTAGTGTTTAAATACTGGGACACTTATTCGTACCCCCCCGCATGATGGCAGATATGTAGTTATGGTGTTTACTTGCCATTTCCCACTACAACATTAAACACTCGGACACTTATTTGGACCCTCTTGCATGATGGCAGATATGTAATTATGGTGTTTACTTGCAATTTCTCATGCATTAGGTTTTAAACACACGGACTCTTATTTGGTCCCTCTTGCAAGATGGCAGATATGTAATTATGTTGTTTACTTGCCATTTCTCATGCATTAGGGCTTAAACACCCGGACACTTATTTGGACCCTCTTGCATGGTGGCAGATATGCAATTATGGTGTTTATTTTCCATTTCTCATCCTTTAGGGTTTAAACACTCGGACACTTATTCGGACCCTCTTGCATGATGGCAGATATGTAATTTTGGTGTTTACTTGCAATTTCTCATGAATTAGGGTTTAAGCACTCGGGCACTAATTTGGACCCTCTTGCATGATGGCAGATATGTAATTATGGTGTTTACAACAATTTCTCATGCATTAGGGTTTAAACACTCGGACACTTATTTGGACCCTCTTGCATGATGACAGATATGTAATTATGGTGTTTATTTGCCTTTTCTCATGCATTAGGTTTTAAATACTGGGACACTTATTCGGACCCCCCCGCATGATGGTAGATATGTAGTTATGGTGTTTACTTGCCATTTCCCATGCATTAGGATTTAAACACTCGGACACTTATTCGGACCCTCTTGCATGATGGGAGATATGTAATTATGGTGTTTACTTGCCATTTCTCTTGCAGTAGCATTTAAACCCTCGGACACTTATTCGGACCCTCTTGCATGATGGCAGATATGTAATTATGGTGTTTATTTGCAATTGCTCATGCATTGGGTTTAAACACTCGGACACGTATTCGGACCCTCTTGCATGATGGGAGATATATAATTATGGTGTTTATTTGCAATTTCTCATGCATTAGTGTTTAAACACTCGGGCACTTATTCGGACCCTCTTGCATGATGGCAGATATGTAATTATGGTGTTTAGTTGCCATTTCTTATGCATTATGGTTTAAACTCTCAGACACTTATTCCGACCCTCTTGCATGATGGCATATATGTAATTATGGTGTTTATTTTCCATTACCCTTGCATTGGGGTATAAATACTCGGACACTTATGCAGACCCTCTTGCATGATGGCAAATATGTAATTATGGTGTTTGTTTGCCATTTCTCATGCATTAGGGCTTAAAAACCCGGACACTTATTTGGACCCTCTTGCATGATGGCAGATTTGTAATTACGGTGTTTATTTGCCATTTCTCATGCATTAGGGTTTAAACACTCGGACACTTATTCAGACCCTCTTGCATGATAGCAGATATGTAATTATGGTGCTTACATGCAATTTCTCATACATTAGGGTTCAAACACACTGACACTTATTTGGACCCTCTTGCTTGATGGCAGATATGTAATTATGTTGTTTACTTGCCATTTCTCATGCATTAGGGCTTAAACACTCGGACAATTATTTGGACCCTCTTGCATGATGGCAGATATGCAATTATGGTGTTTATTTGCCATTTCTCATCCATTAGGCTTTAAACACTCGGACACTTATTCGGACCCTCTTGCATGATGGCAGATATGTAATTATGGTGTTTACTGGCAATTTCTCATGTATTAGGGTTTAAACACACGGACACTTATTTGGTCCCTCTTGCAAGATGGCAGATATGTAATTATGTTGTTTAGTTGCCATTTCTCATGCATTAGGGCTTAAACACCCGGACACTTATTTGGACCCTCTTGCCTGGTGGCAGATATGCAATTATGGTGTTTATTTTCCATTTCCCATCCATTAGGGTTTAAACACTCGGATACTTATTCGGACCCTCTTGTATGATGGCAGATATGTAATTATGGTGTTTACTTGCAATTTCTCATGAATTAGGGTTTAAACACTCGGGCACTTATTTGGACCCTCTTGCATGATGGCAGATATGTAATTATGGTGTTTACAGCAATTTCTCATGCATTAGGGTTTAAACACTCGGACACTTATTTGGACCCTCTTGCATGATGACAGATATGTAATTATGGTGTTTATTTGCCTTTTCTCATGCATTAGGGTTTAAATACTGGGACACTTATTCGGGCCCCCCCGCATGATGGCAGATATGTAGTTATGGTGTTTACTTGCCATTTCCCATGCATTAGGATTTAAACACTCGGACACTTATTCGGACCCTCTTGCATGATGGGAGATATGTAATTATGGTGTTTACTTGCCATTTCTCTTGCATTAGAATTTAAACCCTCGGACACTTATTCGGACCCTCTTGCATGATGGCAGATATGTGATTATGGTGCTTATTTCCCATTTCTCATGCATTACGGTTTAAATACTGGGACACTTATTCGGACCCTCTTGTATTATGGCAGATATGTAGTTATGGTGTTTACTTGCCATTTCTCATGCATTACGGTGTAAACACTCGGACACTTATTCCGACCCTTTTGCATGATGGCAGATATGTAATTATGGTGTTTACTTGTCATTTCTAATGCATTAAGGTTTAAACACTCGGACACTTATTTGGACCCTCTTGCATGATGGCAGATATGTAATTATGGTGTTTATTTGCCATTTGTCATGCATTAGGTTTTAAACACTCGGACACCTATTCGGACCCTCTTGCATGATGGCAGATATGGACCCTCTTGCATGATGGCAGATATGGACCCTCTTGCATGATGGCAGATATGGACCCTCTTGCATGATGGCAGATATGGACCCTCTTGCATGATGGCAGATATGGACCCTCTTGCATGATGGCAGATATGGACCCTCTTGCATGATGGCAGATATGGACCCTCTTGCATGATGGCAGATATGGACCCTCTTGCATGATGGCAGATATGGACCCTCTTGCATGATGGCAGATATGGACCCTCTTGCATGATGGCAGATATGGACCCTCTTGCATGATGGCAGATATGGACCCTCTTGCATGATGGCAGATATGGACCCTCTTGCATGATGGACACTTATTCCGACCCTCTTGCATGATGGCATATATGTAATTATGGTGTTTATTTACCATTTCCCTTGCATTGGGGTATAAATACTCGGACACTTATGCATTAAGGTTTAAACACTCGGACACTTATTTGGACCCTCTTACATGATGGCAGATATGTAATTATGGTGTTTGTTTGCCATTTGTCATGCATTAGGTTTTAAACACTCGGACACCTATTCGGACCCTCTTGCATGATGGCAGATATGTAATTATGGTGTTTGCTTACCATTTCTCGTGCATTTGGGTTTAAACACTCGGACACTTATTCGGACCCTCTTGCATGATGGCAGATATGTAATTATGGTTTTCACTTGCCATTTCTCATGCATTAGGGCTTAAACACTCGGACACTTATTCGGACCCTCTTGCATGATGGCAGATATGTAATTATGGTGTTTATTTGCCATTTCCCATGGATTACGGTTTAAACACTCGGACACTTGTTCGGACCCTCTTGCATGATGGCAGATATGTAGTTATGGTGTTTATTTGCCATTTCCCCTGCATTAGTGCTTAAACACTCGGACACTTATTCAGACTCTCTTGCATGATGGAAGATTTGTAATTATGGTGTTTACTTGTCATTTCTCATGCATTAGGGCTTAAACACTCGGACACTTATTCGGACCCTCTTGCGTGGTGGCAGATATGTAATTATGGTGTCTATTTGCCATTTGTCATGCATTTGGATTTAAACACTCGGACACTTATTCGGACCCTCTTGCATGATGGTAGATATGCAATTATGGTTTTTACTTGCCATTTCTCTTGCATTAGGGCTTTAACACTTGGACACTTATTCGGTCCCTCTTGGATGATGGAAGATATGCAATTATGGTGTTTACTTGCCATTTCTCATGCATTAGGGCATAAACGCTCGGACACTTATTCGGACCCTTTTGCATGACGGCAGATATGTAATTATGGTGTTTGTTTTCCATTTCACATGCATTAGGGTTTAAACACTTGGACACTTATTCGGACCCTCTTGCATGATGGCAGATATGTAATTATGGTGTTTATTTTCCATTTCTCATGCATTTGGGCTTAAACACTCGGACACTTATTTGGACCCTCTTGCATGATGGTAGATATGCAATTATGGTGTTTATTTGCCATTTCTCATCCATTAGGGTTTAAACACTCGGACACTTATTCGGATCCTCTTGCATGATGGCATATATGTAATTATGGTATTTACTTGCAATTTCTCATGCATTAGGGTTTAAACACTCGGACACTTAGATGGACCCTCTTCCATGATGACAGATATGTAATTATGGTGTATTTTTGCCTTTGCCATGACTGCAGATATGTAATTATGGTGTTTATTTGCTATTTCTCATGCATTCGGGTTTAAACACTTGGACACTTATTCGTACCCTCTTGCGTGATGGAAGATATGTAATTATGGTGTTTATTTGCCATTTCCAATGCATTACGGTTTAAACATTCGGACACTTATTCGGACCCTCTTGCATTATGACAGATATGTAGTTATGGTGTTACTTGCCATTTCCCATGCATTAGGGCTTAAACACTCGGACACTTATTCGGACCCTCTTGCATGATGGCAGATATGTAATAATGGTGTTTATTTTCCATTTCTATTGTATTAGGGTATAAATACTCGGACACTTATTCAGACCCTCTTGCATGTTGGCAGATATGAAATTATGGTGTTTACTTGACATTTCTCAGGCATTAGGGCTTAAACACTCGAACACTTATTCGGACCCTCTTGCATGACGGTAGATGTGTAATAATGGTGTTTATTTGCCATTTCTCATGCATTAGGGTTTAAACACTTGGACACTTATTTGGACCCTCTTGCATGATGGCAGATATGTAATTGTGTTGTTTATTTTCCATTTCTCATGCATTTGGGCTTAAACACTCGGACACTTATTCAGACCCTCTTGCATGATGGTAGATATGCAATTATGGTGTTTATTTGCCATTTCTCATCCATGAGGGTTTAAACACTCGGACACTTATTCGGACCCTCTTGCATGATGGCATATATGTAATTATGGTATTTACTTGCAATTTCTCATGCATTAGGGTTTAAACACTCGGACACTTATATGGACCCTCTTCCATGATGACAGATATGTAATTATGGTGTATTTTTGCCTTTTCTCATGTATTAGGGTTTAAATACTGGGGCACTTATTCGGACCCCCTCGCATGATGGCAGATATGTAGTTATGGTGTTTACTTGCCATTTCTCATGCATTAGGGTTTAAACACTCGGACACTTATTCGGACCCTCTTGCATGATGAGAGATATGTAATTATGGTGTTTACTTGCAATTTCTCTTGCATTAGCGTTTAAACACTCGGACACTTATTCGGACCCTCTTGCATGATGGCTGATATGTAATTATGGTGGTTATTTGCCATTTCTCATGCATTACGGTTTAAATACTTGGACACTTAGTCAGACCCCCTTGCATTATGGCAGATATGTAGTTATGGTGTTTACTTGCCATTTCTCATGCATTAGGGTTTAAACACTCGGACACTTATTCCGACCCTCTTTCATGATGGCAGATATGTAATTATGGTGTTTACTTCTAATTTTTCATGCATTATGGTTTAAACACTCGGACACTTATTTGGACCCTCTTGCATGATGGCAGATGTGTAATTATGGTGTTTATTTGCCATTTTTCATGCATTAGGTTTTAAACACTCGGACACTTATTCGGACCCTCTTGCATGATGGCAGATATATAATTATGGTGTTTATTTGCCATTTCTCATGCATTAGGGTTTAAACACTCGGACACTTACTCGGACCCTCTTGCAAGATGGCAGATATGTAATTATGGAGTTTACTTTCCATTTCTCGTGCGGTAGGGTTTAAACACTCAGACACTTATTCTGACCCTCTTGCATGATGGCAGATATGTAATTATGGTGTTTATTTTCCATTTCCCTTGCATTGGGGTACAAATACTCGGACACTTAGGCAGACCCTCTGGCATGATGGCAGATATGTAATTATGGTGTTTATTTGCCATTTCTCATGCATTACGGTTTAAATACTGGGACACTTATTCGGACCCCCTTGCATTATGGCAGATATGTAGTTATGGTGTTTACTTTCCATTTCTCATGCATTAGGGTTTAAACACTCGGACACTTATTCCGACCCTCTTTCATGATGGCAGATATGTAATTATGGTGTTTACTTCTCATTTCTCATGCATTAAGGTTTAAACACTCGGACACTTATTTGGACCCTCTTGCATGATGGCAGATGTGTAATTATGGTGTTTATTTTCCATTTGTGATGCATTAGGTTTTAAACACTCGGACACTTATTTGGACCGTCTTGCATGATGGCCGATATGTAATTATGGTGTTTACTTGCCATTTTTCATGCATTAGGGTTTAAACACTCGGACATTTATTCGGACCCTCTTGCAAGATGGAAGATATGTAATTATGGTGCTTATTTGCCATTTCTCTTGCATTAGGGTATAAATACTCTGACACTTATTCAGACCCTCTTGCATGATGGCATGTATGTAATTATGGTGTTTACTTGCCATTTCTCATGTATTAGAGCTTAAACACTCGGACACTTATTCGGACGCTCTTGCATGATGGCAGATATGCAATTATGGTGTTTGTTTGCCATTTCTCATGTGTTAGGGTTTAAACACTCGCCACATATTCAGAACCGCTTACGTGATGGCAGATATGTAATTATGGTGTTTACTTGCCATTTTTAATGCATTAGGGCATTAACACTCGGACACTTATTCGGACCCTCACGCAAGATGGCAGATATGTAATTATGGTATTTATTTATCCTTTCTCATGCATTAGGGTTTAAACACTTAGACACTTATTCGGACACTCTTGCATGATGGCAGATATGTAATTATGGTGTTTATTTGCCATTTCTCATGCATCAGGGTTTAAACACTCGGACACTTATTCCGTCCCTCTTGCAAGATGGCAGATATGTAATTATGGTGTTTACTTGCCATTTCTCATGCATTATGGATTAAACACTAGGACATTTATTCGGATCCTCTTGCATGATGGCAGATATGTAATTATGGTGTTTACTTGCCATTTCTCATGCATTAGGGTTTAAACACTCGGACACTTATTTGGACCCCCTTGCATGATGGCCGATATGTAATTTTGTTGTTTGCTTTCCATTTCTCATGCCTTAGGGCTTAAACACGCGGACACTTATTCGGACCCTCTTGCATGATGGCAGATATGTAATTATGGTGTCTGTTTGCCATTTCTCATGCATTAGGGTTTAAACACTCGGACACTTACACGGACCTTTTTGCATGATGACAGATATGTAATTCTGGTGTCTATTTGCCAATTCTCATGCATTAAGGTTTAAACACTCGGACACTTATTCGGACCCTCTTGCATTATGGCAGATATGCAATTATGGTGTTTACTTGCCATTTCTCATGCATTAGGGCCTAAGCACTCGGACAGTTATTCGGACCCTCATGCATGATGGCAGATATGTAATTATGGTGTTTATTTATCATTTCTCATGCATTATGGTTTAAGCACTCAGACACTTATTCGGACCCTCTTGCATGATGGCAGCTATGTAATTATGGTGTTTATTTGCCAATTCTCTTTGCATTAGGGTTTAAAGACTCGGACACCTATTCGGACCCTCTTGCATGATGGCAGATATGTAATTATGGTGTCTATTTGCCATTTCTCAGGCATTAGGGTTTAAACACTCAGACACTTATTCGGACCCTCTTGCATGATGGCAGATATGTAATTATGGTGTTTGTTTGCCATTTCTCATGCATTAGGGTTTAAACACTCGGACACTTACACGGACCTTTTTGCATGATGACAGATATGTAATTCTGGTGTCTATTTGCCAATTCTCATGCATTAAGGTTTAAACACTCGGACACTTATTCGGACCCTCTTGCATGATGGCAGATATGTAATTATGGTGTCTATTTGCCATTTCTCAGGCATTCGGGTTTAAACACTCAGACACTTATTCGGACCCTCTTGCATGATGGCCGATATGCAATTATGGTGTTTACTTGCCATTTCTCATGCATTAGGGCTTAAACACTCGGACATTTATTCGGATCCTCTTGCAGGATAGCAGATATGTAATTATGGTGTTTGTTTGCCATTTCTCATGCATTAGGGTTTAGACACTCGGACACTTATTCGGACCCCCTTGTATGATTGCAGATATGTAATTATGGTGTTTATTTGTCGTTTCTCATGCATTAGGGTTTAAATACTGGGACACTTATTCAGACCCCTTGCATGATGCCAGATATGTAATTATTGTGTTTACTTGCCATTTCCCATGTATTAGGGTATAAACACATGGAAACTTATTCTGACCCACTTCAATGATGGCAGACACGTAATTATGGTGTTTACTTGCCATTTTATCATGCATTAGGGTTTAAACACTCGGACATTTATTCGGACCCTCTCCAATGATGGCAGATATGTAATTATGGTGTTTACTTGTCATTTCTCATGCATTAGGGTTTAAACACTCAGACATTTATTCAGACCTTCTTGCATGACGGCAGATATGTAATTATGGTGTTTATTTGCCATTTGTCATGCGTTGGGGTTTAAATACTCGGACACTTATTCAGACCCGCTTACGTGATGGCATATATGTAATTATGGTGTTTACTTGCCATTTTTCAAGCATTAGGGCATTAACACTCGGACACTTACTCGGACCCTCATGCATGATGGCAAATATGTAATTATGGTGTTTATTTATCATTTCTCATGCGTTATGATTTAAACACTCAGACACTTATTTGGGCATTCTTGCATGATGGCAGATATGTAATTATGGTGTTTATTTGCCATTTCTCTTGCATTTGGGTTTAAACACTCGGACACTAATTCCGCCCCTCTTCCATGATGGTAGATATATAATTACGGTGTTTACGTGCCATTTCTCATGCATTTGGGTTTAAGCAATCGGACACTTATTTGGACCCTCTTGCATGATGGCAGATATGTAATCATGTTGTTTGTTTGCCATTCCTCATGCATTAGGGCTTAAACACTCGGACACTTATTCGGACCCTCTTGCATGATGGCAGATATGTAATTATGGTGTTTGATTGCCATTTCTCGTGCATTAGGGTTTAAACACTCGGACACTTATTCGGACCCTCTTGCATGATGGCAGATATGCAATTGTGGTGTTTACTTGTCATTTCTCATGTATTAGAGCTTAAACACTCGGACACTTATTCGAACGCTCTTGGATGATGGCAGATATGTAATTATGGTGTTTATTTTCCATTTCTCATGCGTTAGGGTTTAAACACTCGGCCACTTAATCAGACCCGCTTACGTGATGGCAGATATGTAATTATGGTGTTTACTTGGCATTTTTCATGCATTAGGGCATTAACACACGGACACTTTTTCGGACCCTCATGCGTGATGGCAGATATGTAACTATGGTGTTTATTTGCCATTTCTCAGGCATTAGTGTTTAAACACACGGACACTTATTCCGAACCTCTTGCATGATGGCAGATATGTAATTATGGAGTTTACTTTCCATTTCTCATGCATTAGGGTTTAAACACTCGGACATTTATTCGGATCCTCTTGCATGATTGCAGATATGTAATTATGGTGTTTATTTTCCATTTCTCATGCATTAGGGTTTAAACACTCGGACACTTATTCGGATCCTCTTGTATGATGGCAGATATGTAATTGTGGTGTCTATTGACCATTTCTCATGCATTAGGGTTTAAACACTCGGACACTTATTCGGACCCTTTTGCATGATGGCATATATATGCAATTATGGTGTTTACTTGCCATTTCTCATGCATTAGGGCTTAAACACTCGGACATTTATTCGGATCCTCTTGCATGATGGCAGATATGTAAATATGGTGTTCATTTGCCATTTCTCTTGCATTAGGGTATAAATGCTCGGACACTTATTCAGACCCTCTTGCATGATGGCAGATATGTAATTATGGTGTTTACTTGCCATTTCTCATGTATTAGAGCTTAAACACTCGGCCAATTATTCGGACGCTCTTGCATGACGGCAGCTTTGTAACTATGGTGTTTGTTTGTCATTTCTCATGCGTTAGGGTTTAAACACTCGGCCACTTATTCAGACCTGCTTACGTGATGGCGGATATGTAATTACGGTGTTTACTTGCCATTTTTCACGCATTAGGGCTTAAACACTCGGACATTTATTCGGATCCTCTTGCATGATGGCAGATATTTAATTATGGTGGTTGTTTGCCATTTCTCATGCATTAGGGTTTAAACACTCTGACAGTTATTCGGACCTTTGCATGATGGCAGATTTGTAATTATGGTGTTTACTTGCCATTTCTCATGCATTAGGGTTTAAACACTCGGACACTTATTCCGACCCTCTTGCATGATGGCAGATATGTAATTATGGTGTTTACATGCCATTTCTTATGCATTAGGGTTTAAACACTCGGACACGTATTTGGACCCTCTAGCATGATGGCCGATATGTAATTATGTTGTTTGCTTGCCATTTCTCATGCATTAGGGCTTAAACACGCGGACACTTATTCGGAGCCTGTTGCTTGACGGCAGATATGTAATTATGGTGTTTGTTTGCCATTTCTCATGCATTAGGGTTTAAACACTCGGACACTTATTCGGACCTTCTTGCATGATGGCAGATATGTGATTATGGTGTCTATTTGCCACTTCTCATGCATTAGTGTTTAAACACTCGGACACTTATTCGGACCGTCTTGCATGATGGCCGATATGCAATTATGGTGTTTACTTGCCATTTCTCACGCATTAGGGCCTAAACACTCGGACACTTATTCGGACCCTCTTGCATGATGGTGTTTACTTGTCATTTGTCCTGCATTAAGGCTTAAACCCTGGGACACTTATTCGGACCCTCTTCCACGATGGCGGATATGCAATTATGGTGTTCACTTGCCATTTCTCATGCATTATGGCTTAAACACTCGGACACTTATTCGGACCCTCTTGCATGATTGCAGATAGGCAATTATGGTGTTTACTTGCCATTTCTGATGCATTAGGGCTTAAACACTCGGACACGTATTTGGACCCTCTTGCATGATGGGAGATATGTAATTATGGTGTTTGTCTGCCATTTCTCATGCATTAGGGTTTAAACACTCGGACAATTATTCGGACCCTCTTGAATGATGGCAGATATGTAATTATGGTGTTTATTTGCCATTTCTCACGCATTAGGGTTTAAACACTCGGACAATTAATCCGACCCTCTTGCATGATGGCAGATATGTAATTTTGGTGTTTACTTGCCATTTCTCATGTATTAGCGCTTAAATACTCGGACACTTATTCGGACCCACTTGCATGATGGCAGATATGTAATTATGGTGTTTATTTGCCATTTCCCATGCATTACGGTTTAAACACTCGGACACTTATTCGGACCCTCTTGCATGATGACAGATATGCAGTTATGGTCTTTACTTGCCATTTCCCCTGCATTAGGGCTTAAACACTCGGACACTTATTCGGACCCTCTTGCACGATGGCAGATATGCAATTATGGTGTTTATTTGTCATTTCTCAGGCATTGGGGCTTAAACCCTCGGACAGTTATTCGGACCCTCTTGCATGATGGCGGATACGTAATTATGGTGTCTATTTGCCATTTCTCATGCATTAGGGTTTAAACACTCGGACACTTATTCGGACCCTCTTGCATGATGGCAGATATGCAATTATGGTGTTTACTTGCCATTTCTTATGCATTAGGGCTTAAACACTCGGACATTTATTCGGATCCTCTTGCATGATGGCAGATATTTAATTATGGTGGTTGTTTGCCATTTCTCATGCATTAGGGTTTAAACACTCTGACACTTATTCGGACCTTTGCATGATGGCAGATTTGTAATTATGGTGTTTACTTGCCATTTCTCATGCATTAGGATTTAAACACTCGGACACTTGTTCGGACCCTCTTGCATGATGGCAGATACGTAATTATGGTGTTTATTTGTCATTTCTTACGCATTTGGGTTTTAATACTGGCACACTTATTCAGACGCCTTGCATGCATTACGGTTTAAACACTCGGACACTTATTCCGACCCTCTTCATTGATGGTAGATATGTAATTATGGTGTTTACTTTCCATTTCTCACGCATTAGGGTTTAAACACTCGGACATTTATTCGGACCCTCTTGCATGATGGCAGATATGTAATTACGGTGTTTATTTGCCATTTCTCATGCATTAGGGTTTAAACACTCGGACACTTATTCCGACCCTCTTGCATGATGGCAGATATGTAATTATGGTGTTTACTTGCCATTTCTTATGCATTAGGGTTTAAACACTCGGACACATATTTGGACCCTCTTGCATGATGGCCGATATGTAATTATGTTGTTTGCTTGCCATTTCTCATGCACTAGGGATTAAACACGCGGACACTTATTTGGACCCTCTTGCATGACGGCAGATATGTAATTATGGTGTTTGTTTGCCATTTCTCATGCATTAGGGTTTAAACACTCGTACACTTATTCGGGCCCTCTTGAATGATGGCAGATAGGCAATTATGGTGTTTACTTGCCATTTCTGATGCATTAGGGCTTAAACACTCGGACACGTATTCGGACCCTCTAGCATGGTGGGAGATATGTAACTATGGTGTTTGTTTGCCATTTCTCATGCATTAGGGTTTAAACACTCGGACAATTATTCCGACCCTCTTGCATGATGGCAGATATGTAATTTTGGTGTTTAATTGCCATTTCTAATGCATTAGCGCTTAAACACTCGGACACTTATTCGGACCCACTTTCATGATGGCAGATATGTAATTATGGTGTTTATTTGCCATTTCTCATGCATTACGGTTTAAACACTCGGACATTTATTCGGATCCTCTTGCATGATGGCAGATATGTAATTATGGTGGTTGTTTGCCATTTCTCATGCATTAGGGTTTAAACACTCGGCCACTTATTCGGACCTTTGCATGATGGCAGATTTGTAATTATGGTGTTTATTTGCCATTTCTCATGCATTAGGGTTTAAACACTCGGACATGTATTTGGACCCTCTTGCATGATGGCCGATATGTAATTTTGTTGTTTGCTTGCCATTTCTCATGCATTAGGGTGTAAACACTCGGACACTTATTCGGACCTTCTTGCATGATGGCCGATATGCAATTATGGTGTTTACTTGCCATTTCTCATGCATTAGGGCCTAAACACTCGGACACTTATTCGGACCCTCTTGCATGATGGCGGATATGCAATTATGGTGTTCACTTGCCATTTCTCATGCATTATGGCTTAAACACTCGGACACTTATTCGGACCCTCTTGCACGATGGCAGATATGCAGTTATGGTGTTTACTTGTCATTTCTCATGCATTAGGGCTTAAACCCTCGGACACTTATTCGGACCCTCTTGCATGATGGCGGATATGTAATTATGGTGTCTATTTGCCATTTCTCATGCATTAGGGTTTAAACTCTCAGACACTTATTCGGACCCTCTTGTATGATGACAGAGATGCAATTATGGTGTTTACTTGCCATTTCTCATGGATTATGGCTTAAACAGTCGGACAATTATTCGGACCCTCTTGCATGATGGCAGATATGCAATTATGGTGTTTAGTTGCAATTTCTCATGCATTAGGGCTTAAACACTCGGACACTTATTCGGACCGTCTTGCATGATGGTAGATATGTAATCATGGTGTTTGTTTGCCATTTCTCATGCATTAGGGTTTAAACACTCGGACACTTATTCGGACCCTCTTGCATGATGGCAAATATGTAATTTTGCTGTTTATTTGCCATTTCTCATGCATAGGGTTTAAACACTCGGACACTTATTCCGACCCTCTTGCATGATGGCATATATGTAATTATGGTGTTTACTTGCCAGTTCTCATGCATTAGGGTTAAAACACTTTTACACATATTGGGACCCTCTTGCATGATGGCAGATATGTAATTATGTTGTTTGACTGCCATTTCTCATGCATTAGGGCTTAAACACGCGGACACTTATTCGGGCCCACTTGCATGATGGCACATATGTAATTATGGTGTTTGTTTGCCATTTCTCATGCATTAGGGTTTAAACACTCGGACAGTTTTTCGGACCTTCTTGCATGATGGCAGCTATGTAATTACGGTGTCTATTTGCCATTTCTCATGCATTAGTGTTTAAACACTCGGACACTTATTCGGTCCCTCTTGCATGATGGCCGATATGCAATTATGGTGTTTACTTGTCATTTCTCATGCATTAGGGACTAAACACTCGGACACTTATTCGGACCGTTTTGCATGATGGTGTTTACTTGTCATTTCTCCTGCATTAGGGCTTAAACTCTAGGACACTTATTCGGACCCTCTTGCATGATGGCAGATATGCAATTATGGTGTTTACTTGTCATTTCTCCTGCATTGGGGCTTAAACCCTAGGACACTTATTCGGACCCTCTTGCATGATGGCAGATATGCAATTATGGTGTTTACTTGCCATTTCTCATGCAATAGGGCTTAAACACTCGGACACTTATTCCGATCCTCTTGCATGATGGCAGATATGTAATTATGGTGTTTACTTGCCGTTTCTCCAATTATTCCGACCCTTTTGCATGATGGCAGATATGTAATTTTGGTGTTTACTTGCCATTTCTCATGCATTAGGGTTTAAACACTCAGACAATTATTCCGACCCTTTTGCATGATGGCAGATATGTAATTTTGGTGTTTACTTGCCATTTCTCATGCATTAGGGTTTAAACACTCAGACAATTATTCCGACCCTTTTGCATGATGGCAGATATGTAATTTTGGTGTTTACTTGCCATTTCTCATGCATTAGGGTTTAAACACTCAGACAATTATTCCGACCCTTTTGCATGATGGCAGATATGTAATTTTGGTGTTTACTTGCCATTTCTCATGCATTAGCGCATAAACACTCGGACACTTATTCGGACCCACTTGCATGATGGCAGATATGTAATTATGGTGTTTATTTGCCATTTCTCATGCATTACGGTTTAAACACTCGGACATTTATTCGGAACCTCTTACATGATGGCAAATATGTAATTATGGTGTTTATTTGCCATTTCCCGTGCATTACGGTTTAAACACTCGGATACTTATTCGGACTCTCTTGCATGATGGCAGATACGTAGTTATGCTGTTTACTTGCCATTTCCCCTGCATTAGGGCTTAAACACTAGGACACTTATTTGGACCCTCTTGCACGATGGCAGATATGGATGGCAAATATGTAATTATGGTGTTTACTTGTCATTTCTCATGCACTAGGGCTTAAACCCTTGGACACTTATTCGGACCCTCCTGCATGATGGCACGTATGTAATTATGGTGTCTATTTGCCATTTCTAATGCATTAGGGTTTAAACACCCGGACACTTATTCGGACCCTGTTGCACGATGGTAGATATGCAGTTATGGTGCTTACTTGCCATTTCTCATGCATTATGGCTTAAACACTTGGACACTTATTCGGAGCCTGTTGCATGATGGCAGATATGCAATTATGGTGTATAGTTGCCATTTCTCACGCATTAGGGCTTAAACACTCGGACACTTATTCGGACCCTCTTCCATGATGGTAGATATATAATTATGGTGTTTGTTTGCCATTTCTCATGCATTAGGGTTTAAAGAGTTGGACACTTATTCGGACCCTCTTGCATGATGGCAGAAATGTAATTATGGTGTTTAGTTGCCATTTCTCATGCATTAGGGTTTAAACACTCGGACACTTATTCCGACCCTCTTGGATGATGGCAGATATGTAATTATGGTGTTTACTTGCCGTTTCTCATGCATTAGGGTTTAGACACTCGGACACTTATTCGGACCCTTTCGCATGATGGCAGATATGTAATTATGGTGTCTATTTGCCATTTCTCATGCATTAGGGTTTAAACACTCGGACACTTATTCGGACCGTCTTGCGTGATGGCCGATATGCAATTACGGTGTTTACTTGCCATTTGTCATGGATTAGGGCTTAAACACTCGGACATTTGTTCGGATCCTCTTGCATGATGGCAGAAATGCAATTATGGTGTTTGTTTCTCATTTCTCATGCATTAGGGTTTAAACACTCGGACACATATTCGGACCTTCTTGCATGATGGCTTATATGGAATTATGGTGTTTACTTGCCATTTCTCATCCATTAGGGTTTAAATACTCGGACACTTATTCCGACCCGCTTGCATGATGGCAGATATATAATTTTGGTGTTTACTTGCCATTTCTCGTGCATTAGGGCTTAAACACTCGGACACTTATTCGGACCCTCTTGCACGATGGCAAATATGTAATTATGGTGTTTACTTGTCATTTCTCATGCACTAGGGCTTAAACCCTTGGACACTTATTCGGACTCTCCTGCATGATGGCACGTATGTAATTATGGTGTCTATTTGCCATTTCTCATGCATTAGGTTTTAAACACTCGGACACTTATTCGGACCCTCTTGCACGATGGCCGATATAGAATTACGGTGTTTACTTGCCATTTCTCATGCATAAGGGCTTAAACACTCGGACACTTATTCGGACCCTCTTGCATGATGGCCGATATGCAATTACGGTGTTTACTTGCCATTTCTCATGCATAAGGGCTTAAACACTCAGACACTTCTTCGGACCCTCTTGCATGATGGCAGATATGTCATTATGGCGTTTACTTGCCATTTCTCATGCATTAGGGCTTAAACACTCGGACACTTATTCGGACCCTCTGGCACGATGGTAGATATGTAATTATGGTGTTTGTTTGCCATTTCTCATGCATTAGGGTTTAAACACTCAGACACTTATTCGGACCCTCTTGCATGATGGCAGATATGTAATTATGGTGTTTATTTATCATTTCTCTTGCATTAGGGTTTAAACACTTGGACACTTATTACGACCCTCTTGCATGATGCCAGATATGTAATTATGGTGTTACTTGCCATTTCTCATGCATTTGGGTTTAAACACTTGGACACTAATTGGGACCCTCTTGCATGATGGCAGATATGTAATTATGTTGTTTGCCTGCCATTTCTCATGCATTAGGGTTTAAACATTCGGACACTTATTCGGACCCTCTTGTATGATGGCAGATTTGTAATTATGGTGTTTACTTGCCATTTCTCATGCATTAGGGTTTAAACACTCGAACACTTATTCAGACCCTCTTGCATGGTGGCAGATATGTAATTATGGTGTCCATTTTCCATTTCTCATGCATTAGGGTTTAAACACTCGGACACTTATTCGGAACGTCTTGCATGATGGCAGATATGCAATTATGGTGTTTACTTGCCATTTCTCATGGATTAGTGCTTAAGCACTTGGACATTTATTCGGATCCTCTTGCATGATTGCAGATATGTAATTATGGTGTTTGTTTCCCATTTCTCATGCATTTGGGTTTAAAGACTCGGACACTTATTGGGATTGTCTTGCATGATGGCAGATATGTAATTATGTTGTTTTCTTGCCATTTCTCATGCATTAGGGCTTAAACACTAGGGCACTTATTCGGACCCTCTTGCATGATGGCAGATATGTAATTTTGGTGTTTACTTGCCATTTCTCATGCATTAGATTTAAACACTCGAACACTTATTCGGGCCCTCTTGCAAGATGGCAGATATGTAATTATGGTGTTTACTTGCCATTTCTCATGCATTAGGGTTTAAACACTCGGACACTTATTTGGACCCTCTTGCATGATGGCAGATATGTAATTATGTTGTTTGCTTGCCATTTATCATCCATTAGGGCTTAAACACTCGGACACTTATTCAGACCCTCTTGCTTGATGGCAGATATGCAATTATGGTGTTTATTTGCCATTTCTCATGCATTAGGTTTAAACACTCGGACACTTATGCAGACCCTCTTGCATGGTGGCAGATATGTAATTATGGTGTTTATTTTCCATTTCTCATGCATGAGGTTTAAACACTCGGACACTTATTCAGACCCTCTTGCTTGATGGCAGATATGTAATTATGGTGTCCATTTGCCATTTCTCATGCATTAGGGTTTAAACACTCGGACACTTATTCGGATTCTCTTGCATGATGACAGATATGTAATTATGGTGTTTATTTCCCATTTCTCAAGCATTAGGATTTAAACACTTGGACACTTATTCGGACCCTCTTGCATGATGGCTGATATGCAATTATGGTGTTTACTTGCCATTTCTCATGCATTAGAGCTTAAACACTCGGACACTTATACGGACCCTCTTGCATGATGGCAGACATGTAATTATGGTGTTTGTTTGCCATTTCTCATGCATTAGGGTTTAAACACTCGGACACTTATTCGGACCCTCCTGCACGATGGCAGATA
This sequence comes from Camellia sinensis, assembly GCF_004153795.1. Lineage (NCBI taxonomy): Eukaryota > Viridiplantae > Streptophyta > Magnoliopsida > Ericales > Theaceae > Camellia > Camellia sinensis. Next base: position 327,037 of record NW_021026238.1, read on the forward strand.
TGTAGTTATGGTGTTTATTTGCCATTTCTCATGCATTTGGGCTTAAACACTCGGACACTTATTCCGACCCTCTTGCATGATGGCAGATATGTAATTATGGTGTTTACTTCCCATTTTTCATGCGTTAGGGTTTAAACACTCGGACACTTATTGGGACCCTCTTGCATGATGGCAGATATGTAATTATGTTGTTTGCCTACCCTTTCTCATGCATTAGAGCTTAAACACTCGGACACTTATTCGGACCCTCTTGCATGATGGCAGATATGTAATTATGGTGTTTACTTGCCATTTCTCATGCATTAGCTTTAAACACTCGAACACTTATTCGGACCCTCTTGCATGATGGCAGATAAGTAATTATGGTGTTTACTTGCCATTTCTCATGCATTTGGGTGTAAACACTCGGACACTTTTTTGGACCCTCTTGCATGATGGCAGATATGTAATTATGTTGTTTGCTTGCCATTTATCATCCACTAGGGCTTAAACACTCGGACACTTATTCGGATCCTCATTCATGATGGCAGATATGTAATTATGGTGTTTGTTTCCCATTTCTCATGCATTTGGGTTTAAACACTCGGCCACTTATTCGGACCCTCTTGCATGATGGCTGATATGTAATTATGGTGTTTAGTTGCCATTTCTCTTGCATTCGGGTTTAAACAGTCGGACACTTATTTAGACCTCTTGCATGGTGGCAGATATGTGATTATGGTGTTTACTTGCCATTTCTCACTCTTGCATGATGGCAGATATGTAATTATGGTGTTTATTTATCATTTCTCTTGCATTAGGGTTTAAATGCTGGGACACTTATTCAGACCCCTTGCATGATGGTAGATATGTAATTATGGTGTTTACTTGTGATTTCTCATGCATTAGGGTTTAAACACTCGGGCACTTATTCCGACCCTCTTCAGTGATGGCTGAGGTGTAAATATGGTGTTTACTTGCCATTTCTCATCCATTAGGGTTTAAACGCTCGAACATTTATTCGGACCCTCTTGCATGATGGCAGATATGTAATTATGGTGTTTACTTGCCATTTCTCATGTATTAGGGCTTAAACACTTGGACACATATCCGGATGCTTTTGCATGATGGCAGATATGTAATTATCGTGTTTATTTTCCATTTCTCATACGTTAGGGTTTAAACACTCGGACACTTATTCAGACCCGCTTACGTGATGGCAGATATGTAATTGTGGTGTTTACTTGCCATTTTTCATGCATTAGGCATTAGCACTCGGACACTTATTCGGACCCTCATGCATGATGGCAGATATGTAATTATGGTGTTTATTTCTCATTTCTCATGCATTAGGTTTTAAACACTTGGACACTTATTCGGGCCCTTTTGCATGATGGCAGATATGTAATTATCGTGTTTATTTGCCATTTCTCATGCATTAGGGTTTAAACACTCGGGCACTTATTCCGACCCTCTTGCATGATGGCAGATATGTAATTATGATGTTTACTTGCCGTTTCTCAAGCATTAGGGTTTAAACACTCAGGCACTTATTTGGACCCTCTTCCATGATGGCAGATATGTAATTATGGTGTTTGTTTCCCATTTCTCATTCATTAGGATTTAAACACTTGGACACTTATTCGGACTCTCTTGCATGATGGCTGATATGCAATTATGGTGTTTACTTGCCATTTCTCATGCATTAGGGCTTAAACACTCGGACACTTATACGGACCCTCTTGCATGATGGCAGATATATAATTATGGTGTTTGTTTGCCATTTCTCATGCATTAGGGTTTAAACACTGTAGACACCCCATTTTTGACCGCCCTTAAGACTTGGGCACCACTGATGTTTTGCTTGGCGTTGAAAGGTGTACAGGGCAAATGTTCAGTTTCTTCGGCAAGAAGTTGGGCATCATCCCGGTTGGACCGAAACTGAGCAGCCTTCACTAAAGCAAGAATAACTTTTTACTCAGTTAGAATTTTGATGCAAGGCTGGTTCCATTGGAAAGCTTACTTCCGGGGCTTAAATTTTGACACAAGAATGACCCGAAAAGGAGTTCATATGAAGAAGTTATACCCGTTTGAAGTTGGACCTGCAGAGCAGATTTTTCCTGCCGACCGACCAAATATATGGCCGACCGGCCAAATAGATGGCCGACCGGCCAGAACAGATGGCCGACCGGCCAAATAGATTGCCGACCGGTAGATTAAAGTAGCCGACCGACCTTTTTTGCTAGCCGACGACCTTCCGGAGCATTCTGCAGATTGAGTGGATTCCAACTGTGCCAGCTGGAGTGCACAGACTCGATCCCCCATGCACATGTGTGGTTGTTTTGCACCTTGTGAGTCTTTGAAACCCCTAACCTTCTAGAAGCTTGAACCCCAAGAAGCTTGGCCAGCTGTTTTAGCTTCCTCTAGAAGCCTTGCACCCCCCTTGAACCCCTTTGACCCTTTCCCTTTACTTAGCTTGTAAGTTAAGTGCTTCCCTTGCCTTATATAAGCACCATTCCTCTCCCTTTGTCTAGGTTGGATGTTTTTTGAACAAAAAAACCAGAGATATATAGATATATCTGATATATACATACATATATCCCTTCATCTCTCTCTATATCTCTCCCATTCAACCATCAAACACCCTTGTTCTTGGGCCATTTCTTCATCAACTCATAGCACAAGGCATCCAACGCCCATTCCAGCAGCTTGAGGCTGTTCTCCAGAGCTTAAAAGCTCCCAAAATCAGTCCAAAGGTTGCTAAAGATTGGTTCTACAAAGGTGAGTCCCATTTTCCCTCTTTTGTGCATCTTTTTGGCCTATATCTTAGCTCCTTGTGGTTACATCTTTGGGCTCCGACCCAAACTTCAAATCATCATATTTTGAGGTCCTCTTCATGTCTGATTGAGGACCTCTTGCTGTTTGAGGACAGTAGCTA
>NW_021026238.1:332652-356637 GCF_004153795.1 Camellia sinensis
GCACTTCCTTCATTAGCCCTCTTTAGGCCATAATTTTGCATAATTTTTTGGCTTGCGTGTGATCTGTTTTGAGGCATGTTATAACTGTGAAGTTGCTTATTTTTGAGCCCTTATTCAACATTGAAGAAGGTCTCAACACTTTTGGATACTCTTATGTGCTACTTGCTTTGAAATCCATGTGTTAGCCCCGTTTTTGTATGCCATTTTACCCTATCTTTGCTTGCTGTTCGGCCATGTCATAAACTGTAAAAATGCTTGTCTCAAGGGCTGTCTTGCTTCTGTCTTCATGCTCCATGTCCATATTATGCATGCTTTGTATAGCTGTAAGCCATTTCAATATGCCTAATTTTGCATTTCGGGATTCATTCCATGCGTTGAATGTTTGTTTCGTTATGTTTCGGGCTGTCTTTGCAATCACCTATCGCCTCTGAAATTTGCATGAAAATGTCCATGTTTGTGCTTTCAAATGCGTCGAAAAGTTGCTTCATTATGCTTAAGTCTTGGACCATGTATCTATGCATGTTTGCATGTCATTTGCCTCATGCACTTAGCATTTTGGCCACTGTTTTGGGCCTAACTAGAGCTGCCTAATTCATGTATAAGACCATCTTTAGCATTAGTTTGCATTGTCATGCGTAGCTTGCATCTGCATAAGTTATTGCTACTGCCGTGGTTGATCCTTAGCTTGATATCTTAGGTATGCAATTGCATCTTGCATGCATTCTTCGTCTTTGACTTGGTGAATAGGATTGGAGTTTTGTTTGATTGTTTTGATACATTTAGAAATGTCAAAGTTGCAACTTGGTTCTTTGGGCATCATGCATGTGAAATGCGTGATGGTGGTCGAGAATCGAGGCACCATTGCCCCTTTGGTATTATATGATAAGGGACAGATTATTGCATACTGCCTGTAATTGTGCTGCCATGCTTTGCCTGCCTCTGTCTGCTGTGAGTTGAGGTTCGTGCAGAGAACACTCTGCCGACCGCGAGTGTAAAGTGCCGACCGGCACCAACTTTCTTTGCCGACAGTTCTTTTTGTTGCCGATGTGCCATACAATGCCGGTTTGGAATTTCATTCAGCCGGTGGTGATCCTCTCTATCAAGGAAGAAGTCCTGAGTTATTGACAGCCTCAGAGGTGAGGAAGAAAAACAGAGGCAGCTTGGCATTGGCGGCGCGCTCTCGAGGCATTTTACTGTTTTTCTAGTCTATTAATTGTTTAATTAATTAGGCAGATTTGTATATTAATTAGCTGCGTAGTTAATTAATTTTTAATATTTATTCGGTCCTCCGAGCGAGGCAAATTCTGTATAGGTTGTGGTGGGGTGGTTGTGTATGTTTCCAACTTCACTTTTTCTCCTTTTTATTTACTGCTGTCGATTGGTGATTAGGCACGTTTAATTTAGCATACCTTATGCTACGGATGTGTGCATCCATGCATTTGTATTACAATGCATTATGGGGTCGGTACAAGTCATAACAAATACATTTGTAATTTTCCAATTATCCAAATTGAATACTATGTTCTTGTAGATGTTGCACATGCCACGCTTAGGTTACCGAGCCGACTTCAATCTCACGTAAATGTGGTTGCTTAGTCAATCTAACATAGACACTAGGACATGCATTGCTAGCACTAGTTTTATTTTAGCAGGAGTACTAGGTAAGCTTTTATCTTTAGCATATCGCATGCGTGTGAAGTGTGCTATGACAGTATGATCCATGAGGCTAGCTGCTTAGTGAAAGTATGCATTGAGAATGCTGTGGATGGAGTTGAATTACCTAAAATGAATAATGCATTTTAAAATTGGTGAGTTTAAGCCACTAGATAGTGGCAAAAATCATCTTCTCTAAAGCCACTGAGGGTGGCAAAATCTGTATTTAGCCTATTCTTGCGAGTAGCAAACCATTTTCAAAACAAACATGAAATTGTTTTGTTCAATTTGGGCGATTTGGTCACTATACTTGTTGCTGCGCGCATAAACATTAGTAATTCTTAGCTAACAGTTGGTTTTAAGAACACATAAGTTTCAAAAAAACGATATTCAGGTAGTAGGCGGTTTGGACCAGGGAAAAGGGGGTGCTCAAGCTGACCTTCTCCCGATCGTACCCAAGCTCCCGTAGCCGAGACAACTCCGGGGATGACGGAATGTTGGCCTTTCGCAGTCCGAGTCAGGGTTTCTAATTCGTCAATAAAAGAATTTTGAGTGGGACTCTGTATCTGCAAGCAGTCCATGTTTGGCACTACTTTTATCAAAAATTCTTGTTTCTCCAAAACGATTTGCCAGATTTGGACCTTTTGACAAAAATGAGTCCGAATCTGTAGCATTGGGCGTCGTCTACAGTTTTGGCTCTCTGCTGGGATTAAGACTTGACTCGAACTTCGTGATATTCCTATTTTGATTCCATTTATGTGGTCTCATTTGCATTGCATGTGCATTGGTGTCGATAGGAACACAGTGTTTGCCATCTGCCATTTCCTGAACGGTTTTGCCGGAGGCTTGTCTTGTACAAGGCTGCAAAGGCTGACGGTTATGGCTCTGACGTATTGGGAACCAAACCTGGTTTTACGGGGCACCCTTTTTAACCATTCGACCCTAGTGCATTATTCGATCCATAGGACCATTCCAAACTAGGACAAGGTTGCTCACTCGTCGTTTTTAGGTGTTTGAAACAAAAATGCTGTGTGCATGTGGAAACCTAGTTTCCTGGACAAATTGGCAGGGAAAGCCCTACTCCAATATAGGGTGTTTTGGCTCTCTCGTAGCTTGCTATGTGCTTTTAGAGTGTAATCTCTAAGGAATTGCGTATTACCAGTTTACGATTGATAGGTCCTGGGGATCAGGGCTCATTGTGGATAGCAGTTTTGGTCGAGTTTCCTGAGGGTATCAGTTTAAGCAGATATTTGGGAGGAAAATGATCAGTATTTGGTACATTCATTGCCGTAGTATGCTCAAATCTGTTCCAGTGAAATAGGCTGAGATTACTGTCTTTTTCATCTTTGATGCCAAGGTAGTGTGGAACTGATTAGTTCAGAAGGCTCTGATAAGTGCCCGAGGTTCATCGACTTGCGCTGAATAGACTTTTCTAGGTCAGGAGATTCGTTCAAGGGTATCAAGGGCTAGTGAGAAGTGCAGGTTCAGGCACAGAACACCTGTGACAACAACTACCAGCACAGGATCTTTGAGCAGTCGGGGCTGAGATTTCCAAGTTTGCTACAACTACAGATATGACCGGGTTGTTCGAGTATAGATCGTCAGCGAAACATATTGTGGTTTACAGTTTCTGGAGAGTGTGGTGCCTAATCTCAGGATAGTTGAAAGCCATGTAAGGAAGACGCTGTCGTCAGCGGAATTCCCCAAACAAATGGCGTGTGCCATAACCCATACAGGCTATGAGACATCTGCCAGGATTGGCAGCCAGCAAACTGGGATACTAGTTCGCATCCAGGCTCTCCCTCACACAAGAGTTCCCATATCGGATAGAGCACCCACGTGTCCAGGAGGATACCTGACTTCTAACGGTGCAGCTCCAGCCCCCGAAATCCCGCCTCTAAAACTATCCAAAGCACCACCTATCTAATAAATCGATTTCTCGTGTCGAGTCCGTTGTGACCCCAGGCACATTAAAATGAGCAAAGCCTTGGTAAAGCTGTTTAAGAAATCTCAAAGCGTGAAGTTACTCCGGACCATTGGGTGACGGATACACTGACCGGAGCAGCCGTGAGCTGCCAGACCGGATTTAAGATCCACAAATTGTAGTCGTTTTGATGGTATCTGGGGATCCTATGGTCTGACCTACGCTGTTTTCAGACATTCCATAGGCGCATGGGCCTCATCGAACTGCAGAACCTGTCTTTACTTTGGCCGGCACCTTGTCAGTGGTGTTAGCGGCCTGTCATGGGTACGCCAAATTTGGAGGATGATTCGTGCAAGAGAGTTGGGTACGAGAGGCTGAGGGCCTATATTCCTGCAGTACTCATACATACGCAAATCGAGAGTTACGACTCGGGAATCTCGAGACTAACGAGCAAGAACCAAGAAAGACTTTTCAGATTTTTAGCCAGATGGCGGGCTAAGGCCTCGGGATCCTTAAGGCCCACAGACAAGACCATTCGATGATTGTGCGCAATCTCAGCGAAAGTCTATAATGCAGAGAGATTTTATCGTACTCTGCCCTTTTACCTGACGCTTTTCATCTACATAATATGGGGACCAATGAGGATGCTATGAAGCAGGGCCTCATTACCAGGAGAAGGAGCAGCCCAGGCAGGCATTTTCCCGCAATTGAATGCGGACCACCAGCGGTGAGCCAGCTGCGAAGATCTTACTGAAGTAGACAGGTTTACCACCACTGCATCAAAACAGCTCCCCCATTCACCGGCTGCGTCCGAAGGTAGCTCACAAAAAACCAAATATCCACCTCGAGTCAAGAGGGTCTTCACTCACTCATTATGCCTTTGTCAAAGGCTCCAGAGGTCTTACTCCGGAAAGGACATCTGAAACCGTTGGAACAACGGCCCCTACCCGATCCTATCCCATGCAAAGCATGACCAGACTAGTACTGTTGCGTACCACCACCAAACCGGTCAATGAGACCGTAGCTGCTTTCGTCTGCGCCATGTGATACAGGATTTGTCTTTGACAACAGATCATTGCCGCACCACTCAATAAAGTCTATCACCACTGGATCAGTGAACTCGGGGAAATAGTACGAAATATGTGATCAGGGGATGAACCACCTGTGTGCCGGCACTCAGTATACTCCAGATGTGGCGTGTGGCACGCACTTGATACTCTCGTCACCCTTTGTGTATCTATCACACTATGCTCACTTTGTGTATCTATCATACTTGTTCACTAGGTGCGTCTATCACACTTTGTGTTCACCTTTTGTGTATCCATCACACTTGTTTCGCTTTGTGTATCTATCACACTATGCTCACTTTGTGTATCTATCATACTTGTTCACTAGGTGCGTCTATCACACTTTGTGTTCACCCTTTGTGTATCTATCACACTATGCTCACTTTGTGTATCTATCATACTTGTTCACTAGGTGCGTCTATCACACTTTGTGTTCACCCTTTGTGTATTCAATCACACACTCTCGCTTTGTGTATCTATCATACTTTGTTCACATAGTGCATCTATTACACTTTGTGTTCATTTTTAGTGTATCAATCACACTCTTTTCACTTAGTGTATCAATCACACTTCTTTCATTTTGTGTATCTATCACACACATTCTCGTTGTCTGTATCACACTTCATTGATTCAGTATATCAATCATACTTTGTTCACACTGTGCATCTATCACACTTTGTGTTCACTTTTAGTGTATCAATCAAACTCTGTTCACATAGTGCATCTATCACACTTTGTGTTCATTTTCAGTATATCAATCATACTTTGTTCACACTGTGCATCTATCACACTTTGTGTTCGCTTTTAGTGTATCAATCACACTCTGTTCACATAGTGCATCTATCACACTTTGTGTTAATTTTCAGTATATCAATCATACTTTGTTCACACTGTGCATCTATCACACGTTGTGTTCGCTTTTAGTGTATCAATCACACTCTGTTCACAATGTGCATCTATCACACTTTGTGTTCACCCTTTGTGTATCTATCACACTATGCTCACCACACTCGCTTAGTGTATCTATCACACGCTCACACTTTGCTTCATATAGTGTATCTATCACATGGTCGCTTTGTGTATCAATCACACCCGTTCGCTTCGCGTATCAACCACACACTCTCGCATTGTGTATCTATCACACTATGCTCACTTTGTGTATCTATCGCATGTTCACTTTGAGTATCCATCACACTCTTTTCACTATGTGTATCTATCACACATGCTTGTCCACTTAGTGTATCTATCACACTTTGTTCACTTTTTGTGTATCTATCGCACATGTTCGTGAGAATTGCATAATTCTCTTACATCCTTTCTACATGAGATGTAGTTTGGTTCATGTTTACTTGCTGGCATAGCATTCGCTTAAAATGTTGCATTTATTTTGCATAATTGCTACATTTAGGTGGCGACTCTGTATCAGGCAAAGCAGTCTATGTTTGGCACTACTTTTTCAAAAATCTGTTTCTCAAAACGATTTGCCAGATTTGGACTCTTTTGACAAAAATCGAGTCCGAACTGTACCACGGGCGCGTCTACAAACACTCGGACACTTATTCGGACCCTCTTGCACGGTGGCAGATATGTAATTATGGTGTTTATTTGCCATTTCTCATGCATTAGGGCTTAAACACTCAGACACTTATTCCGACCCTCTTGCATGATGGCAGATATGTAATTATGGTGTTTACTTCCCATTTTTCATGCATTAGGGTTTAAACACTCGGACACTTATTGGGACTCTCTTACATGATAGCAGATATGTAATTATGTTGTTTGCTTAGCCTTTCTCATGCATTAGAGCTTAAACACTCGGACACTTATTCGGACCCTCTTGCATGATGGCAGATATGTAATTATGGTGTTTACTTGCCATTTCTCATGCATTAGCTTTAAACACTCGAACACTTATTCGGACCCTCTTGCATGATGGCAGATATGTAATTATGGTGTTTGGTTGCCATTTCTCATGCATTTGGGTTTAAACACTCGGACACTTTTTTGGACCCTCTTGCATGATGGCAGATATGTAATTATGTTGTTTGCTTTCCATTCATCATCCATTAGGGCTTAAACACTCGGACACTTATTCGGATCCTCTTTCATGATGGGAGATATGTAATTATGGTGTTTGTTTCCCATTTCTGATGCATTAGGGTTTAAACACTCGGACACTTATTCGGACCCTCTTGCATGATGGCTGATATGTAATTATGGTGTTTACTTGCCATTTCTCATGCATTAGGGTTTAAACACTCGGACACTTATTCGGACCCTCTTGCATGATGGCAGATATGTAATTATGGTGTTATTAGTCATTTCTCACGCATTAGGGTTTAAATGCTGGAACACTTATTCAGACCCCTTGCATGATGGCAGATATGTAATTATGGTGTTTACTTGTGATTTCTCATGCATTAGGGTTTAAACACTCGGGCACTTATTCCGACCCTCTTCAGTGATGGCAGATATGTAAATATGGTGTTTACTTGCCATTTCTCATGCATTTGGGTTTAAACACTCGGACATTTATTCGGACCCTCTTGCAAGATGAGAGATATGTAATTATGGTGTTTATTTTCCAATTCTCTTGCATTAGGGTATAAATACTCGGACACTTATTCAGACCCTCTTGCATGATGGCAGATATGTAATTATGGTGTTTACTTGCCGTTTCTCAAGCATTAGGGTTTAAACATTCAGACACTTATTTGGACCCTCTTGCATGATGGCAGATATGTAATTATCTTGTTTGCTTGCCATTTCTCATGCATTAGGGCTTAAACACTCGGACACTTATTCGGACCTTCTTGCATGATGACAGATATGAAATTCTGGTGTTTGTTTGCCATTTCACATGCATTAGGGTTTAAACACTCGGACACTTATTCGGACCCTCTTGCTCGATGGCAGATATGTAATTATGGTGTGTATTTGCCATCTCTCTTGCATTAGAGTTTAAACACTCGGACACTTATTCGGACCCTCTTGCATGATGGCAGATACGCAATTATGGTGTTTACTTGCCATTTCTCATGCATTACGGCTTAAACACTCGGACATTTATTTGGATCCCCTTGCATGATGGCAGATATGTAAGTATGGTGTTTGCTTGCCTTTTCTCGTGCATTAGGGCTTAAACACTCGGACACTTATTCGGGCCCTCTTGCATGATGGCAGATATGTAATTATGGTGTTTATTTGCTATTTCTCATGCATTAGGGTTTAAACACTCGGACATTTATTCGGACCCTCCTACATGGTGGCAGATATGTAGTTATGCTGTTTACTTGCCATTTCCCCTGCAGTAGGGCTTGAATACTCGGACACTTATTCGGACCCTCTTGCACGATGGCAGATGTGTAATTATGGTGTTTACTTGTCATTTCTCAAGCATTAGGGCTAAACCCTCGGACACTTATTCGGACCCTCTTGCATGATGGCAGATATGTAATTATGGTGTCTATTTGCCATTTCTCATGCATTAGGGTTTAAACACTCGGACACTTATTCGGACCCTCTTGCATGATGGTAGATATGCAACTATGGTGTTTACTTGCCATTTCTCATGCATTAGGGCTTAAACACTCGGACCGTTATTCAGACCCCCTTGCATGATGGCATATATGCAATTACGGTGTTTACTTGCCATTACTCACGCATTAGGGCTTAAACACTCGGACACTTATTCGGACCCTCTTGCATGATGGTAGATATGTAATTATGGTGTTTGTTTGCCATTTCTCATGCATATGGGTTCAAACACTTGGACACTTATTCAGACCCTCTTGCATGATGGCAAATATTTAGTTATGTTGTTTATTTACCATTTCTCATGCATTAGGCCTTAAACACTCGGACACTTATTCCGACCCCCTTGCAAGATGGCAGATATGTAACTATGGTGTTTAGTTCCCATTTCTCATGCATTAGGGTTTAAACACTCGGACACTTGTTGGGACCCTCTTGCATGATGGCAGATATGTAATTATGTTGTTTGGTTACCATTTCTCACGCAATATGGCTTAAACACTCGGACACTTATTCGGACCCTGTTGCATGATGGCAGATATGTAATTATGGTGTTTAATTGCCATTTCTCATGCATTAGGGCTTAAACACTCGGACACTAATTCGGACCCTCTTGCATGATGGCAGATGTGTAATTATGGTGTTTATTTGCCATTTCTCGTGCATTAGGGTTGAAACACTCGGACATTTATTCGGACCCTCTTACATGATGGCAGATATGTAATTATGGTGTTTATTTGCCATTTCCCATGCATTACGGTTGAAACACTCGGACACTTATTCGGACCCTCTTGCATGATTAAAGATATGTTGTTATGCTGTTTACTTGCCATTTCCCCTGCAGTAGGGCTTGAACACTCGGACACCTATTCGGACCCTCTTGCACGATGGCAGATGTGTAATTATGGTGTTTACTTGTCATTTCTCATGCATTAGGGCTTAAACCCTCGGACACTTATTCGGACCCTCTTGCTTGATGGCAGATATGTAATTATGGTGTCTATTTGCCATTTCTCATGCATTAGGGTTTAAACACTCGGACACTTATTCGAACCCTCTTGCATGATGGTTGATATTCAATTATGGTGTTTACTTGCCATTTCTCATGCATTAGGGCTTAAACACTCGGACCGTTATTCAGACCCCCTTGCATGATGGCATATATGCAATTACGGTGTTTACTTGCCATTTACTCAGACACTTATTCAGACCCTCTTGCATGATGGCAGATATGTAATTATGGTGTTTACTTGCCATTTCTCATGTATTAGGGCTTAAACAATCGGACACTTATTCGGACGCTTTTGCATGATGGCAGATATGTAATTATGGTGTTTATTTGCGATTTCTCTTGCATTTGGGTTTAAACACTTGGACACTTATTCAGACCCTCTTGCATGATGGCAGATATGTAATTATGTTGTTTATTTACCATTTCTCATGCATTAGGGCTTAAACACTCGGAAACTTATTCCGACCCTCTTGCAAGATGGCAAATATGTAACTATGGTGTTTAGTTCCCATTTCTCATGCATTAGGGTTTAAACACTCGGACACTTATTGGGACCCTCTTGCATGATGGCAGGTATGTAATTATGTTGTTTTCTTGCCATTTCTCACGCAATAGGGCTTAAACACTCGGACACTTATTCGGACCCTCATGCATGATGGCAGATATGTAATTATGGTGTTTACTTGCCATTTCTCATGCATTAGGTTTAAACACTCGAACACTTATTCGGGCCCTCTTGCATGATGGCAGATATGTAATTATGGTGTTTACTTGCCATTTCCCATGCATTAGGGTTTAAACACTCGGACACTTATTCAGAGCCCCTTGCATGATGGCAGATCTGTAATTATGGTGTCCATTTGCCATTTCTCATGCATTTGGGTTTAGACACTCGGACACTTATTCGGACCGTCTTGCATGATGGCAGATATGCAATTATGGTGTTTACTTGCCATTTCTCATGGATTAAGGCTTAAACACTCGGACATTTATTCGGATCCTCTTGCATGATGGCAGATATGTAATTATGGTGTTTGTTTCCCATTTCTCGTGCATTAGGGTTTAAACACTCGGACACTTATTCGGACCCTCTTGCATGATGGCTGATATGTAATTAGGGTGTTTATTCGCCATTTCTCATGCATTAGGGTTTAAACACTCGGTCACTTATTCGGACCCTCTTGCATGATGGCAGATATGTAATTATGGTGTTTATTTGTCATTTCTCATTCATTAGGGTTTAAATACTGGGCCACTTATTCAGACCCCTTGCATGATGGCAGATGTGTGATTATAGTGTTTACTTGCCATTTCTCACGCATTAGGGTTTAAACACTCGGACACTTATTCCGACCTTCTTCAATGATGGCAGATATGTAAATATGATGTTTACTTGCCGTTTCTTGTGCATTAGGCTTTAAACACTTGGACATTTATTCGGACCCTCTGGCATGATGGCAGATATGTGATTATGGTGTTTATTTTCCATTTCTCTTGCACTAGGGTATAAATACTCAGACACTTATTCAGACCCTCTTGCATGATGGCAGATATGTAATTATGGTGTTTACTTGCCATTTCTCATGTATTAGGGCTTAAACAATCGGACACTTATTCGGACGCTTTTGCATGATGGCAGATATGTAATTATGGTGTTTATTTGCCAATTCCCTTACGTTAGGGTTTAAACACTCGGACACTTATTCAGACCCGCTTACGTGATGGCAGATATGTAATTTTGGTGTTTACTTGCAATTTTTCATGCATTAGGGCATTAACACTCGGACACTTATTAGGACCCTCGTGCATGATGGCAGATATGTAATTATGTTGTTTATTTATCATTTCTCATGCATTACGGTTTAAACACTCAGACACTTATTCGGGCCCTCTTGCATGATGGCAGATATGTAATTATCGTGTTTATTTGCCATTTCTCATGCATTAGGGCTTAAACACTACGACACTTATTCGGACCCTCTTGCCTGATGGCAAATATGTAATTATGGTGTTTGTTTGCCATTTCTCATGCATTAGGGTTTAAACACTCGGACATTTATTCGGATCCTCTTGCATGATGGAAGATATGTAATTATGGTGTTTACTTCCCATTTCTCATGCATTTGGATTTAAACACTCGGACACTTATTGGGACCCTCTTGGACGATGGCGGATATGTAATTATGTTGTTTGCTTGCCATTTCTCATGCATTAGGGCTTAAACAATCGGACATTTATACGGAACCTCTTGCATGATGGCAGATATGTAATTATGGTGTTTATTTGCCATTTCTCATGCATTAGGGTGTAAACACTCGGACACTTATTCCGACCCTCTTGCATGATGGAAGATATGTAATTATGGTGTTTACTTCCCATTTCTCATGCATTAGGGTTTAAACACTCGGACACTTATTCGGACCCTGTTGCATGATGGCAGATATGCAATTATGGTGTTTACTTGCAATTTCTCATGCATTAGGGCTAAAACAATCGAACACTTATTTGGACCATCTTGCATGAAGGTAGATAAGTAATTATGTTGTCTACTTGCCATTTCTCATGCATTAGGGTTTAAACACTCGGACACTTATTCGGACCCTCTTGCATGATGACAGATATGTAATTAGGGTGTTTATTTTCCATTTCTCATGCATTAGGGTATAAACACTCGGTCACTTATTCGGACCCTCTTGCATGATGACAGATATGTAATTAGGGTGTTTATTTTCCATTTCTCATGCATTAGGGTATAAACACTCGGTCACTTATTCGGACCCTCTTGCATGATGACAGATATGTAATTAGGGTGTTTATTTTCCATTTCTCATGCATTAGGGTATAAACACTCGGTCACTTATTCGGACCCTCTTGCATGATGACAGATATGTAATTAGGGTGTTTATTTTCCATTTCTCATGCATTAGGGTATAAACACTCGGTCACTTATTCGGACCCTCTTGCATGATGACAGATATGTAATTAGGGTGTTTATTTTCCATTTCTCATGCATTAGGGTATAAACACTCGGTCACTTATTCGGACCCTCTTGCATGATGACAGATATGTAATTAGGGTGTTTATTTTCCATTTCTCATGCATTAGGGTATAAACACTCGGTCACTTATTCGGACCCTCTTGCATGATGGCAGATATGTAATTATGGTGTTTACTTGCCATATCTCATGCATTAGGGCTTAAACACTCGGACACTTATTCGGACCCTCTTGCAAGATGGCAGATATGCAATTATGGTGCTTGCTTGCCATTCTCATGCATTAGGGCTTAAACACTCGGACACTTATTCGGACCGTCTTGCATGATGGCAGATATGTGATTATGGTGTTTATTTGCCATTTCTCATGCATTAGGGTTTAAACTCTCAGACATTTATTCGGACCGTCTTGCATGATGGCAGATATGTAATTATGGTGTTTATTAGCCAATTCCTATGCATTACGGTTTAAACACTCGAACACTTATTCGGACCCTCTTGCATGATGGCAGATATGTAGTTATGCTGTTTACTTGCCATTTCCCCTGCAGTAGGGCTTAAACACTCAGACACTTATTCGGACCCTCTTGCACGATGGCAGATATGTAATTACGGTGTTTACTTGTCATTTCTCATGCATTAGCGCTTAAACCCTCGGACACTTATTCGGACCCTGTTGCATGATGGCAGATATGTAATTATGTTGTCTATTCGCAATTTCTCATGCGTTAGGGTTTAAGCACTCGGACACTTATTTGGACCCTCTTGCATGATGGTAGATATGTAATTATGTTGTTTGCTTGCCATTTATCATCCATTAGGGCCTAAACACTTGGACACTTATTCGGACCCTCTTACATGATGGCAGATATGTAATTATGGTGTCTATTTGCCATTTCTCAGGCATTAGGGTTTAAACACTCGGACACTTATTCGGACCCTCTTGCATGATGGCAGATATGTAATTATGGTGTCTATTTTCCATATCTCATGCATTAGGGTTTAGACACTCGGACACTTATTCGGACCGTCTTGTATGATGGCAGATATGCAATTATGGTGTTTACTTGCCATTTCTCGTGGATTAGGCCTTAAACACTCAGACATTTATTCGGATCCTCTTGCATGATGGCAGATATGTAATTATGGTGTTTGTTTCCCATTTATCATGCATTAGGGTTTAAACACTCGGACACTTATTCGGACCCTCTTGCATGCTGGCTGATATGTAATTATGGTGTTTACTTGCAATTTCTCTTGCATTAGGGTTTAAACACTCGGACACTTATTCGGACTCTCTTGCATGATTGCAGATATGTAATTATGGTGTTTATTTGTCATTTCTCATGCATTAGAGTTTAAATACTTGGACACTTATTCAGACCCCTTGCATGATGGCAGATATGTAATTATGGTGTTTACTTGCCATTTCCCATGCATTACGGTTTAAACACTCGGACACTTATTCCGACCCTCGTCAATGATGGCAGATATGTAAATATGGTGTTTACTTGCCATTTCTCATGCACTACGGTTTAAACACACGGACATTTATTCGGACCCACTTGCATGATGGCAGATATGTAATTATGGTGTTTATTTGCCATTTCTCTTGCATTAGGGTATAAATACTCAGACACTTATTCAGACCCTCTTGCTTGATGGCAGATATGTAATTATGTTGTTTACTTGCCATTTCTCATGTATTAGGGTTTAAACACTCGGACACGTATTCAGACCCGCTTACGTGATGGCAGATATGTAATTGTGGTGTTTACTTGCCATTTTTCAGGCATTAGGGCATTAACCGTCGGACACTTATTCGGACCCTCATGCATGATGGCAGATATGTAATTATGGTGTTTATTTATCATTTCTCATGCATTAGGGTGTAAACACTCGGACACTTATTCGGACCCTCTTGCATGATGGCAGATATGTAATTATGGTGTTTATTTGCCATTTCTCATGCGTTAGGGTATAAACAGTCGGACATTTATTCGGACCCTCTTGCATGATGGAAAATATGTAATTATGGGGTTTATTTTCCATTTCCCATGCATTACGGTTTAAACACTCGGACATTTATTCGGACCCTCTTGCATGATGGCAGATATGTAGTTGTGCTGTTTACTTGCCATTTCCCCTACATTAGGGCTTAAACACTCGGACACTTACTCGGACCCTCTTGCACGATGGCAGATATGTAATTATGGTGTTTGCTTGTCATTTCTCATCCATCAGGGCTTAAACCCTCGGACACTTATTCGGACCCTCTTGCATGATGGCAGATATGTAATTATGGTGTCTATTTGCCATTTCTCATGCATTAGGGTTTAAACACTCGGACACTTATACGGACCCTATTGCATGATGGCAGATATGCAATTATGGTGTTTACTTGCCATTTCTCATGCATTAGGGCTTAAACACTCGGATACTTATTCGGACCCTCTTGCATGATGGCTGATATGTAATTATGGTGTTTATTTGCCATTTCTCATGCATTAGGGTTTAAACCCTCGGACACTTATTCGGACCCTCTAGCAGGATGGCAGATATGTAATTACGGTGTTTATTTGTCATTTCTCATGCATTAGGGTTTAAATACTGGGACACTTATTCAGACCCCTTGCACGATGGCAGATATGTAATTATGGTGTTTACTTGCGATTTCTCATGCATTAGGGTTTAAACACTCGGACACTTATTCCGACCCTCTTCAATGATGGCAGATATGTAATTATGGTGTTTACTTGCCATTTCTCATGTAGTAGGGTTTAAACACTCGAACATTTATTCAGACCCTCTTGCATGATGGCAGATATGTAATTATGGCGTTTACATGACATTTCTCATGTATTAGGCCTTAAACACGCGGACCCTTATTCAGACCCGCTTACGTGATGGCAGATATGTAATTATGGTGTTTACTTGCCATTTTTCAGGCATTAGGGCATTAACACTCGGACACTTATTCGGACCCTCATCCATGACGGCAGATATGTAATTATGGTGTTTATTTATCATTTCTCATGCATTAGGGTTTAAACACTCAGACACTTATTCCGACCCTCTTGCATTAGGGCTTAAACACTCGGACACTTATTCGGATCCTCTTACTTGATGGCAGATATGTAATTATGGTGTTTGTTTCCCATTACTCATGCATTTGGGTTTAAACACTCGGACACCTATTCGGACCCTCTTGCATGATGGCTGATATGTAATTATGGTGTTTACTTGCCATTTCTCATGCGTTAGGATTTAAACACTTGGACACTTATTCGGGCCCCCTTGAATGACTGCCGATATGTAATTATGGTGTTAATTTGTCATTTCTCATGTATTAGGGTTTAAATACTAGGACACTTATTCAGACCCCTTGGATGATGGCAGATATGTAATTATGGTGTTTACTTGCCATTTCTCATGCATTAGGGTTTAAACACTCGGACACTTATTCCGACCCTCTTCAATGATGGCAGATATGTAAATATGGTGTTTACTTGCCATTTCTCAGGCATTAGGGTTTAAACACTCGGACATTTATTCGGACCCTCTTGCATGATGGCAGATATGTAATTATGGTGTTTATTTGCCATTTCTCTTGCATTAGGGTATAAATACTCCGACACTTATTCAGACCCTCTTGCAAGATGGTAGATTTGTAATTATGTTGTTTACTTGCCATTTCTAATGTATTAGGGCTTAAACACTCGGACACTTATTCGGACGCTTTTGCATGATGGCAGATATGTAATTATGGTGTTTATTTGCCATTTCTCATACGTTACGGTTAAAACACTCGGACACTTATTCATACCCGCTTACGTGATGGCAGATATGTAATTGTGGTGTTTACTTTCCATTTTTCAGGCATTAGGCCATTAACACCCGGACACTTATTCGGACCCTCATGCACGATGGCAGATATGTAATTATGGTGTTTATTTGTCATTTCTCATGCATTAGGGTTTAAACACTCATACACTTATTCCGACCCTCTTGCATGATGGCAGATATGTAAGTATGGCGTTTGCTTGCCATTTCTCAGGCATTAGGGTTTAAACACTCGGACACTTATTCGGACCCACTTGCATGATGGCAGATATGTAATTATGGTGTTTATTTGCCATTTCTCATGCATTAGGGTTCAAACACTCGGACACTTATTCGGACACTCTTGCATGATGGCAGATATTTAAATATGGGGTTTATTTTCCATTTCCCATGCATTACGGTTTAAACACTCGGACACTTATTCCGACCCTCTTGCATTATGACAGATATGTAGTTATGCTGTCTACTTGCCATTTCCCCTGCATTAGGGCTTAAACACTCGGACACTTACTCGGACCCTCTTGCACGATGGCAGATATGTAATTATGGTGTCTATTTGCCATTTGTCATGCATTAGGGTTTAAACACTCGGACACTTATTCCGACCCTCTTACATGATGGCTGATATGTAATTATGGTGTTTATTTTCCATTTCTCATGCATTAGGGTTTGAACCCTCGGACACTTATCCGGACCCTCTTGCAGGATGGCAGATATGTAATTACGGTGTCTGTTTGCCATTTCTCATGCATTATGGTTTAAACACTCGGACACTTATTCGGACCCTCTTGCATGATGGCAGATATGCAATTATGGTGTTTACTTGCAATTTCTCATGCATTAGGGCTTAAACTTTCGAACACTTATTTGGACTCTCTTGCATGATGCCAGATATATAATTATGTTGTGTACTTGCCAATTCTCATGCATTATGGCATAAACACTCGGACATTTATTCGGACCCTCTTGCATGATGGCAGATATGTAATTATGGTGTTTATTTTTCATTTCTCATGCATTAGGGTTTAAATACTGGGACACTTATTCAGACGCCTTGCATGATGGCAGAAATCTAAATATGGTGTTTACTTGCAATTTGTCATGCATTAGGGTTTAAACACTCGGACACTTATTCCGACCCTCTTCAATGATGGCTGATATATAATTATGGTGTTTACTTGCCATTTCTCATGCAGTAGGGTTTAAACACTCGAACATTTATTCAGACCCTCTTGCATGATGGCAGACATGTAATTATGGCGTTTACTTGCCATTTCTGATGTATTAGCCCTTAAACACTTGGACCCTTATTCAGACCCGCTTACGTGATGGCAGATATGTAATTATGGTGTTTACTTGCCATTTTTCATGCATTATGGCATTAACACTCGGACACTTATTCGGACCCTCATGCATGACGGCAGATATGTAATTATGGTGTTTATTTATCATTTCTCATGCATTAGGGTTTAAACACTCAGAGACTTATTCGGACCCTCTTGCATAATGACAGATATGTAATTATGGTGTTTATTTGCCATTTCTCATGCATTACGGTTTAAACACTCGGACACTTATTCCGACCCTTTTGCATGATGGCAGATATGTAATTATGTTGTTTGCATGCCATTTCTCGTGCATTAGGGCTTAAACACTCGGACACTTATTCGGACCCTCATGCATGACGGCAGATATGTAATTATGGTGTTTATTTATCATTTCTCATGCATTAGGGTTTAAACACTCAGAGACTTATTCGGACCCTCTTGCATAATGACAGATATGTAATTATGGTGTTTATTTGCCATTTCTCATGCATTACGGTTTAAACACTCGGACACTTATTCCGACCCTCTTACATGATGGCTGATATGTAATTATGGTGTTTATTTTCCATTTCTCATGCATTAGGGTTTGAACCCTCGGACACTTACCCGGACCCTCTTGCAGGATGGCAGATATGTAATTACGGTGTCTGTTTGCCATTTCTCATGCATTATGGTTTAAACACTCGGACACGTATTCGGACCCTCTTGCATGATGGCAGATATGCAATTATGGTGTTTACTTGCAATTTCTCAAGCATTAGGGCTTAAACTTTCGAACACTTATTTGGACTCTCTTGCATGATGCCAGATATATAATTATGTTGTGTACTTGCCAATTCTCATGCATTATGGCATAAACTGACGGCAACTTATTCGGACCCTCTTGCATGATGGCAGATATGGACCCTCTTGCATGATGGCAGATATGGAGACACTTATTCCGACCCTCTTGCGTGATGGCAGATATGTAATTATGGTGTTTATTTGCCATTTCTCATGCATTACGGTTTAAACACTCGGACACTTATTCCGACCCTTTTGCATGATGGCAGATATGTAATTATGTTGTTTGCATGCCATTTCTCGTGCATTAGGGCTTAAACACTCGGACACTTATTCGGACCCACTTGCGCGATGGCAGATATGTAATTATGTTGTTTACTTGTCATTTCTCATGCATTAGGGCTTAAACCCTCAGACACTTAGTCGGACCCTGTTGCGTGATGGCAGATATGTAACTATGGTGTCTATTTCCCATTTCTCATGCATTAGGGTCTAAACACTCAGACACTGATTCGGACCCTATTGCATGATGGCAGATATGCAATTATGGTGTTTACTTGCCATTTCTCATGCATTAGGGCTTAAACACTTGGACACTTATTCGGACCCTCTTGCAAGATCGCAAATATGCAATTATGGTGTTTACTTGCTATTTCTCATACATTAGGGCTTAAACACTCGGACACTTATTCGGACTCTCTTGCGTGATGGCTGATATGTAATTATGGTGTTTATTTGCCATTTCTCATGCATTAGGCGTTAAACACTCGGACACTTATTCGGACCCTCTTGCATGATGGCAGATATGCAATTATGGTGTTTACTTGCCATTTCTCCCGCATTAGGGCTTAAACACTCGGACACTTATTCGGACCCTCTTGCATGATGACAGATATGTAATTATGGTGTTTACGTACCATTTCTCATGCATTAGGGTTTAAAGACTCGGACAGTTATTCGAACCCTCTTGCATGATGGCAGATATGTAATTATGGTGTTTATTTGCCATTTCACTTGCGTTAGGGTTGAAACACTCGGACACTTGTTCAGACCCGCTTACGTGATGGCAAATATGTAATTATGGTTTTTACTAGCCAGTTTTCATGCGTTAGGGCTTTAACACTAGGACACTTATTCGGACCCTCATGCACGATGGCAGATATGTAATTACGGTGTTTATTCATCATTTCTAATGCATTAGGGTTTAAACACGCAGACACTTATTTGGACCCTCCTGCATGATGGCAAATATGTAATTATGGTGTTTACTTTCCATTTCGCATGCATTAGCGTTTAAACACTCGGACACTTATTCGGACCCTCTTGCATGATGGTAGATATGTTATTATGGCGTTTATTTGCCATTTCTCATGCATTAGGGTTTAAATACTGGGACACTTATTCGGACCCCCTTGCAAGATGGCAGATATATAATTATGGTGTTCACTTGCCATTTCTCATGCATTAGGGTTTAAACACTCGGACACTTATTCCGTCCCTCTTGCATGGTGGTAGATATGAAATTATGGTGTTTAATCACCATTTCTCATGCGTTACGGCTTTAACACTCGGACACTTATTCGGACCCTCCTGCATGATGGCAGATATGTAATTATGGCGTTTACTTGCCATTTTTCATGCACTAGGGTTTAAACACTCGGACACTTATTCAGACCCTCTTGCATGGTGACAGATATGTAATTATGGTGTTTAATCGCCATTTCTCATGCATTAGGATTGAAACACTCGGACACTTACTCCGACCCTCTTGCATGATGGCAGATATGTAGTTATGCTGTTTACTTGCCATTTTCCCTGCATTATGGCTTAAACACTCGGACACTTATTCGGACCCGCTTGAATGATGTCATATATGTAATTATGGTGTTTACTTGTCATTTCTCATGTATTAGGGCTTAAACCCTCGGACACTGATTCGGACCCTCTTGCATGATGGCACATATGTAATTATGGTGTCTATTTGCCATTTCTCATGCATTAGGGTTGGAACACTCGAACACTTGTTCGGACCCTCTTCCATGGTGGCTGATATGCAATTATGGTGTCTACTTGCCATTTCTCATGCATTAGGGCTTAAACACTCGGACACTTATTCGGACCCTCTTGCATGATGGCAGGTATGTAATTATGGCGTTTACTTGCCATTTCTCATGCATTAGGGTTTAAACAGTCGGACACTTATTCGGACCCTCTTGCATGATGGCAGATATGTAATTTTGTTGTTTACTTGTCATTTCTCATGTATTAGGGCTTAAACCCTCGGACACTTATTCGGACCATCTTGCATGATGGCAGATATGTAATTATGGTGTCTATTTGCCATTTCTCATGCATTAGGGTTTAAACACTCGGTCACTTATTCGGACCCTCTTCCATGTTGACAGATATGCAATTATGGTGTCTACTTGCCATTTCTCAGGCATTAGGGCTTAAACACTCGGACACTTATTCAGACCCTCTTGCATGATGGCAGATATGCAATTATGGTGTTTACTTGCCACTTCTCACGCATTAGGGCTTAAACACTCGGACACTTATTCGGACCCTCTTGCATGATGGCAGATATGTAATTATGGTGTTTACTTACCATTTCTCTTACCCCATACAAGATGGCAGATATGTAATTATGGTGTTTACTTGCCATTTCTCATGCAGTAGGGCTTAAGCACTTGGACACTTATTCGGACCCTTTTACATGATGCCAGATATGTAATTATGGTGTTTATTTGTCATTTCTCATGCATTAGGGTTTAAATACTGGAACACTTGTTCGGACCCCATGCATGATGGCAGATATGTAATTATGGTGTTTATTCATCATTTCTAATGCATTAGGGTTTAAACACGCAGACACTTATTCGGACCCTCCTACATGATGGCAAATATGTAATTATGGTGTTTACTTGCCATTTCTCGTGCATTAGCATTTAAACACTCGGACACTTATTTGGACCCTCTTGCATGATGGCATATATGTAATTATGGCGTTTATTTGCCATTTCTAATGCATTAGGGTTTAAATACTGGGACACTTATTCGGACCCCTTGCATGATGGCAGATATGTAATTATGGTGTTCACTTGCCATTTCTCATGCATTAGGGTTTAAACACTCGGACACTTATTCAGACCCTCTTGAATGATGGCAGATATGTAATTATGGTGTTTACTTGTCATTTCTCATGCATTAGGGCTTAAACCCTCGGACACTTATTCGGACCCTCTTGTATGATGGCAGATATGTAATTATGGTGTCAATTTGCCATTTCTCAGGCATTAGGGTTTTAACACTCGGACACATATTCGGACCCTCTTGCATGATGCCAGATATGCAATTATGGTGCCTACTTGCCATTTCTCATGCATTAGGGCTTAAATACTGGTACACTTATTCGGACCTCTTGCATGACGGCAGATTTGTAAATACGGTGTTTACTTGCCATTTCTCATGCACTAGGGTTTAAACACTCGGACACTTATTCCGACCCTCACGCATGATGGCAGACATGTAATTATGGTGTTTACTTACCATTTCTCATGCATTAGGGTTTAAACACTCGGACACTTATTCGGACCCTCTTGCATGGTGGCAGATATGTAATTATGGTGTTTAATTGCCACTTCTCATGCGTTAGGGTTTAAACAGTCGGACACTTATTCAGACCCGCTTACGTGATGGCAAATATGTAATTATGGTTTTTACTTGCCAGTTTTCATGCATTAGGGTTTAACACTCGGACACTTATTCAGACCCTCCTGCATGATGGCAAATATGTAATTATGGTGTTTACTTGCCATTTCTCATGCCTTAGCATTTAAACACTTGGACACTTATTCGGACCCTCTTGCATGATGGCAGATACGTAATTATGGCGTTTATTTGCCATTTCTCATGCATTAGGGTTTAAATATTGGGACACTTATTCGGACCCCCTTGCGTGACAGCAGATATGTAATTATGGTGTTCACTTTCCATTTCTCAAGCATTAGGCTTTAAACACTCGGACACTTATTCCATCCCTCTTGCTTGGTGGCAGATATGAAATTATGGTGTTTAATCACTATTTCTCATGCATTACAGCTTTAACACTTGGACACTTATTCGTACCCTCTTGCATGATGGCAGATATGTAATTATGGCGTTTACACGCCATTTCTCATGCATTAGGGTTTAAACACTCGGACACTTATTCGGACCCTCTTGCATGATGGCAGATATGCAATTAGGGTGTCTACTTGCCATTTCTCATGCATTAGGGCTTAAACACTCGGACACTTATTCGGACACTCTTGCAAGATGGCAGATATGCAATTAGGGTGTTTACTTGCCATTTCTCATGCATTAGGGCTTAAACCCTCGGACACTTATTCGGACCCTCTTGCATGATGGCAGATATGTAATTATGGTGTTTATTTGCCATTTCTCATGCATTAGGGTTTAAATACTGGGACACTTGTTGGGACCCCCTTGCATGATGGCAGATATGTAATTATGGTTTTTAATCGCCATTTCTTATGCATTAGTATTTAAACACTCGGACATTTACTCCGACCCTCTTGCATGATGGCAGATATGTAGTTATGCTGTTTACCTGCCATTTCCCATGCATTAGGGCTTAAAGACTCGGACACTTATTCGGACCCACTTGAATGATGGCAGATATGTAATTACAGTGTTTACTTGTCATTTCTCATGCATTAGGGCTTAAACCCTCGGACACTTATTCGGACCCACTTGCATGATGGCAGATATGTAATTATGGTGTCTATTTGCCATTTCTCATGCATTAGGGTTTAAACACTCGGACACTTATTCGGACCCTCTTGCGTGATGACAGATATGTAATTATGGTGTTTGTTTGCCATTAATCATGCATTAGGGTTTAAACACTCGGACACTTATTGGGACCCTCTTGCCTGATGGCAGATATGTAATTATGGTGTTTATTTGCCATTTCTCATGCATTAGGGCTTAAACACTCGGACACTTATTCCGACCCTCATGCATGATGGTGGATATGTAATTATGGTGTTTACTTTCCATTTCTCATGCATTAGGGTTTAAACAATCAGACACTTATTTGGACCCTCTTGCATGATGGCAGATATGTAATTGTGTTGTTTGCTTGCCATTTCTGATGCATTAGCGCTTAAACACTCGGACACTTATTCGGACCCTCTTACATGATGGCAGATATGTAATTATGGTGTTTGTTTTCCATTTCTCATGCATTAGGGTTTAAACACTCGGACACTTATTCGGACCATCTTGCATGATGGCAGATATGTAATTATGGTTTTTACTTGACATTTCTCATGCAATAGGGTTTAAACACTCGAACACTTATTTGGACTCTCTTGCATGATGGCAGATATATAATTATGTTGTTTACTTGCCATTTCTCATGCATTAGGGCTTAAACACTCGGTCACTTATTCGGAACCTCTTGCATGATGGCGGATAAGTAATTACGGTGTTTATTTGCCATTTCTCATGCGTTAGGGTTTAAACACTCGGACATTTATTTGGACCCTCTTGCATGATGGCAGATATGTAAGTATGTGTTTATTTGCCATTTCCCATGCATTACGTTTCTCATGCATTAGGGCTTAAACACTCGGACACTTATTTGGACCCTCTTGCATGATGGCAGATATGTAGTTATGGTGTTTACTTGCCATTTCCCATGCATTAGGGCTTAAACACTCGAAAACTTATTCAGACGCACTTTGATGATTGCAGATATGTAATTATGGTGTTTACTTGTCATTTCTCATGCATTAGGGCTTAAACACTCGGAGACTTATTCGGACCCTCTGGCATGA
>NW_021026238.1:371324-392971 GCF_004153795.1 Camellia sinensis
TATGGCTAAAATGGCATATCAGAATGCAACATGACTTATACTAACATGAAGAGAGCCTCAAGATACACTCACATCGAGGCCGATGGATGAAAGTGAAGTGCCTCGAAACGCGTGCACACGGGCACGCAACAGCGCAATGGCATACGCAATGAATATGGCTGAAATGGCATATAGAATGCAACATGGACTTATACTAACATGAGAGAGCCTCAGCTACACTCACACAAGAGGCGATGGATGAAAGTGGAAGTGCCTCCAAAACGCGTGCACACGGGCACGCAAACCGAGGCAATGGCATATCGCAAAGCAATATGGGCTAAAATGGCATATAGAATGCAACATGGACTTATACTAACTGAGAGGCCTCAGCCACACTCACGCAAGAGGCGATGGATGAAAGTGAGTGCCTCGAAACGCGTGCACACGGCACGCAAACCGAGGCAATGGCATATGCAATGCAATATGGCTAAAATGGCATATAGAATGCAACATGACTTATACTAACATGAGGAGCCTCAGCCACAACTCACAAAGAGGCCGATGGAGAGTTGAAGTGCCTCGAAACGCGTGCACACGGGCACGCAACCGAGGCATGGCATACGCAATGCAATATGGCTAAAATGGCATATAGAATGCAAGTGGACTTATACTAACATAGAGAGCCTCAGCACACTCACACAAGAGGCCGATGGATGAAAATGAAGGCCTCGAAACGCGTGCACACGGGCACGCAACGAGGCAATGGCAATGCAATGCAATATGGCTAAAATGATATGCAAACATGTAAGGAATTTCAGCACTGAAATGTGGGGGAAAACACCCCGAAATAAGACGAGAGTACACCCGATGCATGGAATAGTCCCGAAACATGAATTTTGGCACCGAAATGGCCTATAGCTATACCAAACATGCACAATAGGACATCAAATGAAAAGACAGAACAAGGCAGCCCCAAAATAAGCACTTTACAGTTCAAAGCATGGCCAAACAGCAAAACAAAAACAGGGCAAAACTAGCATGCAAGAAGGGCCCTAAACATGAGATTAAGAAGCAACTCACAGCTGCTCTCCTCAACCAGATTAGGGCCCTTAACAAAGTTGAAGAGGGGCCCAAAACATGATCTTTTACAGTCTGAAAATAGCCCAAAAACAAACATAGGTATGGCTAAGCTTTCATGCAAAAATGAGCCAAAAGATGGCCAAAGAAGGAATGGTAGATGCAAAGCCCAAACAGAAAAAGACTCTTCTAAATACTGATGAGGGACCACAAATAAGGCATTTTACAGTTGAGGGTCGGACCCAAACAGTATGCAAATATGTCAAAAATGCTATGCAAAATGAGGTCCCAAAAGAGAGATATAACATGAAGTGTATAAAAGATGCCTCAAATCATGAAAGCCTTAATGAAACATGAAGAATGGGCCAAAATAAGACCTTTTCTAGATTCTGAAAATCGTCCAAAGAAAAATGGAAGCATAAATTATGCCAGCCAAGTCATGACAAAAATGGCTGACCAAAGATGGATACTAAAGACAAGTGGTACATGGAGGTCCCAAACAGTGATGAGCCCTTCTTCAATGTTGAAGAGAGGCTCAAAATAAGCCTACTTACAGATTACATCATGCTCCAAAACAGATCACACATAGGCTAAAAATATCATGCAAGAAAATGGCATTCAAGGAAGGATATTGAAGCAAGTGCAAGATATGGACGCTCAATGACAAAAGTCCTAATGAACATGAAATAGAGCTCAAAATAACACTACTTTAGTTATGGCGGAGCTTCAAACAGCAAGAATGTATGGTTAAAGAAATGTTGCAAAAAAATAAGCTCAAAAAAGGGGGAAATGGTACTCACCCTTGTAGACCAACCTTTAGCAACTTCTTGGACCAAATTACTGCCTCCTAGCCTCTGAAAAGACTCCAAGCTGCTGGAATGGAAGTGGTGGTGTGAGGCTGGTGGTGTAGTGTAAAATGGTGTAGGGTTTGAAGGTTTTTTGAAGGAATGAGAGAGATGGAGGATATAATGCAGAGGCTCTTAGGGAAATTTTTCAACCCTAACCAGCAGCTGGAGCCTCTGTTAATAGGCAAGAATGGGGAAAAAAGCGGGGGAGAAAAAGTGGGGGGAAAATGGATCAAGTTCCCTCCAAAAAATGCCAAAACCCTCGGACATGGGTGAAGTGTAAAAACAAATACATGGCTGGAATGCACTCACAGGGGCAAAATGGCCGGCCCAGTTTAAAAGGGGAAAAAAAGTCATCCACCAGGTAAGTGGGCCGCGGCCGGCTAGGTCAAAGGGAAAAAAGTGGCGGCCACCCCCTAGGATGAAGCCCCAGAAGTTAGACTTTCCAATGGCGCAAACCTTGCATTAAAATTCCACCTGTAGAAAAGTTATGCCCTTTTCTGTGAAGCCGCGCAGATTCGGTCCAGCGGACTTCAACCAACCACATCTCTCCCCCCCGGACTTGGACTTGGGAGATTCTTGAGTAAAATGAAGCCCGGAAGTAAGATTTCCAATAGTGGTCTCATATCTTAATTCCTCTGTGGAAAAGAGTTACGCCCGTTTCGTAAGCCGCGCAGATTTTTCTACTTCCCGGATTCATGCTGAACCACTTTTGCCAAAAAAGAAGTTGGCTTTTTCAGCAAAATTACTGGCCTCCCACCCTCCTAACAAGCTTTCTAACAGTGAAAATAAGGTCTCCACCAAAAATGAGCCCAAACCGATGCCAAAACGAAGTTGGGGGCCGAAACGCGCAGTCCGGGCCGAAAACTGACCGTTGGGCACGGGAGTGTGGTTCGATCACGAAGTTGTGTCTCTCGGACCACAGTGTCCCTCAAAAGGGAGAAAAATAGGATGCACGCCGGAAATCGGAGCAAAAACGGAAATGGTTAAGCGGTCCGAACCGAGGCACACGACCAACGGCTCCGAAAAACCGAAAACCGGACTCCAAAAGGGGCAAAATGGCCTACGACCACAAAACGTAGCCTACGGCCACTGAGAGAGTGATTACAAGACCTCTCCCTCCCTTCGTAAGAAACAGAGAAAACAAAGCTGGTTCGCAAACCGAGGCAAAGCATTGAAAGAGTCCGGAAGTCCGGAGGCAAAGTCTCGCGGCCAAGACTTCCGAAACCTCTGAACGAGCACGATATGCAACATCACCAAGCGCTCAATCGCGTGACGTCTGAAGTCTTAAAGGGTCGTGGTCCAAAAAATGGGTGGTCTACAATGTTGCCATTTCTATGCATTAGGGTTTAAACACTTCGACACTTATTCGGACCTCTTGCATGATTGCGATAGAATTATGGTGTTTATTGCCATTTCCGATGCGTTATTGGGGTTTAAACACTCGGACACTTTGACTTTTCGACCCTCTTGCATGATGGCAGATATGAATTATGTATGTTGCTTGCCATTTCTCATGCATTAGGCTTAACACTCGGACACTTATTCGGACCCTCTTGCATGATGGCAGATATGTAATTATGGTGTTTGTTTGCCATTTCTCTTGCATTAGGGTTTAAGCACTCGGACACCTTTTCGGACCCTCTTGCATGATGGCAGATATGTAATTATGCTGTCTATTTGTGCAACCAGCCCGCGGGGGACCTCGCTACAGCTCGGACTCGATTTGGGTCACGGTTCTAAGTCTGAACCAAAGAGTCCAAATCCGGCAAATCGTTTTGAGAAAAACTAATTTTTTTGAAAGAAGTGCCAAACATGGACTGCTTTGCCAGATACAGAGTCGCCACCTAAATGTTTTTTAATGGGAAGTTTAGGAAACCCTGACTCGGTGCCAAGGGCCACGTGTCCGTCATCACCAAAGTTGCCTCGGCTCGGGAACTTGGGTAGGATTGGGGAAGGTCACTTCGTGAGCACCCCCGCTCGCTCGGTCAAAGACCGGCCTCTACTAACCATGATATCTATTTTTGAAAAATTTGTATGTTCTTATTCCGGTTATTAGCCTAGGTTACTATGTGATGCACACAGCATATAAGTATAGACTGGATTGCCTGAATTGGAACAAAACATTTCATGTTCGTTTTTTTAAAAGATGGTTTGCTACTCGCAAGTAGGCTTAAAATGCATATTTTGCCACCCGCAGGTGGGCTTAGAAGAGATGGTTTTGCCACTATCTAGTGGGCTTAAAACAAACAGTTGATTTATTCCAATCCAAATAACCCACCCTTCACCCACAGGCATTCAGGCAGTTATATCACATAAGTATATAGCCTCATGGCAAGCATGCTATTCATGGCATTCACTCACACGCATGCAAGGATGCTAAAGCATAAAAACTTACCGGGTACTCCAAGCCAAAACAAAAACTGTATTAGAAATCATGCATGATCCTAAGTATACAGAAATGCCTAATGCAACGCATGCAAAATGCAACTATAGCAGGCTCGGCTATTCTAAGATGGTATATGAAATGCTACAACTACCATGTATTCAATTTGGAATTGAAAGTACGATGCAGTTAGTATGGTGCGCCGAGCCCGGTGCATGCAAAACAGATGAATGATGCAAACATGCTGTCATACTGTATGCTAATTGAAATATGCCCTAATCTAACCATTATAAGCGGGTAAATAAAAGGGAAGAAAGACGTGGGGTTGGAAGGCATACATCACACGCACGCACACTTATTACAATTATGCCCTCGCGCAAAGGGTCCAAATAGATATACAGTCTCGAATAAAAGAATATTACAGTCCGAATATTACAGTCCAAATAATGTACAAATTCCTAATTTAATTTAACAAATTAACTAAGGAAGCTGTAAAACTGGCATGCAAGCCAGGGACTGCCTTGCTTCTGATGGATGATGCATGTCCGGGTTGTCTTGCGCGGAAATCCACCGGGATGCCCCGATTAGCCTCTGTTTTACAATTATTCTTGAAAAGCGTGCTAAGTCCCGAAAAGTTGCTGATTCCTGATTTTGCTGCAACAGAGAGCAGGAAAGGGGCATAGCAGTGTATTTTCACAAATATATGCATGCCTCGATCCTCTGCCACCAATCACGCATACCGAGGCATGATGGCCGAGGAGTCGAATTGCACAACTCAATGTAGGATGAATGCACATGAAAACACAACAAAACCTAACTCCATCATGGATGATCCGGAGTGTCGGTGACTGGGGAATTGAGACACATTCCGTCACTCAGAGTACGAAATGGACCTCGTTTCCCGCGCCTAGGCTAATTCCTATCCCGAACACGATGCAATATGCATGATATGCATAAATGCAAATAAGATACAGCCTAGTCTGCACAATGCTATGAAAATGAGATATCTCGAAATGCGTGCACACGGGCACGCAAACCGAGAAAATGACAGAATGCAATCTAAGATACAACCTAGTATGCACTATGCTGTGAAAATGAGATGCCTCGAAGTGCGTGCACACGGGCACGCAAACCGAGAAAATAACAGAATGCAATCTAAGATACAACCTAGTATGCACAATGCTATGAAAATGAGATGCCTCAAAATGCGTGCACACAGGCACGCAAACCGAGAAAATAACAGAATGCAATCTAAGATACAACCTAGTATGCACAATGCTATGAAAATGAGATGCCTCAAAATGCGTGCACACAGGCACGCAAACCGAGGCAATGGCATACGTAATGGCAATATGGCTAAATGGCATATAGATGCAACATGGACTTATACTAACATGAGAGAGCCTAGCCACACTCACACAAGAGGCCGATGGATGAAAATGAAGTGCCTCGAAATGCGTGCACACGGGCACGCAAACCGAGGCAATGGCAATCGCAATGCAATATGGCTAAATGGCATATAGAATGCAATAGGACTTATACTAACATGAGAGAGCCTCAGCCACACTCACACAAGAGGCCGATGGATGAAAGTGAAGTGCCTCGAAACGCGTGCAACGGGCACGCAAACCGAGGCAATGGCATAGCAATGCAATATGGCTAAAATGGCATATAGAATGCAACATGGACTTATACTAACATGAGAGAGCCTCAGCCACACTCACACAAGAGGCCGATGGATGAAAGTGAAGTGCCTCAAACGCGTGCACACGGCACGCAAACCGAGGAATGGCATATGCAATGCAATATGGCTAAAATGGCATATAGAATGAAACATGGACTTATACTAACATGAGAGAGCCTCAGCCACACTCACACAAGAGGCCGATGGATGAAATGAAGTGCCTCGAAAGCGTGCACACGGGCACGCAAACCGAGACAATGGCATATGCAATGCATATAGGCTAAAATGATATGCAAACATGCTAATGGAATTTCAGCACTGAAATGTGGGGGAAAACAGCCCCGAAAATAAGACGAGAGTACACCCGATGCATGGAATAGTCCCGAAACATGAATTTTGGCACCCGAAATGGCCTATAGCTATACCAAACATGCACAATATGGACATGCAAATGAATAGACAGAAGCAAGGAAGCCCCAAAATAAGCACTTTTACAGTTCAAAGCATGGCCAAACAGCAAACAAAAACAGGGCAAAACTAGCATGCAAGAAATGGCCCTAAACATGAGATTAAGAAGCAACTCACAGCTGCTTCCTCAAACAGATTAGGGCCCTTCAACAAAGTTGAAGAGGGGCCAAAACATGATCTTTTACAGTTCTGAAAATAGCCCAAAAACAAACATAGGTATGGCTAAGCTTTCATGCAAGAAATGAGCCAAAAGATGGCCAAAGAAGGAAGTGGTAGATGCAAAGCCCAAACAGAAAAAGACTCTTCTACAATACTGATGAGGGACCACAAATAAGGATTTTACAGTTGAGGTCGGACCCAAAACAGTATGAAATATGTCAAAATGCTATGCAAAATGAGGTCCAAAAGAGAGATATAACATGAAGTGTATAAAAGATGCCTCAAATCATGAAAGGCCCTTAATGAACACTGAAGAATGGGCAAAATAAGACCTTTTTAGCTCTGTAAAATGACCAAAACAGAAGCAAATAGGCTAATAAATCATGCAAAAATGGGATTAAAAGAGAGATACACACAAAGTATAAGGAAGGGTGCCTCAAACAGTGAAGGACCCTCAATAAACATGAAGAGAGGGCCAAATAAGACCTTTTATAGATCTGAAAATCGTCCAAAAATGGAAGCATAATAGGCTGCCAAGTCATGCAAAAATGGGGACCAAGATGGATATAAAGACAAGTGGTACATGGAGGTCCCAAACAGTGATGAGCCCTTCTTCAATGTTGAAGAGGGCTCAAAATAAGCCTACTTACAGATTACATCATGCTCCAAAACAGATCACACATAGGCTAAAAATATCATGCAAGAAAATGGCATTCAAGGAGATATTGAAGCAAGTGCAAGATATGGACCTCAAATGACAAAAGTCCCTTAATGAAACATGAAATAGAGCTCAAAATACACTACTTTAGTTATGGCGGAGCTCAAAACAGCAAGAATGTATGGTTAAGAAATGTTGCAAAAAATAAGCTCAAAAAGGGGGAATGGTACTCACCCTTGTAGACCAACCTTTAGCAACTTCTTGGACCAAATTTCTGCCTCCTAGCCTCTGAAAGACTTCCAAGCTGCTGGAAATGGAAGTGGTGGTGTGAGGCTTGGTGGTGTAGTGTAAAATGGTGTAGGGTTTGAAGGTTTTTTGAAGGAAATGAGAGAGATGGAGGGATATAATGCAAGAGGCTCTTAGGGAAATTTTTCAACCAAACCAGCAGCGGAGCCTCTGTTAAATAGGCAAGAATGGGGGAAAAAAGGGGGGAAAAAGTGGGGGAAAATGGATCAAGTTTCCCTCCAAAAAATGCCAAAACCCTCGGACATGGGTGAAGTGTAAAAACAAATACATGGCTGGAATGCACTCACAGGGGCAAAATGGCCGGCCAGTTTAAAAGGGGAAAAAAAGTCATCCACCAGGTAAGTGCCGGCCGGCCAGAAAAAGTGGCCGGCCGCTAGTCAAAGGGAAAAAAGTGGCCGGCCACCCCCTAGGATGAAGCCCCAGAAGTTAGCTTTCCAATGGCGCAAACTTGCATTAAATTCCTGTAGAAAGTTATGCCCTTTCTCTGTGAAGCCGCGCAGATTCGGTCCAAGCGACTTCAACCAACCACATCTCTCCCCCCCGGACTTGGACTTGGGAGATTCTTGAGTGCAAAATGAACCCCGGAAGTAACTTTCCAATGGTGTGGCTTCATATCTTAATTCCTCTTGTGAAAAGAGTTACGCCGTTTCGGTGAAGCCGCGCAGAATTTTTCTCTTCCCGGATTCATGCTAAACACTTTGACAAAAAGAAGTTGGCTTTTCAGCAAAATTACTGGCCTCCCACCCTCCTACAAGCTTTCTAACAGTGAAAATAAGGTCTCCACCAAAAATGAGCCCAAACCGATGCAAAACGAAGGTTCGGGGGCCGAAACGCGCAGTCCGGGCCCCGAAAACTGACCGTTGGGCACCGGGAGTGGTGTTCGACACGAAGTTGGTCTCTCGGACCACAGTGTCCCTCAAAAGGGAGAAAAGGATGCACGCCGGAAACCGGAGCAAACGAGAATGGTTAAGCGGTCCGAACCGCACACGCCAACGGCTCCGAAAAACCGAAAACCGGACTCCAAAGGGGCAAAATGGCCTACGACCACAAAACGTAGCCTACGGCCACGAGAGATGATTACGAGACCTCTCCCTCCCTTCGTAAAGAAACAGAGAAAACAAAGCCTGGTTCACAACCAGAGGCAAAGCATGAAAGAGTCCGGAAGTCCGGAGGCAAAGCTCGGGCCAGACTCCGAAACCTCTGAACGAGCACGATATGCAACATCACCAAGCGCTCAATCGGTGACGTCTGAGTCTTAAGGTCGGTCAAAAATGGGGTGTCTACACTAATCATTCCGGAAATGTCATTGAATATGACGTGGATTAATACATCGAATATGTGTATTGATTGATCATTGTATAGATTAGTTGTTTAAACACCATTGTATATGTGTATTGTTTGGAAGGATTGGAATGTACTCCATGGTTTGAGAGGAGATAGGGGATGTACTTCAAATCTATTTGGGAAGAGATAGGGGATGGACTCCATGAATAACTAGTGGCCGGCAGGTCCAGGGTGAAAGTTCCCGGAAATTCTAATTACGTTATTGCATAACGTAGATGATTGAAAGTTTGGAGTGTTTGATATGAGTTGTAATCTCATTTGAATTGTGGAATAATGGAAGTGTTTTGATATGGTTGTGTCTAATTCAACATTTGACTAAGATAATGAGCCATGTTTTGAATTGAAATTAGATAAGTAAAAGGAGATAGAAGAATCATGGATGATCCGGAGTGTCGGTGACTAGGGAATTCAGACACGTCCCGTCACTCGGAGTACGAAATGTGCCTCGTTTCCCGTGCCCGGGCTAACTCCTATCCCGAACACGATGCAATATGCATGACATGCATGAAATGCAACTAAGATACAATCCTAACATACACAATGTTATGGAATGGCATACACGCTATACGAGTTAATATATAACCGAGCATACACAATGCTATGGATGGAATGGCATACGCAATGCAATAATGGGCTTATACCAACATGAGAGAGCCTCAGCCACACTCACATAAGATGCCAGGGGATGAAAATGAAGTGCCTCGAAATGCGTGCACACGGGAACGCAAACTGAGGCAATGGCATATGCAATGCAATATGGCTAAAATGGCATATAGAATGCAACATGGACTTATACTAACATGAGAGAGCCTCAGCCACACTCACATAAGAGGCCGATGGATGAAAATGAAGTGCCTCGAAATGCGTGCACACGGGCACGCAAACTGAGGCAATGGCATACGCAATGCAATGACTAAAATGGCATGCAAACATGCTAATGGAATTTCAGTACTGAAATGTGGGGGAAGACAGCCCCGAAATAAGACGAGAGTACACCCGATGCATGGAATAGTCCCGAAACATGAATTTTGGCACCCGAAATGGCCTATAGCTATACCAAACATGCACAATATGGACATGAAATGAATACACAGAAGAAAGGAAGCCCCAAAATAAGCACTTTTACAGTTCAAAGCATGGCCAAACAGCAAACAAAAACAGGGCAAAACTAGCATGCAAGAAATGGCCCTAAACATGAGATTAAGAAGCAACTCACAGCTGCTCTCCTCAAACAGATTAGGGGCCCTTCAACAAAGTTGAATAGGGGCCCAAACATGAGATTAAGAAGCAACTCACAGCTGCTCTCCTCAAACAGATTAGGGCCCTTCAACAAAGCTGAAGAGGGGCCCAAAACATGATCTTTTACAGTTCTGAAAATAGCCCAAAAACAAACATAGGTATGGCTAAGCTTTTATGCAAGAAATGAGCCAAAAGATGGCCAAAGATGGAAGTGGTAGATGCAAAGTCCAAACAGAAAAAGACTCTTCTACAATACTGATGAGGGACCACAAATAAGGCATTTTACAGTTGAGGGTCGGACCCAAAACAGTATGCAAATATGTCAAAAATGCTATGCAAAATGAGGTCCAAAAGAGAGATATAACATGAAGTGTATAAAAGATGCCTCAAATCATGAAAGGCCCTTAATGAAACATGAAAAATGGGCCAAAATAAGAACTTTTCTCGCTCTGTAAAATGACCAAAAACGGAAGCAAAATAGGCTAATAAATCATGCAAAAATAAGGATTAAAAGAGAGACACAACACAAAGTATAGGAAGGGTGCCTCAAACAGTGAAGGACCCTCAATTAAACATGAAGAGATGGCCAAAATAAGACCTTTTCTAGATCTGAAAATCGTCCAAAAATGGAAGCATAATAGGCTGCCAAGTCATGCAAAAATGGGGACCAAAGATGGATATAAAGACAAGTGGTACATGGAAGTCCCAAACAGTGATGAGCCCTTCTTCAATGTTGAAGAGGGGCTCAAAATAAGCCTACTTACAGATTACATCATGCTCCAAAACAGATCACACATAGGCTAAAAATATCATGCAAGAAAATGGCATTCAAGGAGGATATTGAAGCAAGTGCAAGATATGGACCTCAAATGACAAAAGTCCCTTAATGAAACATGAAATAGAGCTCAAAATAACACTACTTTCAGTTATGGCTGGAGCTCAAAACAGCAAGAATGTATGGCTAAGAATTGTTGCAAAAAATAAGCTCAAAAAAGGGGGAAATGGTACTCACCCTTGTAGACCAACCTTTAGCAACTTCTTGGACCAAATTTACTGCCTCCTAGCCTCTGAAAAGACCTCCAAACTGCTGGAAATGGAAGTGGTGGTGTGAGGCTTGGTGGTGTAGTGTAAAATGGTGTAGGGTTTGAAGGTTTTTTGAAGGAAATGAGAGGGATGGAGGGATATAATGCAAGAGGCTCTTAGGGAAATTTTTCAACCCCAAACCAGCAGCCGGAGCATCTGTTAAATAGGCAAGAATGGGGGAAAAAAGGGGGGAAAAAGTGGGGGGAAAATGGATCAAGTTTCCCTCCAAAAAATGCCAAAACCCTCGGACATGGGTGAAGTGTAAAAACAAATACATGGCTGGAATGCACTCACAGGGGCAAAAATGGCCGGCCAGTTTAAAAGGGGAAAAAAAGTCATCCACCAGGTAAGTGGCCGGCCGGCTAGGTCAAAGGGAAAAAAGTGGCCGGCCACCCCCTAGGATGAAGCCCCAGAAGTTAGCTTTCCAATGGCGCAAACCTTGCATTAAAAAGTTATGCCCTTTTCTGTGAAGCCGCGCAGATTCGGTCCAAGCGGACTTCAACCAACCACATCTCTCCCCCCCGGACTTGGACTTGGGAGATTCTTGAGTGCAAAATGAAGCCCCGGAAGTAAACTTTCCAATGGTGGTTTCCTCATATCTTAATTCCTCTTGTGAAAAGAGTTACGCCCGTTTCGGTGAAGCCGCGCAGATTTTTCCCCTTCCCGGATTCATGCTGAACCACTTTTGACCAAAAAGAAGTTGGCTTTTCAGCAAAATTACTGGCCTCCCACCCTCCTACAAGCTTTCTAACAGTGAAAATAAGGTCTCCACCAAAAATGAGCCCAAACCGATGCAAAACGAAGGTTCGGGGGCCGAAACGCGCAGTCCGAGGCCCCGAAAACTGACCGTTGGGCACCGGGAGTGGTGTTCGACCACAAAGTTTGTCTCTCGGACCACAGTGTCCCTCAAAAGGGAGAAAATAGGATGCACGCCGGAAATCGGAGCAAACAGAAATGGTTAAGCGGTCCCGAACTGAGGCACACGACCAACGGCTCCGAAAAATCGAAAACCGGACTCCAAAGGGGCAAAATGGCCTACGACCACAAAACGTAGCCTACGGCAACTGAGAGATGATGTACGAGACCTCTCCCTCCCTTCGGTAAAGAAACAGAGAAAACAAAGCCGGGTTCACAAACCGAGGCAAAGCATGAAAGAGTCTGGAAGTCCGGAGGCAAAGCTCGGGGCCAAGACTCTGAAACCTCTGAACGAGCACGATATACAACATCACCAAGCGCTCAATCGGTGACGTCTGAGTCTTAAGGTCGGTCAAAAATGGGGTGTCTAAAATTTGCCATTTCTCATGCATTAGGGTTTAAACACACGGACACTTATTCCGACCCTCATGCGTGATGGCAGATATGTAATTATGGTGTTTACCTGCCATTTCTCATGCATTTGGGTTTAAACACTCGGACATTTATTTGGACCCTCCTGCCTGAAAGCAGATATGTAATTATATTGTTTGCTTGGCATTTCTCATGCATTAGCGCTTAACCACTCGGACACTTATTCGGACCCTCTTGCATGATGGCAGATATGTAATTATGGTGTTTATTTGACATTTCTCATGCATTAGTGTTTAAACACTCGGACACTTATTCGGACCATCTCGCATGATGGCAGATATGTAATTATGGTGTTTACTTGCCCTTTCTCTTGCATTAGGGCATAAACACTCGGACACTTATTTGGACCCTCTTGCAAGATGGCGGATATGTAATTACGGTGTTTATTTGCCATTTCTCAGGCATTAGGATTTAAACACTCGGACATTTATTTGGACCCTCTTGCAAGATGGCACATATGTACGTATGGTGTTTATTTTCCATTTCCCATGCATTACGGTTTAAACACTCGGACACTTATTTGGACCCTCTTGCATGATGGCGGATATGTAATTACGGTGTTTATTTGCCATTTCTCAGGCATTAGGATTTAAACACTCGGACATTTATTAGGACCCTCTTGCAAGATGGCGGATATGTAATATATGTAATTTTGGTGTTTACTTGCCATTTCTCATGCATTAGTGTTTAAACATTCGGACACTTATTCGGACCCTCTTGCATGGTGGCAGATATGTAATTATGGTGTTTATTTGCCATTTCTCATGCGTTAGGGTTTAAACACTCGGAAACTTATTCAGACCCGCTTACGTGATGAGAAATACGTAATTATGGTTTTTACTTGCCATTTTTCATGCATTAGGGCTTTAACACTCGAACACTTATTCGTACCCTCATGCATGATGGCAGATTTGTAATTATGGTGTTTATTTATCATTTCTAATGCATTAGGGGTTAAACACTCAGACACTTATTCGGACCATCCTTCATGATGGCAAATATGTAATTATGGTGTTTACTTGCCATTTCTCATGCATTAGTGTTTAAACACTCGGACACTTGTTCAGACCCTCTTGCCTGGTGACAGATATGTAATAATGGCGTTTATTTCCCATTTCTCATGCATTAGGGTTTAAGTACTGGGACACTTATTCGGACCCCTTTGCATGATGGCAGATATGTAATTATGGTGTTCACTTGCCATTTCTGATGCAATAGGATTTAAACACTCAGACACTTATTCCGTCCTTCTTGCATGATGGCAGATATGTAATTATGGTGTTTAGTTGTCATTTCTCATGCATTAGGGCTAAAACACTCGGACACGTATTCGGACCCTCTTGCATGATGCCAGGTATGTAATTATGGCGTTTACTTGCCATTTCTCATGCATTAGCGTTTAAACACTCGGACACTTATTCGGACCCTCTTGCATGAGGGCAGATATGTAATTATGGTGTTTAATCGCCATTTCTCATGCATTAGGGTTTAAACGCTCGGACACTTACTCCGACCCTCTCGCATGATGGCAGATATGTAGTTATGCGATTTACTTGCCATTTCCGCTGCATTAGGGCTTAAACACTCGGACACTTATTCGGACCCTCTTGAACGACGATAGATATGTAATTATCGTGTTTACTTGTCATTTCTCATGCATTAGGGCTTAAACCCTCGGACACTTATTCAGACCCTCTTTGATGATGGCAGATATGTAATTATGGTGTCTATTTGCCATTTCTCATGCATTACGGTTTAAACACTCGGACACATATTCGGACCCTCTTGCGCGATGGCAGATATGTAATTATGGCATTTATTTCCCATTTCTCATGCATTAGGGTTTAAGTACTGAGACACTTATTCGGACCCCCTTGCATGATGGCAGATATGTAATTATGGTGTTCACTTGCCATTTCTCATGCATTAGGGTTTAAACACACGGACACTTATTCTGTCCTTCTTGCATGATGGCAGATATGTAATTATGGTGTTTAGTTGTCATTTCTCATGCATTAAGGCTTAAACACTCAGACACTTATTCGGACCTTCTTGCATGATGCCAGGTATGTAATTATGGCATTTACTTGCCATTTCTCACGCATTAGGGTTTAAACACTCGGACACTTATTCGGACCCTCTTGCAAAAGGGCAGATATGTAATTATGGGGTTTAATCGCCATTTCTCATGCATTAGGGTTTAAACACTCGGACACTTACTCCGACCCTCTTGCATGTTGGCAAATATGTAGTTATGCGATTTACTTGCCATTTCCGCTGCATTAGGGCTTAAACACTCGGACACTTATTCGGACCCTTTTGAATAATGACAGATATGTAATTATGGTGTTTACTTGTCATTTCTCATGCATTAGGGCCTAAACCCTCGGACACATATTCGGACCCTCTTGCATGATGGTAGATATGTAATTATGGTGTCTATTTGCCATTTCCCATGCATTACGGTTTAAACACTCGGACACTTATTTGAACCCTCTTGCATGACGACAGATATGCAATTATGGTGTCTACTTGCCATTTCTCATGCATTAGGGCTTAAACACTCGGACACTTATTCGGACCCTCTTACATGATGGCAGATATGCAATTATGGTGTTTACTTGCATTTCTGATGGAT
Organism: Camellia sinensis; assembly: GCF_004153795.1. Taxonomy (NCBI): domain Eukaryota; kingdom Viridiplantae; phylum Streptophyta; class Magnoliopsida; order Ericales; family Theaceae; genus Camellia; species Camellia sinensis. The sequence goes on from NW_021026238.1 coordinate 386,538, forward strand.
TAGGGCTTAAACACTCGGACACTTATTCGGACACTCATGCATGATGACAGATATGTAATTATGGTGTTTATTTGCCATTTCTCATGCATTAGGGCTCGAACACTCGAACACTTATTCGGACCGTCTTGCATGATGGTAGATATGTAATTATGGTGTTTTTTTTCATTTCTCATGCATTAGGGTTTAAACACTCGGACACTTATTCAGACCCTCGTGCATGATACTAATATGTGATTATGTTGTTAAATTGCCATTTCTCATGCATTAGGGCTTAAACACTCGGACACTTAATCGGACCCTCTTTCATCATGGCAGATATGTAATTATGGCGTTTATTTGCCATTTCTCACGCATTACGGTTTAAACACTCGGACACTTATTCCGACCCTCCTGCATGATGGCAGATATGTAATTATGGTGTTTACTTGCCATTTTTCATGCATTAGGGTTTTAACACTCGGACACTTATTCGGACCCTCGTGCATGATGGCAAATATGTAATTATGGTGTTTATTTATCATTTCTCATGCATTAGGGTTTAAACACTCAGACACTTATTCGGACCCTCTTGCATGATGGCAGATATGTAATTATGGTGTTTATTTATCGTTTCTCATGCATTAGGGCTTAAACACTCGGACACTTATTCGAACCCTCTTGCATGATGGCAGATATGTAATTATGGTGTTTACTTGCCATTTCTCATGCCTTACGGTTTAAAAACTCGGACACTTATTTGGACTCTCTTGCATGATGACAGATATATAATTATGTTGTTTGCTTGCCATTTCTCATGCATTAGGGCTTAAACACTCGGACACTTATTCGGAACCTCTTGCATGATGCCAGATACGTAATTATGGTTTTTACTTGCCATTTCCCATGCATTGGGGTTTAAACACTCGGACACTTACTTGGACCCTCTTGCATGATGGCAGATATGTAATTATGTTGTTTACTTGCCATTTCTCATGCATTAGGGCTTAAACAATTGGACACTTATTCGGACCCTCTTTCATGACGGCAGATTTGTAATTACGGTGTTTATTTGCCATTTCGCATCCATTAGGGTTTAAACACTCGGACATTTATTCGAACCATCCTGCATGATGGCATATATGTAATTATGGTGTTTATTTGCCATTTCCGATGCATTACGGTCTAAACTCTCGGACACTTATTCAGACCCTCTTGCATGATGGTAGATATGTAATTATGGTGTTTACTTGCAATTTCTCATGCATTAGGATTTAAACAGTCGGACACTTATTTGGACCCTCTTGCATGATGGCAGATATGTAATTATGTTGTTTGCCTGCCATTTCTCATTCATTAGGGCTTAAACACTCGGACACTTATTCGGTCCCTCTTACATGATGGCAAATATGTACTTATGGTGTTTATTTGCCATTTCTCATGCATTAGGGTTTAAACACTCGGACATTTATTCGGACCCTCTTGCATGATGGCAGATATGTAATTATGGTCTTTATTTGCCATTTCCCATGCATTACGGTTCAAACACTCGGACACTTATTCAGACCCTCTTGCATGATGGCAGATTTGTAGTTATGGAGTTTACTTGCCATTTCCCCTGCATTAGGCCTCAAACACTCGGACACTTATTCAGACCCTCTTGCATGATGGCAGATTTGTAATTATGGTGTTTACTTGTCATTTCTCATGCATTAGGGCTTAAACACTCGAACACCTATTCGGACCCTCTTGCATGATGGCAGATATGTAATTATGGTGTCTATTTGCCATTTGTCATGCATTTGGATTTAAACACTCGGACACTTATTCGGACCCTCTTGCATGATGGCAGATATGCAATTATGGTTTTTACTTTCCATTTCTCATGCATTAGGGCTTAAACACTTGGACACTTATTCGGACCCTCTTGCATGATGGCCGATATGCAATTATGGTGTTTACTTGCCATTTCTCATGCATTAGGACATAAACACTCGGACACTTATTCGGACCCTCTTGCATGATGGCAGATATGTAATTATGGTGTTTGTTTGCCATTTCTCATGCATTAGGGTTTAAACACTCGAACACTTATTCTGACCCTCTTGCATTATGGCAGATATGTAATTATGGTGTTTACTTGCCATTTCTCGTGCATTGGGGTTTAAACACTCGGACACTTATTTGGACTCTCTTGCATGATGACAGATATGTAATTATGTTGTTTGCTTGCCATTTCTCATGCATTAGGGCTTAAACACTTGGACACTTATTCAGACCCTCTTACATGATGGTAGATACGTAATTATGGTTTTTTTCTTGCCATTTCTCATGCATTGGGTTTTAAAAACTCGGACACTTATTCGGACCCTCTTGCATGACGGCAGATATGTAATTACGGTGTTTATTTGCCGTTTTGCATCCATTAGGGTTTAAACACTCGGACATTTATTCGGACCCTGCTGTATGATGGCAGATATGTAATTATGTTGTTTATTTGCCATTTCCCACGCATTACGGTTCAAACACTCGGACACTTATTCGGACCCTCTTGCATGATGGCAGATCTGTAATTACGGTGTTTATTTTCCATTTTGCATCCATTAGGGTTTAAACACTCGGACATTTATTCGGACCCTGCTGTATGATGGCAAATATGTAATTATGTTGTTTATTTGCCATTTCCCACGCATTACGGTTCAAACACTCGGACACTTATTCGGACCCTCTTGCATGACGGCAGATCTGTAATTACGGTGTTTATTTTCCATTTTGCATCCATTAGGGTTTAAACACTCGGACATTTATTCGGACCCTGCTGTATGATGGCAAATATGTAATTATGTTGTTTATTTGCCATTTCCCACGCATTACGGTTCAAACACTCGGACACTTATTCGGACCCTCTTGCATGATGGCAGATATGTAATTATGGTGTTTATTTTCCATTTTGCATCCATTAGGGTTTAAACACTCGGACATTTATTCGGACCCTGCTGTATGATGGCAAATATGTAATTATGTTGTTTATTTGCCATTTCCCACGCATTACGGTTCAAACACTCGGACACTTATTCGATGCCATTTCTCATGCATTAGGGCTTAAACACTCGGACACTTATTCGGACCCTCTTGCATGACGACAGATATGTAATTATGATGTTTATTGGCCATTTCTCATGCATTAGGGCTCGAACACTCGAACACTTATTCGGACCCTCATGCATGATGGTAGATATGTAATTATGGTGTTTTTTTCCATTTCTCATGCATTAGGGTTTAAACACTCGGACACTTATTCAGACCCTCGTGCATGATGGCTAATATGTGATTATGTTGTTAAATTGCCATTTCTCATGCATTAGGGTTTAAACACTCGGACACTTATTCGAACCCTCTTGCATGATGGCAGATATGTAATTATGGTGTTTACTTGCCATTTCTCATGCATTATGGTTTAAACACTCGGACACTTATTTGGACTCTCTTGCATGATGACAGATACTTAATTATGTTGTTTGCTCGCCATTTCTCATGCATTAGGGCTTAAACACTCGGACACTTATTCGGACCCTCTCGCATGATGGCAGATACTTAATTATGGTTTTTACTTGCCATTTCTCATGCATTGGGGTTTAAACACTCGTACACTTATTTGGACCCTCTTGCATGATGGCAGATATGTAATTATGTTGTTTACTTGCCATTTCTCATGCATTAGGGCTTAAACAATTGGACACTTATTCGGGCCCTCTTGCATGACGGCAGATATGTTATAACGGTGTTTATTTTCCATTTCGCATCCATTAGGGTTTAAACACTCGGACATTTATTCGGACCCTCTTGCATGATGGCAGATATGTAATTATGATGTTTATTTGCCATTTCCCACGCATTACGGTTTAAACACTCGGACACTTATTCGGACCCTCTTGCATGATGGCAGATATGTAATTATGGTGTTTACTTGCCATTTCTCATGCCTTACGGTTTAAAAACTCGGACACTTATTTGGACTCTTTTGCACGATGACAGATATGTAATTATGTTGTTTGCTTGCCATTTCTCATGCATTAGGGCTTAAACACTCGGACACTTATTCGGAACCTCTTGCATGATGCCAGATACGTAATTATGGTTTTTACTTGCCATTTCTCATGCATTGGGGTTTAAACACTCGGACACTTACTTGGACCCTCTTCCATGATGGCAGATATGTAATTATGTTGTTTACTTGCCATTTCCCACGCATTACGGTTCAAACACTCGGACACTTATTCGGACCCTCTTGCATGATGGTAGATATGTAATTATGGTGTTTACTTGTCATTTCTCATGCATTAGGGCTTAAACACTCGGACACTTATTCGGACCCTCTTGCATGATGGAAGATATGCAATTATGGTGTTTACTTGCCATTTCTCATGCATTAGGGCTGAAACACTCGGACTTTTATTCGGACCCTCTTGCGTGATGGCCGATAGTTAATTATGGTGTTTGTTTGCCATTTCTCATGCATTAGGGTTTAAACACTCGGACACTTATTGGGACCATCTTGCATGATGGCAGATATTTAATTATGGTGTTTACTGGCCATTTCTCATGCAGTTGGGTTTAAACAGTCGGACACTTATTTGGACCCTCTTGCATGATGACAGATATGTAATTATGTTGTTTACATGCCATTTCTCATGCATTAGGGCTTAAACACTCGGACACTTATTCGGACCCTCTTGCATGACGACAGATATGTAATTATGATGTTTATTTGCCATTTCTCATGCATTAGGGCTCGAACACTCGAACACTTATTCGGACCCTCTTGCATGATGGTAGATATGTAATTATGGTGTTTTTTGCCATTTCTCATGCATTAGGGTTTAAACACTCGGACACTTATTCAGACCCTCGTGCATGATGGCAGATATGTAATTATGGTGTTTACTTGCCATTTCTCATGCATTATGCTTTAGGGTTTAAACACTCGGACACTTATGCATTAGGGTTTAAACACTCGGACACTTATGTGATTATGTTGTTAAATTGCCATTTCTCATGCATTAGGGTTTAAACACTCGGACACTTATTCGAACCCTCTTGCATGATGGCAGATATGTAATTATGGTGTTTACTTGCCATTTCTCATGCATTATGCTTTAAACACTCGGACACTTATTTGGACTCTCTTGCATGATGACAGATACATAATTATGTTGTTTGCTTGCCATTTCTCATGCATTAGGGCTTAAACAGTCGGACACTTATTCGGACCCTCTTGCATGATGCCAGATACTTAATTATGGTTTTTACTTGCCATTTCTCATGCATTGGGGTTTAAACACTCGTACACTTACTTGGACCCTCTTGCATGATGGCAGATATGTAATTATGTTGTTTACTTGCCATTTCTCATGCATTAGGGCTTAAACAATTGGACACTTATTCGGACCCTCTTGCATGATGGCAGATATGTAATTATGGTGTTTGTTTGCCATTTCTCATGCATTAGGGCTTAAACACTCGGATACCTAATCGGACCCTCTTTCATGATGGCAGATATGTAATTATGGCGTTTATTTGCCATTTCTCACGCATTACGGTTTAAACACTCGGACACTTATTCCGACCCTTTTGCATGATGTTAGATATGTAATTATGGTGTTTACTTGCTATTTTTCATCCATTAGGGCTTTAACACTCGGACACCTATTCGGACCCTCATGCATGATGGCAAATATGTAATTATGGTGTTTATTTATCATTTCTCATGCATTAGGGTTTAAACACTCAGACACTTATTCGGACCCTCGTGCATGATGGCAGATACGTAATTATGGTGTTTATTTATCATTTCTCATGCATTAGGGCTTAAACACTCGGACACCTATTCGGACTCTCATGCATGACGGCAAATACGTAATTATGGTGTTTATTTATCATTTCTCATGCATTAGGGTTTAAACACTCAGACACTTATTCGAACACTCTTGCATGATGGCAGATATGTAATTATGGTGTTTATTTGCCATTTCTCATGCGTTAGGGTTTAAAAACTCGGACATATATTCGAACCCTCTTGCATGATGGCAGATATGTAATCAAGATGTTTATTTGCCATTTCCCATGCATTACGGTTTAAACACTCAGACAGTTATTCGGACCCTCTTGCGTGATGGCAGATCTGTAATTATGGTGTTTACTTGTAATTTCTAATGCATTAGGGCTTAAACACTAGGACACCTATTCGGACCCTCCGGCATGATGGCAGATATGTAATTGTGTTATCTATTTGTCATTTCTCATGCGTTAGGGTTTACACACTCAAACACTAATTCGGACCCTCATGCATGATGGCCGATATGCGATTATGGTGTTTACTTGCCATTTCTCATGCATTAGGGCTTAAACACTCGGACACTTATTCGGACCCTCTTGCATGAAGGCAGATATGTAATTAT
>NW_021026238.1:437309-469750 GCF_004153795.1 Camellia sinensis
TTAATCTCTTCTCCCCGACTGGTAGAACATGTTGCAGGTGCTTCACCTTCTGGTCTCCCACCCTAATTCGTCTCGTTAACTTTTCGAGTGGAATCACATTGACTACCCGAGGTCCTCCTTGCCTGAGGTTGCGTGCTGGCGCAGGGCGGAGCTGCTTGGCGCCTGGAGGCAATTCTTTCCTGTTTCTTCCTTGTCCTGCCTCATCGATGAGGTCTCTCAGTGGCCTTGCCTCACTAGTTCTTCCAAGTGTGTTTCAGGGCTCCTGCAACCCTGATCGTGTGGCCCATCTTCATTGTGGTAAGCACAAGTCTGCCAACGTTCCTTCTCATAAACTCTCCATGTGCCTTCGCTGGTGTCTTGGAAATAGGGTTGTTCCGAATCGATCCAAGGACTTTGGGAATCGGGATTCGGAAACCACAGTTGTACTGCCTATGTTGGCCCTCAGCTCTTGTTTCTTGTTTGCTCGATCCATTGTTACCTCGGCTCGCTTCGGCGAGCCGTTTCCTTTCTGCTTGTTATCCCCTAGTTCCCGACGTGTCTTCTTCGGCTTCTGGCGTAGCTTCTCGATTCTCACCATTGAGCTCTTCCATACTTTTTTGGCAATGTCTTTGCCCAAAGACTTTCTAGTGGACAGTGTCTTTCAGGCCGTTCTTGAAGGATACCGACCGCCACCTCTTGATTACATTCGGGTATTCGATTGAACACCTCATTAGTATCTTTTGCATAGGCCTAAGCGCCTTCATCCTTGCTGATCTTCCAGAGCCATCAATGCGTCCACCCTTAATGGCTGCAGCTTGTTTGTCACGAACCTGCCACAAACATCTCGGCAGGGCCTCCCAAGTCTTCACGTTCCTTCGGTAGTTTGTGGAACCAATCTGATGCAATCTCCCGAAGGATGAGGGGAACCACTTGCCCAGAGCAATGGCTCGTTCCCACTAGGGTGAGCAGCGGAATATACCGATCTGCCAAAAACCGACTGAACCGAACTGATCCACCGCATTTTGGACGGATGCGTGATGATGAGCGGACGGTTGCGGATTGATTTTCTCCAATCCGCCAATCTGGCGGACAGATGGCGGATTGAGATTCCTTGGCCGCAACCGAACCGCCAAACCGCGAACACCCCTAGTAATTTATAAGACTTGTGTTTTCAGTTATTTAAATATTTTGTTTTGTGTTTTCAATTAAAAAGAGTTTAAATATCTGCTGAAAAAAAGTTTTTCTACTTGAATATCTTTTTTGAATTGAAAAAATAAACTGATTATTTATCTATATTTTTTGTTTGTAAATCTATCTCTAAAAATAATAATACAAAATATGATATATGCTAGTTGGTTTTTGTTTTCAAAAACATATATAGATGTAACAATACAGAGACATACAATCTCTGACTACTACTATGTTCATGGTTTTGGTGATTTGAATTGTTTTTTATATTTTAAGAACCACAGATTGTAATACTTTATGTAGATGAGGCATGCTGTGTGTAGTATGTGGATGAGCATGCAAGTGATTATTGGATATTCTAAAAGTTTCAAAACTTTTTTTTGCTTTGGATAAGGCATGCAGTGATTGTAATATTTTTTTAAATCATTAACTGTAATACTTTCTTCTTTTCTTTTTTCTTTTTTGAGGAAGTGCAAAGTTGAATTATGTTAAAAATTTATAAAATTTTAAACCGGCTAAACCAATTCGCATCCATCCCAAACGCCAATCCGCTCAATCCACATCCGCCGGATTGGCGACGATGTGGATTGATTTTCTCCAATCCGCCATTCTGGCGGACGGATGGAGGATTGGAGGTTCCGTGCTCCGCAACCGATCCGCGCCCACCCCTAATTCCCACTACTATACAATGCCATTGAGTTCAAATATAGTCCAACGTGGAAGTTGGGGTCTGACTTTCCATCGTATATTTGAAACCTCGGCATACTGAATCGCTTTGGTGCCTCAAATCTGTCTAATTCCACCGAGAATGGTGTCCTCGGCTTATCTAGAGAGGTTACCTCGGCTTCGACATTCCGTTGCTTCCTCTTGAGGCAATCTCTTAAGTCTTCTTTGCTCCGCCCAGGAGCTCGGCTATCTTTCGACTTCAGTCTTTTCGGTATACTACTTTCGGCCTCGTGGTGAGCCCTTTTCGACCCTTCTCCATGAGTTGTGCCGAAGCACAATGCCTGTCCCTAAACATGCCGATGTCCTTTGGGGTCTGCCTCCTTTGTGCGATGCGTCCTCCGTGATTCTTCTTTTCTTGATTCTCTTCGTCTGACCTCCCTAGAAGGTCGGTGAGAGTATCTCTAGCTCCCGTTGTGCTGAGGGGCTACGGGGATTGTTTTCTGCCCTCCCTTCTGGATATTGGCCGCTGAAATCGGCGTGTCGTGTAGCGGGAACGGTGGCTGCATGACGTTATTTTGCATCATGAAATTGACGACCGACTGTAGGTTTGCCAGTTTGTTTGCCATCTCTTTTACCTCTTCGTCCCTCCGTAAGCACCTATCTTTTCAAACTTGGAGGTCGTCCTCGTTGTAGTATCCACTTTAATCTGGTTTCTTTGGTGCGTCGCCAGTCTGGCCGACGTCTTTCACTCCGTGATTCTGGTCACGAGTTTCTGCGTTGCATTCGTCTCCTGTGATATCAAAGTCAATAGGTCTCCCACTCCCAGCAGGAGTGTCATCTCCAATCTTTTCCTTCTGTCCGTTACTGGCCATTTATTCTACTTTCTTTCCCACAGACGGCGCCAAATTGTGTGAGTGATTTTCCGTTCACACTGCCCAACTCAGTATTCAGTTGGAGAACACTGGCAGAATAGATGACACCTGGCTAACCTGTAGAAAGAGAAGATTCCGACGGTGGTTCGTCCACCCGGGGGCATTCCGACGATCAAGTCAGTATATCTCTCAAAGATAATCAATAGTGCAAATATCACTGTTCAGAATATAAATTGCGTACCTTAGACCCACGGGGGTGCCTCTCTTTTATAGCTAACTCAATCCTTGTCCCAACAGGAACCTAGCTCTAATGGACTAAGGATTACTATCTATCTTAGACTCCCAGTAGGATTGAGATAAACTCCCTAAGAGTCTTATCCTTTCCTAACTGTAGTCTTTCCTTTTTCTATGACTCTTGTGCCTTATCCGCTTATCTCGGATTCCGATATCTTCGGAGGTAACCTCGGCATCACGACCAGGACACGTGGCACCTCGGCTGACATGTCAGCGTCACCTTAGCCACGTGTTGGTATTCAGAAAATATATCCCCACACTTAGATATATTTTTGATGTTCTCGTAATTTGGAGCAATGTAAGATTATTTTCATTCTTGCAAGTGGTTCACTATGACGGACAAGTATTAAATATCTGTTGAAATACAAAATATCAAATTTTCTCCAATTTTTAATACTTTATTATGAGGACAATGAATTTGAATTTAATTTGGTTCATTATAATAAAAAAATATTATTATATTAGAATTTGAGTTTGTTTTAGAGATGTAAGTTATATAATAAAAATATTATGATAACGCGTGATTGTCGACGCATAATTTTTTGTCTAATTTTAGACATAGTGAGTTTTAGAATAATTTGAAAAAAAAAAAAAAACATGAAACACGAAGGGATAAAATGAGAAGAATAAATTTAAAAAATTAAAGTAAAAAAATAACCAAATATAAAGGGAATTACATTTAGTACCAAAAGATATATCCAAATCCACTTATCACCATGTATTAATTTCTTACACTCTATGCAAGGGAGAGAGATAAGCAGTTGGCGGGGGTCATCTGTTGTTGGTCCATATTGGGTAGATCTACCCCTCTCATCCTCTGATCCTTTATCTACCGTTCAATCTATTGATGGGATTTCTTCTCGACTGGCGTATTACGCACTCGGGCCAATCTACTACCCCCCGCCGATCGCGTCTGCCTCGCCTCAGCCCCTCCTCCTTCATTTTTTAGGCCCCCTCCATTCCTTCCTCCCTCTCCCTCTCCCCCTCCTCCCCCTCCCCTCCCCCTCCTTCCCTTCTTCGTCTTCCTCCTTTCTCCTGTTGAAAAGAAAAAAAAAAAAAATTAGGGAAATTTTTTTTGAGCCATTCGAGCCGCTCCCATTCGGGCTCTGTAGCACCACTGATTTCTTACACTCTATGCAAGGGAGAGAGATAAGCAGTTGGCGGGGGTCATCTGTTATCGGTCCATATTGGGTAGATTTACCCCTCTCATCCTTTGATCCTTTATCTACCGTTCAATCTATTGATGGGATTTCTTCTTGATTGGCGTATTACGCACTCGGGTCGATCCACTACACGCTAATAATGGTCTTTTGGATTTCATCACCTATCGAAATTGCAAATGGTTGGCCGTTCGATCGAGTCCATCCCTTGAAGTCGTACCCTCCCAGTATGCGTGAGTCTTCCACCGATTGACAAAAATGCCGGCTGGAATTCGAGAACGGTCCATCCCACCATAATGGGGTATAAAAGGATATTTCAGTCACTTGAGAAAAAAAAAAACATATTATTTAATACAATTTATTTATAATCTTTGTTTCCTTCTATGATAGTCGGATTAATTACTCATATTTAATACATTATTAACAATTTTTTTTTAAAAAAAAAAAAAGAAGAAAACAAAAAAATGGGGCAAAATTGTCGACTCTCACGACACACAAAATACTCAAAACTTAATTAATACACATGGTTTAACATTTCGGCAGTACGAATGTGTTAGCACCATAAATCTGTAATTTTTATTATTATTTATTATTTATATAATTGCAGGACACGTGGCATCCTCTTATTCATTTGGAAGTTAAAAGAAGTTATAGAGATAATGGAGAATATGAAGGACAAAGTGAATGAGTGGGAGGACAAAGTGGATGAGTGGAAGGACACATGGCAAGACAAGAATGAAGATGGAAGAAATGGGTAGTTACTAAGTAGTTATTGCTGTATTTTTTTCTTCTATAAATAGCCATTAATGGCTACATTGTAAAGCATCCAGAACTTAAATCAAAGACAATTGATTTCAATATTTCTTGTCATTTTCCTTATCTTAGGAGTAGCTTAACATAGATTTATATTTCGAAGTATTTATTTTCAGCATTTCCATTTCGAAGCATTTTATGCACTTTCTTTTCAAAGCATAGGAGTAGAGGTAAGTAATTATTACTTTGATTGTTCACTCAATCATCTTTCTCCGACCCTTTTTCTTCTTTTACTTTTTCTTTTCTCTACACTTGACAATTTTGAAGTCCTCTTCATTGAGGCAAAAGAACCATCAACACAATCGCTTGATAATTGGCTTGAATTTAATCTGTAAGGATTTTTCAATCCTTGCTGGCACGCTCGCATTTATGATATTTTCCTTCGTAGGAAAAATAAGCCAACAGAATGCTTGAGTGCATCCTCAGTAGTAATTCTTCCACTTGGATTTAAGCAGAGCATTTTTTGGAAAATAAAAAATAAAAAATAAAACTAAAACAAAAGAAATGAATCATAAATTTAATTAACTATAGCTTAAATTAAATAAATAAATGCCCGATTTAGTCCTCCATTGGATGGGGACTAAATTTCCACCTTCAGCATGTAAAGGTGTTCAAAAATTATAAAGCTTAAATTTAATTTCATAAAAGTGATGATCAGATGCATTCTACTCTACCAAATGACCAGAAAATGGTCATATGGTTAAAACTGGAGCAATGAGCTCTGTATGGGAATCTATCATTGCAAAAACTGTGCCGGTTTGTTAAAGATTCTTGATTCTCATGGTGGACTAGTGTTCTGACTGTCACTCTGAAATACAGTAAAACCCAAACTTACAGAAAGAAGATCAAATCCAGCAGGTTCATGACCTTACAGTGGCCTTAGCTGGATGGATGGTTATATTGTTCCTGTCATGAAACCCATATGCGGGCTGACCTCTGTGGACTTGTATAATTTGTTCTTCAACATAGTATTAAACAACCTGTGTGTGTGGTGGACATTCTTGTCTACAAGTAATTTCATAATGGATTCAAAGATTTGCATGTTTTCCCCGCAGATGTAGACATAATTATGGAATGGGTGGATTTTGTTCTTGAGTTCTCTACATGCATATTTAACATGATATCAGAGAGCTCTGGTTCTAAGAAGTCATAGGTTCAAGCCTCATAGTACGTGTTTGTTCTATTTTTATGTTTCTTATGTGAGGGGGTTTGTTAGATAGCTACACATTATAGGGCCCATTTTTTTGGGCACAATTGGCGATCTAACAAGTTCCATAATTCAATCTACCTTGTGAGCTTCTGTCCTGTTGTTATGTTATTTGTTCATTGACACATTTTTGTGGCCTTATGGTTCTTATGCAGAGAATCAACTGCTAATGGTGGAGACTCAAGTTATTTGATGATTTTTCAGCTACCCAGTACAAGGATAATAAAGTATGCAATAGAAATTTTCATATTTGTTCTCTTACTATTGACTTTCATGTTATCCCAACCCTCTTCTGTCCTAACTCCAAGTAGTTGCCAATACCTATGTTACATGGACTTGGGTATAGGTGTCGGGTGTGGGACTGTATCTAGTGGAAACTTGCTTGGAAAGCTTGGTTTACAAGATTCATCAAAAGCTTGCTTGGGGCCACTCTCTTCCCTTCTTGATCACTACCCGCTTAGCTTGGTTGGTTGAACTCTTTGCTTGGTTACTTCTTGATTGCTAAATAGGTAATACCTTACTTCTATTAGAGCATCTCCAATGCCATTGGAGGTGTTATTGCCATAATTTGGCAGCAATTCATAGAAACTTGCTCCAATGTACACAAGAAAAACCTCCCTCCCCCCAGCAAAGCATCCCTCCCTCCCTCTCGTCCACCATTTTTGTTGAACAAAAGCTAGAAACTAGTGTGTGTAGGATGTCCGACCGGATGTCCCACATACACCAATTTCTGTGCCAAAATAGTAAAAATGACAGCCCTCCATTGGAGCACCATTATTATAATTCTACCATTTTCTACTATATTCATTGTCATGATTTGACAATGGCAATGTTATTATAACATTTGCCATTGGAGATGCTCTTAGTAAGCTATCTTGGTTGCTATTATTAAGTAGGAAGCTCACTTGCATTGCAAGTTCCTTTTCTGTTTTCTTTTTTTTCCTTTTTGTTTTTTGCTTTCTATTAAATTTATGGCTTTGCGTTTGTTTTGTTTCATCAGAAAATTACATAATTTGAACTTGTGTAGTTGTCTTGGTGCTTGATTTGAAACTATTAGGTAGATGATCTATGGTTGTGGGTACTGTTTGAATTTTCAATTTTGCCTATGAAATTATGCTCTCGTGGGTGCCATTTCTGTCAAAAAAATCTAACTAATGTTATCAATTGGACTAAATAGAGATAAAATTCAACATTTAAAGTTAAAATCGGGTTAATTACAATTACAAGTACAAAATTGATGCAAAAGGCAAAGTACATGACATAGGGTTGTTTTGGAAAAATAGTTAAAAGTTGATTTTTTAATTTTTTTTTATATAAAAAAAAAGTGTAAAAAATATGAGAAATAATATGACTTAAAATTAATTAAAAGCTGGGAAGTGACTACTAATTCACTTCCCAAAAGAGTCCATAGAATTTACCTTTGAATCATTGTAGATGATTCGAGTGGGACCACTGTGCTTCATTAAGGAAATTTTATACTTCTTTCGTAATCTTTTCTTTCAAGGTACACAAAAAAAAAATTTATTTGAAATAAGATGGTCCAAAAAAAAAACAACAAATATTTTTCACTAAAATGATGCGGTTTTAATATAAGATTATAGATGACTACTAGAATGACATTATGTTGTTGTTTTTCTGGCCTTTCACATATATGTCGCCATAGAATATTTCTAGATTTTTTTTTTCTTGATAAATATCCACTATTCAAAAGGATATTTGATAATAAGCATGCCTATTAATTATGCATTATACTGTAATATTCAGTTGCCATCAACTCACACCAATGTGCTAAAAAGATACGTGATGCCTAGCAGCTAGGATAATTGGTTTAAAAACCAATGAATGAGTAGCAAAATAAAGTCAAGGCGAGTTAATTTTTCTGTGATATTTTTAGTTTGTTTTCAATTATTGCAAATGGATAGTATTCTTTATCGGCCTTGTTTAATTTGGAATCCTTTTAAAGTTGTTGATAGTGATTCTGAATGGATACTCTATTTGCACAAGCTCCCATGAGAGAAAATGGGAAATTGATATGGATTACGAAAAGAAGAGAAAAGAAAAATGACGAAACAAGTGAAAATTTACATGATTTTATATTATTTCAAACTTTTTAGGATCACTTACTCAAGTTTGTGTTTCTTATGCATTTTTGTGAGGTTATTTGCGTGATTTCGTGAAAATTACATGATTTTGTGTTATTAAAAAAATTTATGAGAACGGGAAATTTGTGTTAATTTACGCATTTTTGTGAGGTCACTCACGTTTGTAAAAACTTACGTAATTTTGTGTTGTTCTAATTTTTTTGAGATTACTTACTCGAATTTGTATTACTTGTGTATTTTTGTGATGTCAATTACGTGATTTCATGAAAACTTACATGATTTTGTGTTCCACAAAAAATTTATGAAATCACTTATGGAAAATTTGTGTTAATGTAAGCATTTTTGTGAAATCACTTACATGATTTTGTGTTGTTCCAAATGTTTTGAGATCACTTACTCGAGTTTGTGTTACTTATACATTTGGTGAGGTCACTTATGTAACGCCCTCAAAATAATACATAAAACCCATCTCTTTTGACATGCATTGATATAAAAGAAACCAACCATTTCATTTCATCAGAGTAAACTTTACAACTGTATTACATGTTAACAACAAAAGCAAATGCCATATGGGCTTACAGCTTTCCAAGTCAACACTTAGTTACACAAAAGTAGAGTACTAACTCTATACAAAATAAGCCCTTGGCTAGATGTACATGTAATACAAACAAATAAACAAAAGAGTCTTCAACTCTCATCATCATCCAAGCTATACCCTTGGAGGTGGCATGCTACCTGTACCTGAAAATAATGTCCCATATAGGGTGAGCCAACGCCCAGTAGAGATATGCTAAACACCGTATGAGCAATAACTATAAGACGTTAGCAATTGATAAATGTTCAATTTCCATAAATCAATTCATAACCCAATTCCATTTTATAATCACTATGGCCATGTTTCATTCCACTTTCCATTTCTTAACAGTTTCACAATTTATATCAACGGCTCAGAACCTGGCCAACCATTTATGAGACAGTGACTCATATTAAATGTTTCTCATTACACAATAGATAAGCCTACTAGCTATATCAACATCTCAACAGATAAGCATACAAGCTGTATCCACACTTCAACCGATAAGCATATGAGCTATATCAACACTTCTATAGATAAGCATATGAGGTATATCAACACTTCCATAGATAAGCATATGAGCTATATCAACACTTTATCTGACAAGCATATGAACTGTATCAGTGGAGTCCATCCCCTATCTCCTCCCAAACACATCCAGTTTAGAGGTCCATCCCATATCTTCCCATAAACCGTGGAGTACATCCCCTATCTCCTCCCACACACATACAACGTATATACACATAGGTCATATACACAATCAATCAATGCATAACGTTAATGTATTTTATCAACCGTCATACTCTATGACATATCCAATTGATTAGTTTCAATTTGCCTAATCATCATGCATTGTCTACAACAATCAAAACTACCCTCTACCGATAGCCCAAGCAATTATTTCTAAACAGATAATAAAAGCTCCAACAGATAGAATATCAATGTTTTCAAAAGTGAGCGATTAACCAATCCAACTCCACTATTTTACCATATAATGAGTCAATTTCATTATTTCCAACACAATTCCATAGGTCCACAAATTTCCCAAATTAATTATACCAATTAATTTACACCACAAATTAGGGTTTTCTACCCCATTTCCCAACATTGGCCCAATGGCCTATATATCAACAACCCACATCAATATCCTTATTTTGAAACCCAAAATACACATTTTAGAATCAAAATAATAAATTCCCTTTTATACATTTTGAAACCCTAGATCCCATAATCAAACCCAACTTTAACATTTTATCAAAACAACTAAAAATCTATGTCAAGGATCATAAGAGTAAGTAGGAATCCCTACCTCAAATTCGGAGTTCAAGGGAAGAAGATGAAGAAACTCAACGTGCTCCAAAACTCAATATTTTCGGATCAAAACGTAGCCCTCGACGATCAACCCAACTTTCGTAAAGACCGAAGGTGAGGAAATCACTCATACTAGATCAATACCTAGAGAGAAGAGAGTTTCTAGAGAGAGAGGCTCTCAAAATATCTTTTTAGAATGCAAGAGAGAGAGAGGAAGTGTAGAAAGTGATTCAAAAATGCCCAGCTGCCCTCTATTATACGACATTCCCGCTCGAGCGGAAAACACAACACTCGAGCGTTAAGCACAAAAATCTGGACACGCTCGAGCGCAAGAATGCCCGCTCGAGCTCCAAGAGACAAGAATAAAGTACATCCGCTCGAGCGAAAAAACCAGTCCGCTCGAGCGCAAATCTCCCACTCCCAGAACTTTCACCAAGACAGTACTACCCGCTCGAGTGCCAACAAACCCGCTCGAGCGCAGGAAACCCGCTCGAGCGTAGAAATCACACCTGCAGAAGTTTTGCAGGGACACAAAATACTGGGAGTGTACAATCCCCGCTCGAGCGCAAGAAGGCCCGCTCGAGCGGAACGACCAAAAACCTGGCAACAAGATTTTAGACCAAGGTTCTACCCACCTGCTCGAAACATACCCAACACATCCTAAAACTCAAACAAATGGAATTAAAGGACGGTAACAAGATAGATACAACTACCAACTTTACGGAACCGAGTCCGGAATACAACAGAACAATAAAGGGACAACCGGGATCGCTATACTTACATGATTTCGTGAAAACTTACTTGATTTTGTATTATTCAAAAAATTTATGAGATTACTTATTACGGGAAATTTGTGTTAATTTATACATTTTTGTGAAATCACTTGCGTGAGTTTGTGAAAATTTACGTGATTTTGTGTTGTTCTAAATTTTTTGGAATCACATACGGGAGTGTGTTACTTACACATTTTTGTAAGGTCATTTACGTGATTTCGTACGTAATTTTGTGTTCCACAATAATTTTATGAGATCACTTACAGGAAATTTACGTTAACTTACGCATTTTTGTGAGATTAATTATGTGATTTTGTGAAAACTTACGTGATTTATATTGTTTCAAATTTTTTTGCATCACTTACGAGAATTTGTGTTACTTACGTAATTTTGTAAGATCACTTACGTGAATTTGTGAAAACTTATCGGATTTTGTGTTATTCCAATTTTTTGAGACCACCTACGCGAATTTATATTATTTGCGGATTTTTATGATGTCATTTACTTAATTTCGTGGAAATTATATGATTTTGTTGGGCAATTCTATGGTATGCCTTGCATACCATATGCAAGGTTTTTTTTTTTTTTTTTTGTAGGGCAATTCTATGTAAGCCTCGCATGCCATACGCAATGTTTTTTTTGTTTTGATGCATTTTTTTGGTTTGATTATACAATTTTGTGGTTGATTTGCAGGTCACTAATATTAAAATAATAGATTATATTATAAATATGTAAGTAATTTTATAAAAATGTATAAATAATACATACTTGAATAGGTGATCTTAAAAAATTTGGAACAATACAAAATTACATAAATAATATCATAAAAATACACAAACTAACACAATTTTCTCATAAATAATCTCATAAAATTTTTAAACAATACAAAATCGAAAAACCATTTGCGTATTTGAAAAATATAAAAATGTCACGCGCTGCTGTGCGCGTTTGGATGAATGTCCACTTTAACGTGGCTGTTAGATCAGATTTCCAAATTTTCTTGTCGTCTTTAGGGAAAATATCAAATCAATAATTTATATGGTGATATAACTTTAACGTATGCATACTTTAAATTCTCCATATACATAGACCTCGGTTGACATGTGAGTTTTTTTTTTTGGACTTTTTAGTTAAATTAATCACAAAAAAATAAAATAAAATAAAATAAAATAGATTAAAAAATTAATAAGATAAAATGTCACATTAAAATTATAATAATTTCATTTTTCCTCTCACAAAAGTTTAAAAAACTAATCCAAACGAATTTTTTGGCCACAGACTAAAATAATCAAAAAGTCAAAAATTAACCCATTTTTCAAACGAAACCTAGTGTAAATTTTCACTATATATTAAAATTACTTCACAAATTTGTTTTTATCTCTAGTGTGAAGGGGGCACAATTATTTAAGCCTATTTGTGGTGGTGTTTGGCAAGTTGGGTTGGGGCTAAAATAGCCACAAAAGACAAAATAGACTATTTTAACTACAACAAACAAAACATCACATCCAACCCATAATCATTACACTCTTCTCTCACAAAAAAAGTCAAAAAAGCCAAAAAGCCCTTCCCAAACCAAGCTTTTTAGCCCAGGCTAAAATAGCCAAAAAAGTCAAAAAGCCAAAAAGCCAATCCACTTCCCAAACGGAGGCTGTATTAGACCTAGCTTGGCAAAAGGAATGTCCCCACTCCGAAGTGCCGCGAATAACAAAATCAGTTAATAGAGTTTATACTCCTCTAATGAGAAGCGACCTAATATAACGACTGAGCACCAAGTGGCAGCGAGAAGAACGTGGTAAACAAGTCAAGTCCTCCCTATAAAAGGTAATCTCACCCTCCTTTATAGAGGATAGATATCTTTATACTTCATACATACTCGTCTTCTCTACTTTTTCTCTACCATACTTCGGTACTGACTCGACTGTCAGAGGAATTTCCAACTAAATCCCGATCGAACAGCCTAACCATCTATTCCTTGTGCAGGCATTCACCAATTGGTGCACCAAGGTTCGTCTACGAAGCTTCTAAATACTCTATTGCGGAAACCAATCAGCACATAGCCCTCATTCGACAATGGGCTAAAATGAGGTTGGTGTTTTTTTAACTATAAAAAGATAAAATATATTAAAAAGTTAATAAGATAAAATATCATATTTAAATCATAATTATTTTATTTAGGCTGAGTTTATTATCAATTTATTTTTTAAAAATTAAATTAAAATTAAATTATTTTAATCGATGAGGTATCATGTAAACCAATAAATAATTTTCCAATGGAGAGTAAAGTGATGTTTGGAATGATAATTATTAAAAATTAAATTTAAATTAAATTATTTTAATCGATGAGGTATCATGTAAACCAATAAATAATTTTCCAATGGAGAGTAAAGTGATGTTTGGAATGATAATTATTAAAAATTAAATTTAAATTAAATTATTTTAATCGATGAGGTATCATGTAAACCAATAAATACTTTTCCAATGGAGAGTAAAGTGATGCTTGGAATGATAATTATTGGTTAAAATAATTAATAAAATAAAATTATTCATCCAAAAAAAGACAAAAAAAAAAAGAAGGTTAAATAAGTAAATTATATTGACACCCTTTGAGACTTCTATTTAGTACAGATTCTCCTCACATTTAAAAAATTACATTAACTCTCTCGTCAAATTATAATAGCATATTTGTCTCTTAACCTTTATACATATAAAATAATAAAATAATACAAATATTTTGTTTAGAGAAATAACAATCATCTCCTTTGGTTTAACTTATACAAAAAATTGAGCTTTTTTTTTTCTTTTTTTTTTACTGAGTTTTTTATATTTTTTTAGACACCTAATCTAGATATATTTAAGAAGTATAATATTTTGTGATTTTTTTTTTAAATTCACCAAATATAAAAAAAAATACAAAAATACAAAAATTTAATACATTATCTTATTTTGTTGTATTCAATGAATTTTTTTTAATTTTTTTTTTACAAGTTTTATACTTTTTGAATATATGTAAATTAAATTGATCTAATCTAGATATAATAGTAGAAATAAAAATGAAAAATTATATTCATATATAAATATATCATAAAAATATTGTGATAGTGATATTGTTGTAAATATAAATCATGTTTATTAGTGTTTTGTTTTAAAGTGAAGGGTCACCATTAAGCTATATTATTGTCTTTGAAAATTCTATATAAAATTTATATTTGTATATCATCACTTAATAAGAATATGTTCAGGTAGAATTTAATAATGAACAGTTATAGAATGTAATTATAATGATAAGAAGAAATTTTGTGTTACTTAACCATTTTTGTGAGGTCACTTATGTAATTTCTTGAAACCTTACTTGATTTTGTGTTGTTCAAAAATTTTATGAGATTACTTATGGGAAATTTGTGTTAATTTCCGCATTTTTGTGAAGTCACTTACGTGAATTTGTGAAAACTCACGTGATTTTGTGTTGTTCTAATTTTTTTTGGATCACTTACAGGAGTTTGTATTACTTACGCATTTTTGTGAGGTTACTTATAGGAATGGCAATGGAGCGGGGGCGACGCTGGGAATCACCCTCCCCGTCCCCGATGGTCAAATTTTCCTCGGTCCTGGCCCCGATCCTTGACGGGGAACGTATCACCGCCTCCACCCCCGTCCCCTAACGGGGATTGAGTTTCCCCAACCCCGACCATTCCCCGGCTAAAAATATATATATATATATATCTACAGAAAATACAATCATTCATTAACAACAATATCAACATCATCATCAACCCTAAAGAACAAACCCGAAACAGCATTTTCAGATCTGAAGAACAAACCCTAAACATCATTATCTTCAACATTTTCAGATCTGAAGAACAAACCCTAAACACATGGAGGAGCCGACGCCGATGAGAGAGAGAGACGGCGGTGAGGGAGGAAAAAGAGAAACGGCGATCATGTATGAGAGACTCCGCCGACGTTGAGAGAGAGGAGCAGCAGTCGTGTGTAAGAGAGAAAAGGGAGAGGCGACAGAGAAAGGAAATAGAGAGAGCGAGGTGATAGAGATGGAGGCGATAAAATAGAGAGAGAGAGATGGAGGCGATAGAGAGTGATGAGAGGCTGTTTGTGTTTGAATCGGGGCTAAACACATATATATATATATATATATAGATCGGGGGGTAGACGGGGCAGGGCCGGGGCTAGAAAATGTATCACCGTCCCTCGCCCGAATAGCATCGGGAATTTATTTTTGATCACCATCTTCGGCCCGTTGGGAGTATTTTTCGGGAAAAAATCGCGCAATTCAGGGTCAGGGGATCGGGTCCCCGTCGGGCCGGGTTTAAATTGTCATCCCTAGTCACTTACATGATTTCGTGAAAACTTACGTGATTTTGTGTTCTACAATAATTTTACAAGATCACTTACGGGAAATTTATGTTAACTTGAGCATTTTTGTGAGATCAATTAAGTGCTTCTATGAAACTTATGTGATTTTGTATTGATCCAAATTCTTTTGGATCACTTACTAGAGTTTGTGTTCGTTACATATTTTTTTGAGGTTACTTGGGTGATTTCGTAAAAATTTACATGATTTTGTATTATTCAAAAAATTTATGACATCACTTACAGGAAATTTGTGTGTACGTGCGCATTTTTATGAGATCACTTAGGTGAATTTGTGAAAATTTACTTGATTTTGTGTTGTTTTAATTTTTTAAAAACTACTTACTCGAATTTATATTATTTATGCATTTTTATGATGTCATTTACATAATTTCGCGAAAATTACATGATTTTGTAGGGCAATTCTATGTAAGCCTCGCATGCCATACGCAATGTTTTTTTTGTTTTGATGCATTTTTTTGGTTTGATTATACAATTTTGTGGTTGTAGAGCAGGTCACTAATGGTAAAATAATAGATTATATTATAAATATGCAAGTAATCTTATAAAAATATGGAAATAATATAAACTTGAGTAAGTAATCTTAAAAATTTTAAAACAATACAAAATTATGTAAGTTTTTATAAATTCACGTAAGTGATTACACAAAAATAGATAAATTAACACAATTTTTTCGTAAATAATCTTATAAATTTTTTGAACAATACAAAATCGAGATTTCGTATTTGAAAAATATAAAAATGTCACGCGTTGTTGTGCGCATTTGGATGAATGTCTACTTTCACCTGTTGGATCAGATTTCAAATTTTCTTGTTGTCTTTAGGTAAAATATCAAATCAATAATTTATATGGTGATATAACTTTAATGTATGTATAGTGGTGTTTTGAAAAGTTGATAAAAAATTAATTTTTGACTTTTTATCAAGTTTTTTAATTTTTTGAAAAGTGATTTAGGAAGTTGGTAAAAAACTAGCTTTTCGCTTTTTAGTTTAATATTTGTTTATAGTGTCAAATCAAATTAAGGCCAAGTTTGGCAACCCAAAAATAATCTATCTTTTTATCTTTTTTTCCATCATATCACCTCTCTACTTTCTTTTCGTAAAAAGACAAAAAGTACACTTATTTAGGTCATCCCAAACAACCCCTAAAATGACCAAAATACCCTTACCAAACATAAGAAATTTATTTTTTTATTTTTTTGTCATAGGCCCTAATTTGTAATTTCACACTTGTGTTTTTGGCCATTCCCAAACCAATTTTATTGCGTTTTTGGCCACTTGCGTTTTTGGAAAATGATAAAAAAAAAGTGGCTTTTTATGAAAGTTCCCAAAATGTTTAAATTCTCCATATACATAGACCTCGGTTGGCATGTAGGTTTTTTTTTTTTTTGACTTTTTAATTAAATTAGTTATAAAAAAATCAAATATGTTAAAAGCTAATAAGAAAAAATATCACATCAAAATTAAAATTATTTTATTTTTTCTTTCATAAAAGTTAAAAAAAACTATAATCCAAACGAATTTTTTTGCCCTAAACTAAAATAATCAAAAAATTAACTCACTTTTCAAACGAAGCATAGTATAAATTTTCACTATATATTAAAATTACATCACAAAATTTTTAATCTATAGTGTGAAGGGGCACAATTATTTAAGCCTATTTGTATTAGACCTGGCCTAATAAGAGAAATGTCCCCACTCCAAAGCGGGCTCCTTCCTCCACTCAGAAGTGGGCCGAATTATGGGTTGGCCTTGGCTTATTTCCGCTCTCCGAAGTGGTCAAGGCTATGGGCCCAACTCAAGCTTTTTTTCCTACTCAGATGTGGGCCGATATAAATGTTGAATTGTGGGCCTTTCTCACTTCGATGTGGGCTAGGCCATCCCACTCCGAAGTGCATAAGTCCATGACTCCTACTTAATCTAAAGTGAGTCAAGCTGAATTAAGCTCCAGCAAATCGACCAACACCATGTGAGTGAAAGGCGTGTAGTACCCGCGAATAATAGAACTGTTCAACAAAGAGTCTACTCTCATCCAATGAGGAGCAATCTAACCTGACGACTGAGGCCTTGTTTGGGAACAGACTAATTTAGTAATTTTTTAGCTATTTGGTTAAAATATGAGCTAAAAAAAATTAGTATGTTTGGGATGACTTTTTGACTTTTTACGAAAAGATGTGCAAAAAGTAGAGAGAAAAGAGAATCTTTAACTTTTTAGTATGGGTTGTTGGCTTTTTGGCTAATTTAGTAACTTTTTGACTTTTTAGCTAAAAATGAGGATTCCCAAACGAGACTTGAGTATCAAATGGCAGTGAGAGGAATGTGGTAAGCAAGTCAAGTCCTCCCTATAAAAGATAATCTCACTCTCCTTCATAGAGGATAGATCTCTTTATACTCTATACACACTTGTCTTCGCTACCTTTCCTCTATCACACTTCGATACTAACTCAACTGTCGAAGAGGTTTCTGACTAAATCTTTGTCGGGCAGCCTAACCATCTGTTTCTTGTGCAGATATTCACCCATCGGTGCATTAGGATTCGTCCACGAAGCTTCTAAGGCTTGGTTTGGCATCTACTATATAATCCATCTTTTTATCTTTTTATCTTTTTTCCATCACATCACCTCTCTACTTTTCTGCACATCTTTTCGTAAAAAGACAAAAAGTGCACTTTTTTAGTACACCCCAAACTAACCCTAAATACTCTATTGTGGAAACCAATTCGCACATCATTTGGCAATGGGCTAAAATGAAGTTAGTTTTTTTTATTCACAAAAAGATAAAATATATTAAAAAATTAATAAGATAAAATATCATATTTAAATCATAATTAATTTTTTTTTTTTATAAAAGTTAAAAAAATTTAAAATAAAATGAAATAAACTTTTTTATTTTAAAATAAAATAGTAAAAAAAACTAAAAGACAAAAAAAATTAAATCAACCCACCTTTTGAGCGCAGCCTAGTGTAATATTTTTTTACTTTTTTTTTTTTTTAACGCGGTTTTCATTGTCCCATGGATGTTTCCTCTCCTCTTCACGACTTTTGGAGAGATCCCAAATCTGATCGATGGGACAAGTGGCTGCCGGCTGCAGCGCACCATGGAGCAAAACGCGGGAAAATTATCCAATCGGGGTCACTCCAATCTCTAACAAAAATTAAAAACTATAATGAGCGGGAGTTTGTTATCAATTTATTTAAAAAAAATTAAATTATTTTAATCGATGAGGTATCACGTGAACCTATAAATAATTTTCCAATTGAGAGACAGGTAGGGAACGTTTGGTTTAGTTTTAGAATTGTAGGGGATGTTTAGTTTGAGTTTTAGAAAAAAAAATTTAAAAAATTGTTTAGTTTGAGATTTTTTTTAAAAAAATTTTAAAATCACTTTCTCTCTTTTACACATCAATCAATCGTTTTTTCTTTCTACTCTCTCCTTTTCAATCATTTTTTCTCTCACAAACATCTACTCAATTACAACAAAATATCAAATCATCCCAAACTTCAAAACTCCAAAGCTACTTTCAAAATATACAACCAAACAAACTAAAAAAATTTCTAAAACAACTCTTCCAAATTTTTTTCAAAAACAATTCTCCCAAAAACACACCAAATAAGCCCGTAATTTTTTTATAGTTTAAATGTGGAATTACGAATTGAGTTTTGTAAAGAGAAATTTTTTTTTTAATTATGAATTTTGAAAAGTGTCTTGAAAAGAGTTTTTAAATTTTGAAAAGAGAAAATTTGTTTGGTTAAGAGTTTTGAATTGTATTTTTAATTTTTTGGATTTATTTTTTTTAAATATTAAACAATATTTTAGAAAATTTTATTTTTTTATTTTACATATATAATTTTTATTTAATTTTTTCTTTTATTTTACACTCAAATCGTAACTAAACACATAACTCAAAACTCAATTCAAAAACTATAAACACATAACTCAAAACTCCACACTCAAATCGTAACTAAACACACAACTCAAAACTCAATTCAAAAACTATTTTCAAAACTCATAATCAAACACATAACTCGAAACTCAACACAAATTTCAAAGCCTTACACTCAAATCGTAATCAAACACATAGCAAAAAAATTAAAATATTTAAAAACATATTTATAAAATAAAAAATATTTAAAATAAAAAATAATTTATTTAAAAAATTTTAATATTTCAAAAATATATTTAAAATATTTTAAAAAAATACAGTACACAAATGTATGAAATGTAGCACACATTAAAATAAATAAATAACTATTTAAAATATAAAATATTTACCCTAAAAAAATAAAAATAAAATTGTTAAATATTTCAAAAAAATAAATCCAAAAAATTTCAAAATACAACTCAAAATTCAAAATATAACTCAAAACTCTTTTCAAAACTAATAACCAAACAAATTCTCTTTTCAAAACTAATAACTCAAAATACGACTCTACCATGATTCTAAAAATAAAATAAAAAATATTTTTTTGTTTTTTTTTTAAATAAAGTTTTGAAAAGAGTTTGGTTTAGAGTTTTGAAAAAAGATTTAAATTACGTTTTGTGTGTTTAATTATAAATTTTGAAATTAATTTTTGGTGAATTACACTAATAGTCCGTATAGTTTGGGACTTGTGTTACTTTGGTTCCTAACTTTTCAATTGTGGCACATTTAACCCTGAATTTTGAATCTTATTCCAAATAAGAACAATTGAATATATCATTAGATTTTTTAAGGATAAAATCGTCAATTTGTTAAAATATAAACTAATTTGACAAAAATAAATGTCAAACAAATATTTTTGAATTTTTAAAAATTATTTCTACCTATTAAAAATAAAATTATATAAAATTGATAAATCTTTTAGACATTTAGCCTCTGTTTGGCAAGTTGATTTTCAGGCTTTTTTGGCTATTTTAGCCACAAAAAAACAAAATAGGCTATTTTAGCCATAACAAACAAAACATCACATCCAACCTATAATCATTACATTTTTCTCTCACAAAAAAAGTCAAAAAAGTCAAAAAGCCAAAAAGCCCTTCCCAAACCAAACTTTTTAGCCCAGGCTAAAATAGTCAAAAAAGCCAAAAAGCCAAAAAGCCAACCTACTTCCCAAACCAAGCCTTATTTTTTTTACCGAATTAATTTTTATATGTGTTTGGATGATGAACATATAAAATTAATTTTTAAAAATTAATCATGTAATTTTTATTAATCTTTATCAATTTTACATACTTCTATCATTAGTGGATGAAAATAATTTTTAAAAAATTAAAAATATTTTTTTGACATTTATTTTTGTCAAATAAGTTTATATTTTATTAAATTGATAATTTTGCCCTTGAAATTAAACAATGGTATCTTCAATTGTCCTTATTTGGAACAAGATTCAAAATTCAGGGTCAAATGTGTCATAATTGAAAAGTTAGAAACCAAAGTAACACGAGTCCCAAACTATAGGGACTGTTAGTGTAATTTGCCCATTAATTTTTTAATTGAGTTTTGAATAATTTTGAGTTTTATATTGATTATGAGTTTTAAAAAGTGATTTGAAAATTTTACCTTTAAAATCATGATTCCAAAAGGAAACCAAACACAGTCATAGTGCTTGGAATGATAATTTTGGTTAAAATAATTAATAAAAAAAAATATTCATCTACAAAAGACAAAAAAAAAAGTTAAAAAGGTAAATTACACTGACAACCTTTGAGATTTCTATTTAATATAGATTCTCTCACATTTGAAAAATTATTTGTCTATTAGCCTTTATATATATAAAATAATAAAAAAATACAAATATTTTGTTTATGCCATTTTAAGGGAAATAACAATCATCTCCTTTAGTTTAACTTAAACAAACAACTGAGTTTTTTTTCGTTTTTTTTTTTATTTTTACTAAATTTTTTAAATATTTTAAGTAATTTTTTTATTTTTTAAATACACCTAATGTAGATATACTTAAGAAGTATAATATCTTGTGAATTTGTTTTTTAAATTCACCAAATATAAAAATACAAAAATTCAATACATCATCTTATTTTGCTATATTCAATGAATTTTTTTTAAAAGTATTTTGTACAAATCTTAAACTTTTTAAATCTATGTTGATGAAGTCGCCGTTTGGCATTGGCTTTTTTGAGTTTGAACTTTTTTAGCTTGGAATTAAAAAGTTCATTTGGTTTGAATTTTTAACTTTTTAGAGAGAAAAAATAAAATGATTATGGTTTGAATGTGACATTTTGTCTTATTAAATTATTTAACCTATTTTATCTTTTGTACTTTTTTAGCCCAACTAAATTAACCAAACGAAGGCAAAATTGATCTAATCTAGATATAATGATAAAAAAATATATTCATATATAAAAATTTATAAAAAAAATAGCGTAAAAATATTGTAATAGTGATATTATTACAAGTATAAATCATGTTTATGAGTGAAATAAGATCATCGTTAAACTATATCACTGTCTTTGAAAATTCTATATTAATTTATATTTGTATATCATCACTCAATAAGAATATTTTTAGGTAGAATTTAATGATTGAAAGTTATAGAATGTAGTCATGATCATAGGAAGAAGAAATGGTAGGGAAAAGGGCAAGATGGTCATTTAAAAAATTTTAGTGCGTGACATCAGTAATTCATGGGACAATTTGTAATGAGATTACAAACATCAAGAAGGGAAATGTAATTTTTCAAATATGATGGGGATTTGTATTACATAAAAACCTCAGGGGGTGTCAGTGTAATTTATCCAAGTTAAAATAATCAATAATATAAAATGTTATATCTTACACTTCAATCAATCATTTTTTCTCTCATAACTATCTATTTAATTACAAAAAAAAAAATTACAAACATTCTAAATATAACTTTTTTTTTAATGACTAAAATAATCAAACAATTAAAAAACTAACTGAAATAGTTAACATCCCAAACAAAGGCTAAGTAGCATTCATGGGGAGTGTAGTGCGGATTAAATAAGTTAGGTTTTGTTTGATTTAGTTTTGAAAATTAAGTTTGAAAGATAGTTTTTGAAAATAGTTTGCAAAATTTGAAAACATTTTTAGTTATTATTTTGAAAATAGTTTTGAGATTATTTATAGTTTTTGTAATTAAATAGATGAATGTGAGAGAATTGATTAATTGACGTGGAGAAGAGAAAAATGATTGATTGATGGTTAGTTTGGTATGTCTCTTGGGGCTAAAATAGTCATATAAAACAAAATAGGTTATTTTAGCTAAATAGGATAAAATGTTACATTCAATCCATAATCACTAGCGGTAACCCGTGCTGTGCACGGGAATCGAGAATGTATAAGTTAAATAATTTATTATACTCATTTTTGTATTATAAAATATAAAATTCTTATAAATTTAAAATATAATAGAGAGTTATAACTAACAAATATTTTGAATATGATAACTATCTATTACCTAAGTTCATACATTCATTTTTTCCATCAATTTGTCATTTGAAACATTGATTATAAAATTATCTTAGTCCAATTAGGTCATTTAACAGTATAAACTATATTTCTATCGAACATTATTCTAGCTTTAAAAACAAATAATGTAAAAGTAGATACCATTACAAATAATATAAAAATGTAAAAATGAATACTACTACAAATAATGTAAAAATGTTCAAAGGCCCCTTTAAAGAAAACAACAAAAAAAATGCCCCCACTACATATACATTTAAAATAAAAACAATAGTAAGAGAAAAAAATATTTCTTATTGGAGAAAAATAAGGATGAAAAATTAAAAATATAACTTTGAGAGAGCAACATGTAGGAAATAGAATCTTAACTCTGCTTAAGAATTGAGTATAGAGACTTTAAAAATTTTAGAGAACACACTATATTTGAAAAGTAAAAATGGTTCAAATCTAATTTGAAAAGTAAAAATAAAAGTAAAATAAACATCCTACAAAAAAGAAGAAGAGAGAAATGTGGGAATTCGGTTGTTGATAATCAAAATTTTAAAAAGATAAAATATTTATGAGAGATTACGTATGAGTAAAAGATAATTTAATTTTGTTTGTTATATCAAAATAAAGGCATATATATTTTATTGAATAGTAGCAAAATAAATTTACTTTTTTAATAAAGTTGTAATAGAATAAAATATATTTAATTTTTAAATTGCATGCTTGATGATGATTTTTTCAAAAAAAAAAAAAAAACAGTGATAGAAAATTTTAAAATTGATGGTATTCAATTGTTATCATTATAGCCTACAAAAAGAACTTTGGATAAAATCATGGATAGCCAATAAAAAATCAACACTTAGCATTAAATTTTGCAAAAATTAAAAAAAAAATTCAAAATTCAAAATAAAGTATTGGAATTCCTCTAATCATATAATTAGACATTTTAGTTAATTTTAAATTTAAATGTTAAAGCCAGTAAGATTATGCCATGTGGGTTAATTCAAAATTTAGATAATACACTAATAGATTTGAACCATTTTTTTTAATATTATTAAAAAAAATTCAAAAATTTAAATTAGGTATGTTTAGATAGAATTTTAAAATTTTAAAATTAAATATTGTTAGATGTACCTATCACTTTAAGCCAAATATATTTTTTATTTTTAAAAATTTTAAAATTGAGAAATTGTGTTTAAGGTTTTGAAGCTATTTTTTGTGTGTGTATTTAACTGGATGTATATTGGTTGTAGATGATTGAAAGAGCTTGAAGGAGCAAATGTGAGATTAACTCTATGCATAGCTGATCTTCTTGATTTTCGAGAGTTTACCTGAAACTATTAATGGATGTGATAGTGTGATAGATATGAGATAAAATAAAAAAATAAATAAATTAAATTCAAGATTTGATGAGTTTCAAATCTGATTAAATTGAAGAACAATCGCAATTCACAATTTTTTTTTTTTTTAAAAAAAAATGCAAGCCCAAATCATGCAAAATGTAATAATGAAGATGATGAAAAGATGTGTAAATGAATTGAAAAATATTAGAAAAAAATATACACACATAAAAGTAATAGACATTGGAAAAATACATATAAAGTTGGAAATAATATTAGGGTCATAAAAATGGAGAAAATGAAAAGATATGTAGATGAATTGAAAAATATTAGAAAAAATATATATGCACACAAAGTAGCAAAGACTAAAAAAATACATATAAAGTAAAAAATAATATTACACTGACCTTGTAATGATTTTCACAGATTATCAAAGTTGCAAAATATAACAATCGAGAAGATGAGTTATTTTGAGAAAAGATAGGTAAATGAGAGAATGATTGAATGTAATAATGGAGAAGATGAAAAGATATGTAGATAAACTGAAAAATATTGGCAATATATATATATATATATACATACAAAAGTAATAAACACTAAAAAAATGCATATAAAATAAGAAATAATATTAGGAGCATAAAAATGGAGAATATGAAAAGATGTTTAGATGAATTGAAAAATATTAAGAAAGAGAAATATATACACACAAAGTAACAAACACTAAAAAAACACATATAAAATAAGAAATAATATTACACTGACCTTGTAATGATTTTTCCAGATCATTAAACTTGCAAAATGTAACAATGGAAAAGATGAGTTATTTTGAGAAATAAAAGATGGATAGATGAGAAAATGATTAAATTTGATTGGAGTAAATTGAATAGAGGTGTGTGTGTGAAAGTTATAGGAGTTCTGAGTTTTTTTTTTTTATTAAATTGAGATTGAGAGTGAGATAGATATTATTGTAGGTGATGGATATGGATGAATATTTTATTATTTGGGGATAAATATTATTGTTGGTGATGGATATGGATGATGGATATGAATGGATATTTTAATATTTTATATTTTATATAGGGAGGGAGAGAGTGAAAAGGCTTGAAGAGTGAAAAGAGAGGTGAAAGACAATGCCACGTAATATTTTTTTTTCTTTCAAAATTAGAAAAATTTAGGATTCAAGTTTTGAAACTTTTTGACTTAACAACTACATTTGGTTATATATATAATTTCATTTTTTTTCTCACAAAAGTCAAAAAAGCCAAAAAAATTATCTCAAACGATAAAAAAAAAGTGGAGATAGGAGAGTGGAAAGAGGAAAGAGGAGAGAGGAGAGAGAAAAAACAATTTTAAAAATAATTTTGAAAGATTGTTAACCAAACATATTTTTGAATTTTTCAATTCAAAAATTAATTAAATGATAAATTACACTGACACCTCTTGAGATTTGGTCCAATTACAGTCTACTCCCTGACGTTCTGAAAATTACAATCTCACCCCTGTAGTTAATAGTCTCATTTCACCAACCCCTCTACTTATATAAAAGTAGCAACTCCTAATAGAAAAATAGATAAAATTATATTTAAAAAAAAGTAAAGTAAAGAAAAAAAAAATAGAGAAAGTAAAGCAAAAAAAGAAAAGATAGAGCGCATGAGTTTAATGTTTTCATTTCGTCTCAATATTTACAAGGACAGAAAATTAGTGTAATTTTTTAAATATTAGTGAGTGATATGTATTAAATCTAAACGGGTGTAAGTGTAAATTGCCCTAATTTAAAAGGTAAACCAAACACCGGTATTTATAGTTTATTTTACGGTTTGTTTGTTTGATAGTTTTTTTTTTTTTGAAATTATTTTCTTCTTTAGTAAGTTTTTCTTTTTAAATTTTTCAAAATATAATTAACTTCTAAATTTAACAAGGTGAGACGAACTGAAAATTTAGAAAAAAATTTCAAAAATTTCAAAAAAAATTCAAAGAAGATTATAAAAAAAAGAGCCAAAAATAGTGATTTTTTTTGCTTATTTGATTTATTTTATAGATTTTTTTACACAAAATGGATAGAAAAAATAAAAAAATAATAATATAATTTTAAAAAAATGCTACTAAATTTTTATTTTTATTTTTAAAATAGACTTACATAGTGTCTGAAGTTGAGGTTTGTGACTTTTTGACTAAAATAGCTATAAAAAAATAAAATAGGATTTTTAATTTAATAAAACAAAACATCACATTTAACCTATAATCATTACATTATTTCTCTCACAAAAGTTGAAAAAATAAAAAAAGCCATCATAAACAAGACTTTTTAATCCCAAACTAAAATAATCAAAAAATAAAAAAGTCAACCCATTTTCCAAACCAATCCATAGAAGTATAAAAAATTAAAGAGATGATATACCTTAAGACCATTTCCAACTGTTCAGCAAACTTGGCATCAAATTTAAAATTTGGTGAAAAATGTACTTTTTGGAGCTCTAACGGTTTCACCAAATTGGTATCAAAATGAGAATTGAATAAAAAAATCATCAAATTGAGAATAGAATACAGATTTCATCAAATTACTGTGCGTGACTGTTGGGGTGGGCCAACCGGTCAACCAACCGGTTGTCCGGCTAGTTAACCCACCGGTCGATCGGTTTTCTTTCAAAGAATGGGTGCAAACCGATCAAAAAAAGTTCAAACAGGTAAAAAAAAAAAAAAAAAAAAAATTGCTCTTACTGGTCGACCGGCCAGTCGACCCTTCCCTTTTGATGCACAATTAGAGCAAGCCGTATCAAATTGAAAAAATTATTTTTTTTACTTAAATTTAATAAAAAATTTTATTAACCGTTGTAGATACTCTTAGAAAATAGGCTATAGAGTAGAAAAAGAGTAAAATATTAGAAATCTCCTCTCTCTGGTCTTCCGTTGCGTCAATTCACCTCGCTCAGCCCAACCTCCCTACACAGACTCACTCCACACTCACACCATCCACAGGTACTCTCTCTCTCTCTCTCTCAACATAGCTAGTTACCATATGGGTTAGTCTTCTATCAAATTTAATTAAGGTCAAGTTTGGCAATCTTAATATAATCTATCTTTTTATTTTTTTTTTATCATATCACCTCTCTATTTTTCCGTACATCTTTTTATAAAAAGATAAAAAATATACTTATTTAGGTCATCCCAAACAACCCCTAAATCTAACATGAAAGAACGTAAGTGGTTCGTGAATTTCGCATGATTCTTATTTTTATTATGAGTAAATTACACTGACACTCTCTGAGGTTTTATTTATTACAGTTCACGTTCTCACGTTTGGAAAATTACACTGATCTCCTATTAATTTAATTTTATATATGATGATCATTATGGTGAGGGGGAACTGTTATGAAACTTTAAATTTCATAGGACAATCTGTAATGAAACTTTAAATCTCAGGGAGGGAGATGTAATTTTCAAAAGGTGAAGGAGAAACTGTAATAAACATAAATCTCAAGGAGTGTCAATGTAATTTATCCTCTTATTATTTAAATTGTTTATCTTATAGGATCATCAGGATATCATCTATGAAAAAAATATCATTATATCATTCATAAAAAAATTAGCCTCATTTAGTAATCATAACTTATTCATTTTATTATGATTGTTTTTAAAAAAATAAATAAATAAGGTATATATATTTAAAAATAGACCTTTTAATTTTGAAAAAAATTACATATCGGTGGTTTTTTGTTAAATATTTATTGATTAGTGAAAAAATTTATGAATTTAATCACTTGATTCTTTAAATAAAAAAAAACAATACACTAAAAGTTGGAATTCATCTTTTAATTTTTTGAAGAACAGATTATCAGATCGATTTAAATTTTTTCAAGAATGATATAAATTTGAGAATCTTACAAAATGAACCGTTCAAATTATCAAAATAAAATTTGAGTGAGTCTCATAAGTTCCTCAAATTCTCCCAAGTTGAAATTCAAATTCTTATAAAATTATATTCTATCTGACCGAACAGTTTTGTTCTGACAAATTTCATAGTTAAAAATAGAACAAATTACAAACACCCCTCGAAGTTTGGTGAAAATATAGATTTTTTCCTGAGGTGTGAGAAATTACAAATTACTCCCTATGGGTTAAAATTTCATAACAATTTAAGAAAAATTAGGGGGGAATATGTATGAAAATAAAAACTTTAAGGGACAATTTGTTATGAAAATATAAATCTCAAGAGACAAGATGTAATTTCTCAAACCTCAAGAAGAAATCTATATTTTTACTAAATCTCGAGGAAGTGTTTGTAATTTGTCCATAAAAATACAGTTAATGTAAAGTAGTATTAATACAGGACAAATCAATCTATTGAGATAGCAACTGGCAACAACTTTAATACTAAATAAACATAAATAATGAAAAAAAGTCATTACACGGGCATTTTGGAAAGAAATTTAAAAAGTCAGCTTTTTTATCTAAAAGAATTCAATTTTTTGTTAAAAAAATTATCAAAAAAGTTAAAAAAATTAAAAAATTAATTTTTTATCAATTTTTTAAAACACCACATATAAGAAAAAATGAAAATTATGAGCAAAACATAAGAAACATACAAAAAGTAAGAAGAATTATTCACACCTAATTAGGGAGAGAAAAGTTGAAAGAAATGGAGAATTTTATGTACCAAATTAACCATTTTGTTGAGCCCTTAATATGGCGGTGATAACTTCTTTATTTTTTTATTTTTTTCAAATTTAATAGATATCTTCTATCTAAATAAATAGATAACGTTAAATATATCAAAATAAAAAAGAAGTTAAATATATCTCCTCCCGATGAAAGGTAGTCTCACTCTTATTCATAGAGAATAGATATCTTTATACTCTATCCATACTCATCTTCTCTACTTGTTAAAATTGATGTATAGAGAAATAGAGAGAATGAATTATGTATTGATGTTATTGAATGTTGTATTTTATGTATATGGTTGGTCTCCTTTATATAGGAGATGTAGGAGAGTAGGTGTAGTGGAGTAGGTGGAGTAGGTGGATGTGGGTGGAGAGTAGGTGTAGTGGAAACTCAAGGAGGATAAACATAAACCAACTTGAGTTTAGAGAGAGTAACAAATAGGAAAATAAAAGGACAATAAAATAAAATAAGATAGGAGACACTGTATGGTTGTGTCAAATCGTTGTTGAAAACACGGCATGGTCGTGTCACACCGTTGGAAAAGACACTGTATGGTCGTGTCGGACCGTTGTAGCAGATAATGTCTGAACAGTTTACGAGGTCATACCAGACCGATGTAGAAGCTAACCGGAATCAATGTCGGGACAGTTTATGGGGTCATGCCGGACCGTTGTAGAAGCTAACCGGAATCAATGTCGGGATAGTTTATGGAGTCATGCTGGACCATTGTAAAAGCTAACCGGAATCAATGTCGGGACAGTTTATGGGGTCATGCTGGACCGATGTAGAATTCACTATATGATTGTGTATATAGGCTGCCCAAATATATATATATGGATATATATATCGAGCCCTCAAAAGTCGCGCCCACAAAAGGTGCGCCCACTTCATCAAAAGTCGTGCCCGACAGAAATCGTCGAGCGGCGAGCCATTAAAAGTCGCGCCGGACACGCGGTGAGGTGGTCTTTATAAACCAAAGTGAAGCCTGAGGCTTGGAAGCATAACAAACCAGTTGAAACCTCTTCGTTCTCTGTAACATCTGAAACACTTAGCAACCCAAAATATGGCATCTTCTTCCCGTGGTCTGCTCACTCTCTTTCCAGACCTCAACGAGTCCACAAGAGAGATAACCGGTGCGGTTGCCCTTGAACCTCAACCAAGCGCCCCTGGTTTTGGTCCGTTGAACTTTCCTATGCGGTCTGTGGAGCAAATAATGGTAGCGCAATCGGATATTGGGGCCAATCAGTATACATTGAAGTCATGTGTGGAGACCATGACTGCGGTCACAAACTTGTCGCACCGGCTTCAGAGTAGGACAAATGAGGTGCAACAGTTAAACGCCAAACTGGCTCTACTCCAGCGCATGTAAGTAGATATATGTGTGCTAAAGGCGGAAAACAAGGAGTTGAAGTGGAAGGCCACCGTTATGTTCCAATTCAGAGGTCCGCCATATGCTACGGTGGAGGAGCAGGGGGGAGCGAACGGGCTCGACGGCGTGGGAAACACGGAGGCAGCACCGTCAAGGGCCGCCCATGACGGAGGCAAGAAGAAGAGACCTGCGGCAGAGTAGAGAAGGGAAAAGAAAAAATCCCTCCTGTGTGAGGGAGGTAGTTTGTTTGAGTTGGTGTTGTTGTGTTTTGTGTTTGGAATTTTTATTTATTTTTTTTTTTTTGAATTGAGAACTGTGATCGGGGGTAGATCCCTGAGATGAATAAAATAAAGTAAGGTTTGGTGTGCAAATCTATATGGTATGAATGAGATTTGAAAAAAAGAAAGAGAGTGCAGGTTGGGGGTAGTGCCCCTGTAAAAGATATATTATTGTAGAGTGGGTCACATGGGTGAGTGGTGGTAAATGAAGTAAAAGAAAAAATAAAGAAATAAGAGAAGAAAAGTAAAATGGGGTTGGTGATGTATATGGAGAGAGAGAATCTAGAGAGACGAAATCCAACAATTCCTTCAAGCCTAATAATAATAATAATAATAATAATAATAATAATAATATATTAAGGTAGAAAGCATATGCGCTGGTGAGAGTTGCATATAAAAGATATAAAGATAGGTGTGATAAAGAAAAGAATGGTGGTGGATAGAAATTGATGCGGGTAGTGGAAACATAATGATGATGATAAAATATGATGATGGAGTTAAAATAAAATAAAATAAAATGATGATGGGATTTCAGGGAAAAAGAGTGCAGGTAAGGGGTAGTGCCCCTGCAAAAGATATATTTTTTGTAGAGTGGGTCACATGGGTGAGTGGTGTAGATGGGTCGCTCAATATCGAGAGATCTGCGGCAAATGTCATAGATGGCCTCATGGTTGAGGAGTACAGTTCAACAACAGAGGTGGAGATTTGGGGAGATGGGTAAACAGTGAATCCAAGCTTCCCATTTTTTTCTCTTGAGGTTTCAGAGGGTACTCTTCCTCTCATCGATCGCCGTGAGAGCTCGAGGATGTTGGAAACACCAATGAGGCTCCCGAGGGTGATGTTCTTGTCGCGAAAGAAAAAACCAGTGGACTCAACCCAACTCTTGCATTCAGTGGTTGCAACCCAAGAGGCCACCCATCTTCCTGTTGTGCCATAGCAGCTCTTTCTCTCTGCCCAAGAACTTGGGGGAGGACTGGAGCTGTGATTGATTGATGTTAGTAGGAACAATCAATCAGACCGTGTACATTCTTTTTTTTATTTTTTTTTATTTTGGTCTCTGCATACACTGGGTTTTGGTAGATAGAGATTGGCACAGGAGCACAGGTCGCCCCAATCGTCAAGCTCGAAGAGGTCGCCGTCACCACCAGCGAAGAAGACGAAGAAGCTATCCTCGATCTGAAATCCAAGCTTTATCGATTCGACAAGGAAGAAAATCAGTGAAAGGAGAGAGGTGCTGGTACAGTGAAACTTTTGAAGCACAAGGGAACTGGAAAAGTTCGGCTCGTTATGCGACAATCCAAAACCCTCAAGATCTGCGCCAACCATCTCGTTCTTCCGACGATGTCGGTCCAGGAACACACCGGGAACGAAAAGTCATGCGTTTGGCATGCGGCTGATTTCGCTGATGGCGAATTGAAAGATGAACTCTTTGCCATTAGGTTTGGGTCTGTTGAGAATTGCAAAACATTCATGGAAATGTTTCAAGAGGTAGCTGAATCACAAAAGAAAGAGGAAAACAAAGATGCATCTGCTGCTGCCAGGCTACTTGAGAAACTGAGTGTTGAAGATGAGAGAGCAGCAGAAGACAAAGCCAGTGAAGAGGTGTCTGTCATGGTCTGAGAGAGCCGAGAGGTAAGAGAGAGGAAGATGAAGTTACAGTCTGGGTATGTGTAGAGGTCCGGCGGGCGGCCAAGGCGAGGCTGCCGCCCGCCGGTGAAGCAGAATGATTAGGTTGTTAACCTGGCTCTGATACCATGTAACAAATAGATGTATTATTGATTGATATCTTGATGTTGTACAAGATTTATAAATTACAATTCCTATACAATCTATATATAGAAGAAAATGTGGTAGTAGGTGTAGTGGAGGTGATAGTGGGTTAGGTGAAGTGGAGTGTGTGGTGAAGTGGAGGTAGGTGAAGTGGAGTGTGTAGTGGAGTAGGTGAAGGTAAAGATGAGAAATTCTAACAGCCCCCCGCAAACTCAAGGAGGAGAGAAACTAACCAACTTGAGTTTGGAGAGAGTAACAAAACAAGAAAATACATAAAAATAAAAAAGGAT
>NW_021026238.1:477122-496901 GCF_004153795.1 Camellia sinensis
TGGGGATATTTGGTGATGATGTCCTGGTAGTCCACCCAAGTAGCATCCTCTGGAAATAAGTGAGACCACTGAATGAGGAGTTGAGCCACTGCCTTGTTGTTCCTCTTAACCATACGTCTGTCCAACATTGCCACAAGTTCCATTTGGAAAGTTCCATTAGGTGCGACTGGTGGCAATGTAGGTTGAAGAAGAGAGAGTGGACTACAAGATGGTGTTCAAAAGTCTCAAACAACTCTACCTTACAGGTCTTCCAAACCTAAGTGGTTTCTGCACAGGAGGAGACGACTTTCCTTTTGAATGGCCATCCTTGGAACAACTTAGAGTGAGAGAGTGCCCCAAAATGAAGACTTTCGCTGCCACTACTTCCGGCAGCACACCAAAACTGAAGGAAGTTGAATTGGATGGATCGGGGATACCGCTACAGGGGATGGACTTGAATCAGTTTGTGCAAACCCATACCCATATCATTTCAAACCCACCTAACTAAGGTACTTCTCTATTTTACCACATTTAACATATATACATATACATATATATATATATATATATATATGTATGTATGTATATCAGGTAACTACTTACATTATGAGGCAATGTTTTTTTTTTTTTTTAAGTAAATTAAATTGGCTCCTCGACTAATAAACTAGTAAAAATCAATGGACTATATATATTCATTGTGTTGGTATGATTCATGTCCAATTAATTTTAAATTTACATCATATACTTCAATTTCAGAGAAAATTTCAAGATGAAAATTCATGATACATTGTATTTTTTAATAAACTACAAATCAAATTATCAACTCCTCATAGTTGATAATTTAGTTGGTACATAATTACAAATCTCTAATAATTTTAAATTAAATTAGAGCAATACTACATACACAAAATTTGTACACTTAAAAATGGTTAAAAATTTTAATATACAGTCGAGATTCATTCAAATTGTGAACTTCACTATATTAGAGTTGAATCTTAAACACATTTTTTTTTTAGTTATATTTTTGTGTATGAATTTTGTGCATAGAGAGGCCCTTTATTACACTCAAATAACATTTTTTTTTTTTTTTTTGGTTATAGATTACACTTTTTAATGTAAAATTTATTTGTTTTCTTTTATTATTTAGTTAAAATTTAATATATTATCCTCTTTCGTGCATAGAGTTTTATTTTTAGTTA
The DNA here is from genome assembly GCF_004153795.1 of Camellia sinensis. Lineage (NCBI taxonomy): Eukaryota > Viridiplantae > Streptophyta > Magnoliopsida > Ericales > Theaceae > Camellia > Camellia sinensis. Next base: position 478,301 of record NW_021026238.1, read on the forward strand.
AGTTGATGGATAATGAAATTTTACTTTTTATTGGCCTTTTACAATGAATATTCATTTATGCCTTTATTATCGAAAGGCCTTTGACTATCTAAAAAAAAAATCACCTTTGGACATAAGATAATAAATTATTTAATATCTAGCAACCACTCATATGATAGTACTCCCTATAATGCTTAAAATTTATAACCATTTGAATGGTACTATTTTTATTTGGGATGTTTTTATCAAATTTTAGTATAAGTACCTTTGGACAATGAATGTTTTTTAGGCCCTTGGATAAATATGGAAGGGACCTAGTGGATTGAGATAATGCCTTCCTTAAATAAAGAAGAAAAAAGAAAATACTAGCACTCAATTTCTTTTTTTCTTTTGCTTTTATGCATTTTAATAAATTTTAAATTAAGTTTTGATTAGGAATTTTTCTTTTCTTTTTTGGTTTCAAGTTGCCAAATTCCAATAGTGAGACCTTAGGCCGTTAAGTCAAATGTGTGTAGTGTATTCGATAAAGTTAAAAACTGAAGATTGACAATTAAATATTGAATATTGAATATTAAATTTTTTAAATTAAAAAATTATTTGATAAAAATTTAAATGGTGACTAAAAATAATTCGTTTGATATGTATAAAATTAAATTTAAAATCTATTATTTTCAAATTGTATATTTTAATTTTTATATTGTGATGGTGGTGGTGGTGGTGGTGGTAGCGGCAACGGTAGTGGCATGGTGGTGGTGGTGGTGGTGGTGGTGATGGTAGTAGTAGCAGTAGTGATTGTAGTGGTAATAAAATGATGATAGTACTTATGGCAATACTAACAATAGTGATAAAAGTGGTTGTAGTGATAGTGGTATAGTGGTGGTGGTGATAGTAGTAGTAGTAGTAATAGTTGTGGTTATGATGATAGTGATGGTGGTGGTGAGTTTATAACAGTATATTGAATTTTTTAATTAAATATTGAATATTGAATTTTTTTAATTAAAAAATTATTTGATGAAAATTTAAGTGCTAACTAAAAATAAATTGTTTGATATGTAAAAAATAAAATTTAAAATCTATTATTTTCAAATTGTATATTTTAATTTTTATATTGTGATGGTGGGGGTAGTGGTGGTAGCGGCAACGGTAGTGGCGTGGTGGTGGTGGTAGCAGTAGTGATTGTAGTAGTAATAAAATGATGATAATACTTATGGCAATAATAACAATAGTGATAAAAGTGGTGGTAGTGATAGTGGTGTAGTGGTGGTGGTGGTGGTGGTAGTAGTAGTAGTAATAGTTGCGGTTATGATGATAGTTGTGGTGGTGATAACAGTGGTAGTGGTAGTGGTGGTGGTGGTGGTGGTGATAGTGATGGCGGCGGTGGTGGTGAGTTTATATTTATGTTTAATTTTATAAATTTAGTTAGAATTAAGTAAATTTCATATGACTTAAAATTTTCTTTTTAAGTTTTAGCTCACATTTTAAGAAACACTTAAATTTTTAAGTAATATCAATTGTAGTTATCTAATAGGCTTAATTGATTATCACTTAATACATTTAGTTTTCAGTGCTAAAGTTGGTTATCAAACACCTCCTACATGTTTATTTATATTAAATATTTTATTTTTCCTAAGACCAAACAAAAAAAAAAATTTAAATGTATATACAATCAATCAAAAAGTGATAGATGCCATGACTTGGAGTGATGATAAAAAGTGTTATTCACCAAAAAGTGAAAGAAAAGAAGAATGCCTACTTGCTATCTCTCTTAGAAAAATCTATGGTCCTTCTGCATTGTGTAAGATCTTTATTCAATCGATAAATAATTTAAAAATGTTATGAGTTTTCACTATAAATTTTACTACATTAGGAATAAATAAAATTAATTGGCCTTTCAATCTGCATATTTTCTTTAAGGCCCATTCAACTTACACTTGATGGATTTGTCACCCTATGAAATTATGCATAGGTTGTCTAAATATCTTATTTTCCATCCACAGACAATATTATTCGGTTTCTCACTTCTTCTTCTTTTTTTCTTTTTTTTGGGTTGTCATTATCAATGTTTCTTATCATAATCTTTCCTATTTTTTTTTTTTCTTTTCAGGCAAGACATACTGACGCTCCTGAAAATGAAATCTAATTGTGAACCAAATTATGAATTTATGAGGAATAACTCTCATGAGTAAGTGGACAATTCATGATTTACATCAAGCTATACCCAAAAACCATACAATTCTTATCTGAAAGGAATTTTCTGTTACAGAAAAATAGATGAGTTTTGTGAATTATTTTTTAAATACTTTTTTCAAAAATAATTTTCTAAAACCTATCTCATTTTGTAGGAAACAACAAAAATTTATTTTCAAAATTTCAAAAGCTGTTTTCTGTGCAAAAATGAAAACAATATGAAGGCAATGGTGGTTTTGAAATTTCTATTTTTTTGTTTCCGAAAATAAAAAACAAAAAAGCAAACATTATATGTAGCAAAATATAGCTATTACGGCTAGATTATTATTGAGTTTGCATTTTCTTTTTGCAGTTGTCAACCATAAAGAATGTTAAGCTACTCCCCATGGTTATGTGATGTCTACCTTAGGATTTTATTGCGTAAGGGCATACGCTTCCTATGATTTGTGTTTCTAAATAATTGTCTTGCTTTGCAATATCAAAACTACTACTCTAAACAAAGGTATATTTACCTAATGTGTGCTGAAGATTTGAAGAGTGAATAAAGGGGAAAAAAGAGTACCCAACATCTGTAATTTTACTTTCTCTGCATTGTAATGGAGGTTGTATCCAAAATTATTTGTCTCAATTAACAATATTATATATTTGTTTTCATGCTTGTTTGTGTCTATGATAAAAATATATATATATATATATATATTGCAATTTGCTCTTTACTGAAATGTGATTTACAAGAATAATTTATAGTACAAAAATGAATTGTTGCTTGAATTTGTTAAGATGGGTTTGTAATTCATTCGAAGGGAGTTTTTGTTACGGAATCCAAAGAGTCCATACTCAGATTTATGTTAGGCAATCAAAAGTGTCCATACTTAGAATTAATACAAGTTATTTCAGACACGCATCCACTTAAAGGCTTAAACATATATGGAGTGAATCCATCTGACATCTATTAAAGACTTTACATTTGTTTTTTTTCCGATATGAGACCATATTACTTCAAGAAGTTCCAACAATCTCTCCCTCAAATAAACTCATACAGTGGGCAAAGTTTTCGCTCGAGTCTAATTTACTACTCTAACATTGTGTCTTATGCCTTGTAAAGAGGTTTGTAAGAAACTCCTCTAGAAAGATAGTTGAACTATCTTATGCAACATTTCAAAAACATGGGATGATTATAAAAACATGTGGGAAAGAATGTTTCTTTAGCAATAAATCCTTAGCAATCTTATATTTATCTCAAGTGAACATGAGGACCAATGATATTAAGGAAAAATAAAATGACACACATTAAGAAGACATACGATCTCCATTTAGAAATAGAAATCTATTGCATGCCCCTTTTGGAAAGAAGAGCTTTAGTCACTAGGGTAATGTCCAAGCAACTCCTGTATGGTTTATGATTTATATGTCCAAGTCCAACAACTATTGAAAAACAACATTTATTTCTACATATCAATATCATCAATTAAGGAAAATATTCCAGGCTTTATTTTGAAGGAAGTTCTTAGTTACTATAGAAATATCCAAGCAAATTGAATCGTAACATGTGATCTGTTTTAGTTCTCAATCAATAAAAATCAAAAGATTAACTCCAAAACCAAGCCCTTAAACCCTTGTAAGCGTGCTTGTAACTACAAAGGCAACAAGAAATCTTCCAAAAGGCTCCCACAAACAAGATATATGTGGAACACAAAATATATATACATATATATATATATATATATAAACATGTACTAAATCCATAAACAAGCTATATGTGAAACACATCAAATTTTGATAGCATGAAAAACGACAAATATTGTCCATCTTCAAATTCCTAGCTCCAACATTGAGTACAACCTACCTTGTGCCACCCACCAAAATATATATAGTTATTTTAACAAGTAGCTAACATTAAGGGTTAGTCCGATAGATGAGTTACCAAATGTAATGTCCAAATTCGAGTTTACAGTTATGTAGCTTTCCCATTCCCTACCAATTTATATATATATATATATATTGTAGTAAGCATCCACCTTATTCCATGTTTTGTTCACAAAGGACCATCCAAAAGCACATGATAATTGCCTTCCACATTCTTTCGTTTTTCTTTTTCTTTCTTTCCTGTGTCCTCCTTTTTTTAATGAGCAAAAAGAGCAAGCTAAGGGAAGTGCAGAAAGAATCAAAGCTAAACCAAACCAAAAAGATAGAGAGAGAGAGAGAGAGAGAGAGAGAGAACAAAAGCAGAACTCATCATTTCTGCACAACTCAAAAGAGCAACAAAAAAACTTTCCCGAAACTCCAAAATCACACTGTAGGAAAATTGATTTTTACCGGCGTTTCAAAAATGCCACTATAGGCTTGAAAAATTCCGCAATAGGTTTTTACAATGTTTGATATTTTTGTCACACATACGACTGCCGCAATAACTTAGCAGTGTTTTAAAAACATCACAAAAATCCACTTACTTTTCCGTCACAATTAACGTATGATGTAATGATGACATCATTTAGTGACATTTTTCCAAAAAACACTACCTCTCTTCATTTTTGTACTTGCCTCGGATATAATGTCAAGATGACATCATTTAGTGGTGTTTTTTTTAGAAAAAAGGCCTCCTTTCAACGTTATCTCCTTTGAGATTTAACCTTACAACTTTCCAAATCTCAATCGTGTACTGTCCAACAATCTGAATTTTCTTCAAATCATCCCCCTATTTTGTTGTTCAACTGTGCAAACCAATCTGCAATCCAAATCTTTACTTTGCAACCAGCAGAAATCCGTTTGTTGACACTATCTTCACAACACCTTGTTCAAAAATAAAATGAAAATGAGCACATCGGATCAACAAAACTTGTTACCACAATTTGGAAAAGCAATAATTGAGAGAAAATTTTCAACTTCCACAACAATAAATGAGCACACCCGATCAACAAAACTTGTTACCAGTCTCTGATAGCTAATTATCCCAATTGCTTTCTACCCTCTCAAATGAAATTATACACTTGTTAGCAATTTCTATATATCACTCTATTAAAACCAACACGATTAACTACACATAGAAAAACACTCGCACAAACTAAACTACTGATAAATCTGCAATGACTACCCTCTTATGTTGCTAACAACTTTCCCCATCAATAATAATAATTAAATGCTGGCACAATTTAGAAGAAGTAAAGAAATTGATAGATTGATGATGCCGATTCATCCTCGTCCCACGGTGTGTATATGTGTTAAGTTTCCATAAACAAAAATAATCCCATACAAAGAAAATAAAAAAGAAAAAGTCTTATCACTCACAAGACTACCACTACTCTATTAAGGGTAAGTAACCATCTGAACAATTCAACTTGCTACAACTTTTGATTGAATTCAATGAAAAAGTAACTACTTGACAGCAATAAGATTTTAACAAGAAAACGTACAAGTTCCATGATATTCAAATTGGAATTCAAGACCCATAAAATGCCCAAACGCAACAATTACACTTAAACCCTCTGAAGGATTACAGTTAAAGCCCTTATAATCATAAAGATCAAAAAACTTTCAAAATCACAGCCAAATCTATAGCAGAATCCCAACCCAATTTGCAGAATTTAATCATTAGAACAATTATTACCCAAAAAAAAAAAAAATCAAACCATCACAAATTGAAGCAAGTAGTCCAACAAAAATTAAATATTAGCAGATGTATATGACTAGTGTTATTAATGCTAAAAAGGGATTCATTTCACGCTTACCCATAATTAGAAAACTTGTTGAGAACTTGAACCTGAGCGTTTTAGGGATTTGTGGGTTTTTTGGAGATTTGGGAGACACCTGAAAGAAAAAGAAAGAAAGCAACCCTTTTTGTGGTGGACAATGAAAAAAAAAAACTTTTAGAAAGAGAGAGTTTAGAGAAAGATCAAGAAAGAGAAGAAGCTTTGAGTAGATTGACAACTGTTATGACATTTTGTTGTTCTTCCCAATTGGAAATGGACAACCCTTTTCTGGTTGACAATCACAAATCTATCATATGCAATAAGAAATCGCAAACATCAGTTAATCAAACATTCACATTTATTAGTCCTTTTGACATATAATGCTTTGTCTCAACAAGTAGATAATCTCTCTACTTATAAAATAAGAAATCCCAAACATTAAAGGTATCCCTTAATGAATGCCCAAGCAACTTGAGGTCACTATAGATGAATTTAAAAAAAGAAAAAGAAAAAAGAAATCAGTCACACAGCAGTCACTATTACCTCTCCCAAGGCCAAGTCCAACCACATGTTTGGTTATTAACCTAGCAGTCACACTGCTGAAGAGAGAATAAACAACAAAGAAATCAGGCTCTTGTTCTTTTTTGCTATGATATTAATAACAAAGAGAGTAACTTGATAAGATTCTTACAACATTATTTTTCTTCTCCACATCGCCAAATTACTTTGGATCTCAAGCTGAAAGAAAAATAGGCATTGGAACAAAGTATGAGTGAGTATGCAATACAATAAAAACCAACCATCTTCATCCTATTCAGTAAAGCATTAATAGAAATGATATTCCCATTCTCTTTTAAACTTTTCACTCTATTTTTTGTCTTTTAGCCTCTCACAAGTGGAGTGTGAATATCATTGCTCTACCTTACATTCAACAAAAAAATCAAATATTGTATATCTAACAATCATGAATATAGCTGTCCAGAATAAATACACCTCAAACATATGACCCTTTTTTTATTTGATTGGCCATCTTCATACTTCCCATTTTCAAAAATTTCAACGAATATACTTTCTGAAATTTGATATTTTGTTAACCAAAACCAAACCAAACCAAGCCTTAAGTCCCATTAAATGGGGTCGGCTACATTGTATAAACTCCCAAGCATGAATTGTATCAAAATATACTAGTGACAAGCATAAAGCATATTATATGGGCTGCAGAAGTAACAAGATTAAATAGAATAAACTTTAGGCCACCAAAGGGTGTCTTTTCCCCCCTTTTTGATGGAACCATGATCTAGGTAACTCAACAAAAAATAAAAAATAAAACAAGAGTTGAATGACCAATGTTAGAAACCACAAAACACTTTAAGATGCAGAATGATCTTTTTAAGATAATCTCTTGTAGCTTCACAAAATAAAAGGCCATATCATCTACATATAGTAGTTTTATCAATTTAAATGGGAACTACACTGAAACGATTATTAGGAGAGTCAGAAAGCAAGAAAATGCCAGAATGAGATTCCTAAAAAAGGCAAAATAATATACTAGAGAGAGACAGAGTAGATCTGATATTACCATATTAGCAGATCAGAGAGAAAGCAGATCTGATCAAAGAGAGGGAAGATATACATCTCTTCATCGTTGAGCTTCTATTCACTGTTTCCAACGATCCACATAAAAAAAAATAAAACAAATATCTTCAATGAATTTTCTTCATAAAAATTGCAGCAACAGTTACTGCATAAAGAAACGTGGAATCAATATAACAGTTAGTGGCAAATTCACAACCAAACCAAAAATTTGAAAAAAAAAATCAAAAACTTTAACATACACTATCAAAAACATCAATACTAAAAAAAGCATAAGTCTGGATATGCATTGAACATAGAGAGCAAGTTTCAGGAAAGAGAATGAAGCTCATTACCTTCATGCCAAAGTGTAGTGCCGAAATGCAAGTGGAACAGATCTAAATCTCGAAGAGAGAAACAGATATTTATAAGCAAAAAGAGAGTGAGACTCACAAAAATCAATCAAATAATTAATCAAAATAGATCTGAATGAAAACAATCGATCGATCAATTGATTGAAAGACAGTTTTGACAGGGGCTGATCTCAAATTTGTGTTCTTAGATGTATACAATCTTAAAAAAAAAAAAAAAGAGAGAGAGAGATAAATAAACGAATTAAATACTGACAAAATCAAAAGAGAGAATCACAAATCTGGACAATCAACCTTCAACTCTACAAGAATCAACCTTCAAATCATCCACAACCTTCATGGATCTGAGAGAGAGAGAAACGTAGATCATTCAACAGAGAGTGACTGAGGGCTTTCAACCTCAAGAGCCTTCACAATATCTTCTGTTCAAACTCGATATCGAGGAAACTGAGAGTTTCTAAACATGGTGGTTGTACTATTTGATAAATCTGAAGTGAAGAGAGAGAGAGAGAGAGAGAGTGATAGAGATTGAGAGAGGGTTTTGAAAAGGGGATCTGAGTTTCAGAGAGTCTAGAGTGAGATGGTTTTGAAAGGTCTCAAACGACGAGAAGGTTTTAATATGAACCAGCATGATCACTACATAGCTAAACGACGTTGTCTGACCTAGATGTAAGACAAACGTTTACAAAACGTTGTGCTTGACTAATCAACAAAGACGTTTCACAAAACGCTATATTCTAAACACCGTGCAAAGTACTTTTCCTTGTAGTGTCAAGAACAACTCTCATCCTTAAAAAGCAACAACACAGCCTTCTAAGTTATAACTTAAGGCTTCCCATAGCAATAAAAATATTCTTCATGGAAGAAAGACCTCCCTAGCCAGCAAAACAGCAACCCTACACCACCAGCAACATCAAAGAACATATCAGTAGCAACAAGAAGAACAATAAGAAAGAGCCAAGCCCCCTTCGCACCTCAACCATCTAATCACTTCAATGTCTGTCAAGGCGGCTTTGAAAGAAGCTTCAGTTTGAGTTTCCTGATCCCGTCAAGGTAGCTGATAATACCAGACACTGGATAATTGACAATAACAAAACAAGCTTTTGCCCAAAGAGCAAAACACAAGTTTACTAGGTGAATCACATCAAGAACATGTTGTTGAGCTAACCAGATAACCATGTAGAAGAGGGTCACCCAAAGTCGTTTCTCAAGGCTCCGAAAAGGAGGATCAAACCACCACATAAAAATATCAAAGAGAGAGGCAGGGCAGACCGAACAAACACCACCCGCACCAGTTTAAACAACAGGACCAGCGTTCCCAACCGAACTGACAGTGAATGAAGAGATGGTATACAGATTTGACAAATCTCAAACACATTGGACAAAGCCCTTAAAACTCATTTAGGATTACCCCTGTTAGCTAAAAATTTCATGAGAGGCTACTTTACCTAGAATAGCTTGCCAACAAAATATTATGACTTTGAATGGGCGAAGATTATTCCAAAAAAGAGATGCAGCTTGAGAGGAGGAACCTCAAAACCACAAGATAAATTTTCATAGACATTATAAAAAGATCTAATCGAATAGGTTCCATCATTTTTATCCCACTTTCATTGCAGCTTATCCTCCATGTCAAGAGTTAAGCAAAGCAAATTAAGTATTCATTAAATTATCCAAAGGGACATTCTCCCAAACAAATTAACTCCTCTTGAATTGCAAACACCACTTGTTCAAGCTTCCATCAAACAAAAGAACATCATTAACCATAGCAGATTTTTGAGACAAAATCGAGAATAGTCTAGGAAACTCATCTTTCAAAGATTCATCACCGAACCATAAACCATGCCAAAACATAACTTGATGTAGACCCCTGAACCAATCATAACAAAGAATCCCTTTTGAACAATATTCCTATTTGCAATGCAAAGACATACTTGGGATCTACCAACATTAAGGTCTAATTTGATAACCCTGGTAGGAGTTGGGATTGGATTGGTAATTTGACAAGTTCCACATAGTTCGTGTTTAGTTGCACACCCAAAAAATAAATAAATAAATAAGGGAAAAAAAAGCATGGATAAACAATCCCATTAAACAATAAATTCCCAAAAATGCACGAATTAGGAATACCATGGGATGAATTTGTCCCATGAGAATGTGTGGCAAAAGACAATTTTGCCTCTGCAATATATAAACAATAAAATCAACTTTTATATAATGAGGTCTTACATGAAATTTCATATATTTAATCCAGACAGAGTTGTATTTTTTGGTTGAAATGGGATGGCGTTCAAATTCTATAAAGGACGGGCTGTTCAACTTTGAAAACTTAGCTAAGGTCAGGGCCAACAGTATTCTATTGTACAACTACTTAATCTGAATAGTACAACAATTATTGTCTGGATTAAATATATTATTGTCTACTTTAATCTTATTATTCTATTTTTGTTTAATAGTACAACGATTATTGTCTTAGTATTGAAGTAGCAAGGAAATCTTCAGCTCCCCTTGTTAGCATAAATGCGGCCTATTTTTGTTTGCATTTATTACGAAGTAAACTAAGCCTAACTAACCACGACATACTCAATGCAACCAACAAGCAACATACCTGGTCTTGAGAAATAGGTTCATTCCTGTCAATAGCAAGAGCCCTCAAGTCTGCTTTAGGTCTAGATTGATTTTCATGATAGTTCTTGCTCCAGCATGAAAGTTCCATTTTAGAGAATGATGATATACCATGATATTTTTGTTTTAACTTTTATGTGGTGCATCTGTTCAATATAAATTAAGACCCTTTTCTCTTATTGGTTACTCCTCTAGGGCTTAGCTCAACTATCATTCACCTTTTACTCTCTGGCTCTCTCCACTTGTTCTCGCTTCATCATCTCTCCTTTTCAACAGTTTTTCTCTCTCCCCCTCATCATTTTGTCTTTCTCCCTTCTACTTAGACCACAACTAAGAAAGGTTATTTAAAACTTCAAAACCCAAATGAAGTTTCTACTTTGGAAAAACAATATAGAATGAAAACCCACCTATAGTCGCTCACCGTTAGTGAATGGAGAATTGAATTATAAAATGGCCATGTAAAAATCTCAATACTCACAATTTTTTTTCTTGACAAAATGTCCCAAGGACTTCACATTTTCAAGGAAAAAAAAAGCCTATTTCTCATCCTATGACCTAAACAAGCCTTACTAAATTTCAAAGACTCCAAAAACAAAATCCACAAAGAAGCTTCAATTGCTTAAGGACGTATTAAGCACCCCAAAAAAAAATTGAAAAACTTATTTTTTTAGTCAAAAATCTTCAAGAGCAAGACGAACAACATCATTTTATCATCAATTCCTATATTATCAAAATCATCGGTGTAAAAAAGGGTGAGAGAGAGAAATGACGGGAAGAGAGAAAGCAGTGAGAGGTGAAAAGGTGATGGTGTGAAATGAGGAGAGAACGCGAGGGAAAAAATTTCAGATGACAATAATTGTCATATTGTTGCACAATAAGAAGATAATGTGTCATTATTGTCATTTGACACCCACGCTTTTCCATTTCTTCTTCTTCTTCTAATTCTTCTTCTTCTTCTTCTTCTTTTAAAAAAAAATGCTAGATGACGGGGTGATTAACGGCATTTTTGAACACTAGAATTATGGCTCTTGTTTTAATGAACACAACAAATTTTAGTGTACAAATAGTTGTATAATTAAGTTTGGGCCTTTGCTGCTACTCATTGGAAATAGAACCCCTTTTGGAAGGAAGTGCTGTAGTCACTATGGAAACGTCCAAGCAACTCCTTTGTAGTTTATATGTCCAGCGAATATTGACAACAACATCTATTCATATCAACATCATTAACTACGGATAACATTGCAGGTCCTTTTCAGAAGGCAGTGCTTTAATCACTATGGAAATGTCCAAGCAACTCCATTATAGAGCTTATATGCCCAACAAATATTGACAACATCTATTCATGTCAACATCATCAACTAAAGAAAACAAAAAGAAAATGACAAGCAAGATTGTAACTACAAAGACAAGTATCTACAAAAAGAAAATGACAAAGCAAGATTGTACCTACAAAGACAACAAGGGCCAATCTCTCTCTCTCTCTCTCTCTCTCTCTCTCTCTCTCTACAGAAAGAAAGTGACAAAGCAAACAAGGGCCAATCTCTCTCATTTGTTTAGGTAAAAGAAGGGTCATCCTTATCACCTCAAATCACCCATATAAGTATAGTCTTCCACCATCTTAAAGTTTCAAAACCAACATACCACTCTCTCTATTTCTATCATCCATGGAATTTGTTAACTATTTGAGTTTGCTAGTTTTACTTATTCCTATCTTCCTCTTCCTAACCAAGAAAACTTCCAACAAGCTCCCACCAGGTTCCATGGGATTACCCATCGTAGGCCATAGCCTCAGCCTTCTACATGCGATGCGAGCGAACAAGGGTGAGGCATGGTTCCATGAAAGAATAAGAAAGTATGGTCCCATTTCCAAACTCAGCCTCTTTGGAACTCCTACAGTTTTTCTCCATGGACAGGCTGCAAACAAATTTATATACACGTGTGACAGCAAGACAGTTTCCAACCAGCAACCAGCATCAATGAGGAGAGTCTGTGGTGAGAAAATTATACTGGAGTTGAGTGGCGAAGATCACAAGCGAATAAGGGGAGCACTTGTATCCTTTTTGAAGCATGAAGCATTAAAACAATATGTTGGGAAGATGGATGAAGAAGTTAGAAAGCACATGGAGATGCATTGGCATGGCAAAAATGAGGTCAACGTATGTTGCAACTACTGATGTAAATTTCAAAACTCTAGATTTAAATCCATAGTTTTATCTAGTAACTAGTCAATAAAATTATAATGAAATGAAGATGGTCCTTTCTTTACAAAAGCAAATCATGACGTCATGAGTGGAACAAGAGATGCGCATGAGGTTTCTGTTTGGCTAGTAGCTATTTGAGAATCTACAAAACCAACCACATATACACATGGAGAAATGACAATTTCCATAGGACCTTAGACATGTAAACCTATTAATTTTTCCTCCTTGCATTAATAGTATGAAACAATTTGTCGATAATATAGGTGATGCCTTTGATGAAGACCCTCACATTCAACATTATTTGTTCACTCATATTTGGAATAGAACGAGGAGCAAGAAGACATGCACTAAGAGGTTTATTTCAAAACATGATTGAAGGAATGCTGTCAGTACCAGTGAATTTGCCTTAGCCTCCGAGCAAGGGCAAAAATGAAAACCATACTCATGGACCTTATAAGTGAGAAGAGGGTAACCTTGGAAAAAAATGGTGCTTCCCTCATCAAGATCTCATCACTTGCTTGCTTAGTATCCGCAATGAAGACAATTCAGCTCTACTGTCTGATGAGGAGATTGAGGACAATGCGGTCATTATAATGGTTGGAGAATATGATACATCCTCCATCCTCCTTACCTTCTTGATCAGGCTTTTAGCCAATGAACCATCCATTTATGCTGCTATTGTTCAAGGTATGCCCCCAACTAGCTCCCTCATCATGATTCATGAGAAAGATTTAAGAACTGAAAAGATAAAAAGATACTAGAAAATAGAACATACTGAAAAATTATCTGTTTTGAGATTGCAGAGGAAATTGCTAAAAGCAAGACCCTGGGGGAGCTTCTCCCATGGAATGATCTTACCAAGATGAAATACACATGGAGAGTAGCAATGGAGACTCTTAAGTATAACCCCTCCTGGGTTCTGTTCCTTCAGGAGGGTCCTCAAAGATACAGAATTTGGAGGATATCTAGTACCAAAAGGGTGGCAAGTATGTGTAAATATTGCTAACATTTCCATAATTGTAGATTAATTACCAAAACAAATGTTTGTAATATAAATAAAATAAAAGCTAGAAGTAACACAAATTTCTGATAAACAGGTGGTATGGGCAGCAAGCATGACTCACATGGATGAGACAATTTTCCCAAATCCAACACGCTTTGAGAAACAAGCACCAGCCCCTCCTTACTGCTTTGTGGCATTCGGAGGAGGACCAAGAATGCGTCCTGGGTATGAGTTTGCCAGAATTGAAACACTAGCTATAATTCATTACTTGGTGACCCAGTTCACATGTAAGCTTTCCTGCATTGACGATTCTTTCTGCAGAGATCCAATGCCAGTTTTCAATCAGGGGCTACCAATTCATATTAAACCAAAGAAATCTAATGGTGCGATTTAAGTGCACGTAGCTTTCATTGACTTTGATGAAAAACAATATTTCCCCTATTGAATAAACCTAATGTATCGGTTTAGTAGAAACAATTCAGCTATAAAAGTAAAAAAAATAAATTAAAAAATCACTTTCTACATTTTATTAACAAGATTTTGCTGCAGAAATTGTGTGCTGTAAGGACCCTTCTTCACAAGGTCAAGGGAATCACTCCTTGACAATTTGATTGATTTTCATGTCCAAGCACTCAAAAGGAATCAGTGGGAGCATTTATGTCACTATTACCATTTTGGTTCCTTACGAAGAAAATGGTGTATAATCAAAATGCCAGTTATTTTGATGACCCTGGGCATAGCACCATTTCCAAAAAGTTCAAGTTAAGTCTAAATGCTATGTTGCCTTTTAGTTCATTTTATCCCAGAGGAACTTTTATTGAACTTATGATATTCCACTTTATGAGTGGGGTTATGTGACGCAGCTATAGGTAATCTAGCTCACCTTAACTTCTCAATGGGTAAACATTTTTCGCCACAATGTTCAATTTGTCTAATCTGATGCATAATGAAATTTGGTCAAAACTTCATTTTTGCTTTCTGCCAAATATAAACTTTAAAAGAAGAAATCAAGTTTGTTAAATAACAATTCAACTGCCCACTCAATCAAACCAGAATCTAGAATTATCCTTCCAAGAAGTTAGTTGGCATTTAATCTTTGTCAAGACTAGCATAATGTCTGATCCCCATTTTCAATATTATGTGATATTGCAAAAGTACCATCTGAAGCTCATTCAACCCTGCTTCCACAGGAATTTTTCCGGCACTAACATAATCAAATTTTATGTCAATAAATTATCAAATATCCAAACACACATTAATGTATACTAATTGGGTATTGTTTTTTTTTTTTTTTTTTTAAAAAAAAAAAAATTCATTCTAAGACAGAAAGATATTAGACTCTACTAACATTCCAAGCTGATTACGATGGTGAAAACACCTCAAGCCTTAAAACTTCAAATCCTGCTGATCCCCATATGTTTTATGTTGATGTAAGATTTGGACGTGCAACTTAATATATCATATAAAGTTCTGTATTTGATAAAATATAGACATTTCCACTATTTTCAGTAAGGAATCCTTACAACATAGAAAAGAAAATTATTTAAACAGATAGAACGAAACAAATTCAAATTGAAACCAATAATGATCATATTACCAAATCAATAATATTAAATGTCAAAAGCACCTTTAAAGTATAGATGCTGTTACCATGTTTTGGTACTCTAAAAGCTTTTTTTCTTTGATTTATGGTATCCACCATGAGTGATGCAATTTGTTCACTTTTCTGCTTCGCCACCTTCTCCAGCTCTTCTACTTGCCGCCCTCTGTTTTAATTGGGATCCACTTTCTAGGCCAAAGCCTCAACTTCCTGAGAGCACTAAACAACCCAAGGAACAGTGGCTACAAATGAGAATACAGAACAAGGGTCAATTTCAAAGGTCAACCTCTTTGGCGCCCTATGGTTCTAATCAAGCCAGCTGCAAATAGATTTGTACTCATTAATGATAGGATTGTACTTTCCAATGAGCAGCCAAAACCATTTTTTTAGTAAGCTTTTACTACAAAAAAAGAAAGTACCCAAAACAGAAGAATATACAACAGAACTCAAAACACTGCCAAGAGGCCACCTTGCTACAAAGGCACACACAAAGGACCTAACCTAGAAAGGAAAGCCCCTCACAACCCGAGAAGAATAGACACAAAGGACACTCAAACCCAAACCACTGAGAAACAAGCCTCTCACGACCCAAAAAAAGGTGCACAAAACACACTTCTCACAACCCGAGAAGCTAGACACAAAAACAAAACATAAAAAGAAAGAAAACCACTATCCCACATTTTCTTGGAATTTCACAATAAAGTGCTTAGGATTGGTAGACAATTTAGCAAAGGATTTTGCCCATGCAAGCTTTAGATTAAGAATGTTCTTGTCGAGCTTCCTCTTGGTCTCATCTCTAGAACAAAGAATGCAGTGCATATTTCTTTTAGTATTCTTGATTTCCTTTTCTCTAGGAGTAGAAGACACATCTTTAGAAGCCACACTTTGAGAAAGGGCAGGCCCATCCAAAGTTGCCACACTTTGAGAAAGGGCAGCCCATCCAAAGTCTCCTCCCTTGAAGGGGTGCTGATGAAGACCATGGAAAGAAGAAAAAGAGCAAATCTAGAATTTCACATGAAACACATTTAGTGCATCAAGAGTTAAAGATTTGGAATAATTTTGAATTTTCATGTCATTATAGTAGGTTTTAGTAATTAAGGGTATAACGGTAATTCCAATAATTGTTGGACATGGGTTGTAGGGGTCACCCATGGATTTTATTTTGGGTTAAATTATTAAATGGGTTATTATATATGGGCTTTATTATGTCTAAAATAATCTTAGTAGTCAAAAGTCAAAAGTCAAAATTTCCTATTTTGATATTGAAGCAGAATTAGAAGTCATTAGAGTTTCCTATTATGATTGAAGTAGAATTGGAAGTCATAATTGGTCTAGAATATTAGTAGTTGCTAAATATTTTTAGTTTCTAAATTTGAGAAATAGTCCTTATAAAATTAGGAGTCTTTAGCCAATACAGAGTTAATATTATGAAATTTTGATATTGTGTTTGTGTGATTGGCCTATCCCTTGTGAGGGTGAAGCACCTCTCTCTCTCCACCTCTTCTATCCAGCAAGATTACTGTTCACAGTGCTCAGAACAGCCACCTGCCAGCCCCTACACTCATGTTTTCATTCCCAAAACCCTACCCTTTCATAAACCCTTAAACTCCTATTTTTTAAAATACATTTGCAGCCACAAAATCCTACCAAATCCAACCCTATAAGCCTATAATTACTGCTACCAGTATATTTAAGTCGGGCTCACTACTTGTAGTAAAGTAATCCCTACTCATCCTACATCAGGTGCTCATCATTTCCCTTTCATTCACATCCCCCAGGTTGTGCAAACCTTTGGAATACACCTTCTCCTATTGCTTACACTCCGCCTTGTTTGTTTTCTCCACCTTTTTTGAATTACACGATGCTAACACATCAAAATTATTAGATGAAGATGGACGGTAATTGAATTCTACAAGAATTTATTGACGAAATATTACAAGCAAGTGGACAGTTCCAGAGACCAGAAGCATTAAGAAACAATAAGATTAAAGGGCTACTCAAGTTACTCAGGTAACACCTGGAGATGCATGGTCAAAATATAGTATACAAAAATTCTTAACCCAACCATTGCAATAAAATTTCACTTTCTAAAAAAGAAAGGAAGAACATCAACAAGAAACTAGTATTGTACATGTGCCTCTCTACGTCCTTAACAAAGGTAGTAAAAAATCTCCCACTCAGTCCAACAAAAAGTTTCTTACATTAACAGAACACTCAATGTACCTGGAAAAGATTTCTTTGAAGTATATCATATCATTAGCAATAAGTTGAAACTAAGGTCACTCACTAAAGCACTACTTTTGTGACAAGAATTAAATTCCCTTTAAACTAATGGAGAGTGTTCCTAGAAAGTTTTTCTTTGCAGCTAGCTACAAGTTAAAAGTGAGGTAACTCAATAAAACACAAATATTTTTGTCAGGAACTGACTTCAGTAAATCAAATGGGAAGTGTTTATCAAAATGCCTATTACAGGATCTTTTTTTATCAGAAACAAAAATAATATATTAATAAGCATAAATAAAGAAAATTACAAGAAAGTGGGAAACAAAAAGTCCACCAAAAGAATCAAAAAAAGAAAAAATAAATAAAAAGAGCAAAATTCATCAAGATTATAGACCACTGATGACATACCGCCCACTGATTCTAAAAAACAAATATAATTGAATCCCCTTAAAAGGAAAAGAAAGCAAAGCCCCAAATGAGGATAAAAAACAATCTATCCCAAAGAGAATCAATGTCCTTAAATTTGTCCTCAAAGATTCTAGCAATGTGCTCCAACCAAATATCCATGAACAAAACAAAAGACAAAATTCCACAAAGCCTAGTTTTGAAATATGTAATTGGTCATGAGACTCCTGTGAGCCAAGTCCACACAAAAACCTTAACGATTTGCTTCAAATTGTTCCAAATCCTAGAACGATGGAGAAAAGGATGAGCATTGTGATTACCAATGATCTTGTTGAAAAACGGTTTGCCTGAGAAGATTTCCGAAGAATTAAGTGACCAAACCCATTTGTCATTGACATTGGGTCTCACGGAGAAACCTTAAAGGATGTTCAATAAGGATGCCAAGTTGCCAACTCAATCGATTCATGATCATTAATATTTCTATAAAAAAAAAATTGAAATTTCATGAAATCAGTGCCGATTGGGAAAGCACTATAGATGCGATGGAACATTATGAGAACAGACCAAATGGTACAAATGTGGGAACAACACATCAAGAGAAGAATCCCCAAGCTAAGTATCTTTCCAAAAAGAAACACTCCCACCATTTTTTACCCTTACAAAAAGGAAGCAGGACTACACCATCTAATGTAAATTTTTTATTT
Organism: Camellia sinensis; assembly: GCF_004153795.1. Lineage (NCBI taxonomy): Eukaryota > Viridiplantae > Streptophyta > Magnoliopsida > Ericales > Theaceae > Camellia > Camellia sinensis. Next base: position 496,857 of record NW_021026238.1, read on the forward strand.
TTTTTTTTATTATTGACAAAAACAGAATTTATTGATAAAGAAAGT
>NW_021026238.1:537703-567068 GCF_004153795.1 Camellia sinensis
AAAGTGTGACGCTTCAAGAAAAAATTTGGTAGTAATACTTAGGAGGATCGAGCATGAGAGAGGATTGGAGAATAATAACTGAAAAGTATACATCTTAAAAAAATAATAGTAAATAAATAAATAAATATATTGGATGACTAATGATCTATTTTAATGATTTGAATTATTAGTTTTGCCAAGTAATTTATGTATTTCATCAACATAAAAAAAAAAGGGGATCAATTTGATAACATAGTCAATTTATCATGTTTGTCACCAAAAAAATAAACGACAAAATTCTTAAAATAAAAAAATCATTTTTTTTTGTTGTGGTTGGGGGGGGGGGGCTATCTTGAGGCTGTTTTTGCAACCTACTCTTAGATATGAAACCGAGGAGATTCTAAGACTTTAGAACATTAACGGCTTATTCTCCCACATGTTAGAAAAGAATTATCTGTTTTAATCACCCATCCTGATTCCTGCTTAATATTTCAGTCTAAGCTTACTATCACATAGCTAACTGGATTTCTTTCCAACAAGCCTTAAGGCCCTTAACCTAGCATCCAAAACCCTTACAACCTTGTTGCATAAAAATAAAAAATAAATAATACATAAAAAATAAAAAAAAGCTCTAGCATCTTTTTCAAAATTTCAACTAAATAATCACAATCAAATTTTCCTTACCATACACACAGATTAAAAAAATTTCTCCATCTGTTCTCATTTTTAAAAGCCAAAACCAACAAACTTTCAACCACCGTAACCCCCCACATAATGAATTATATATGCAATATTGTTTCATTGGACTCCACATAATGAATTGTATACAATATTAAATTATTAGGTAGCATGCTGCCACATCACAAACAAATACACATCAAAGTAACAAAATAAACACCAGCAAATATAACATACACATACATACATATAAGGAACAAGTAAAAAATCTGTACCAGAGCAACAAAAATTATAGAATTGCTCCAAAAGATGAAAACCCCACTCTTTCCACTGCCTCTCAGTAACTATCAAGTTATTCTCTAACATTCTGACATCCAAACAATCCCCATTTTTTTCAATTTTCTCAATTGTTGGTTTTCTCTCAAACAAATATATTAATTGTCCTTCAAACTACACCTAATATTTTTTGAAAGAAGTTATCAAATGAATTTTATGTTGCAAAATTGTTTACTCCATGCCTTGGAGTTTGATAGATAGCCGTTGTATCTGTGAAACACAGACAGACAAAACACCAAATAGATGAATACATACATCACATACAAACTACTACAGAATTGGGGTGGCTGCTGTGTGGGAGGCACCCATAGCCACGGTTGCATTTGTATTCAGTTTTAGACTTTAAATCACATTTATCAATATTTTTTCTTTTAGATACAAATGCAATTCGATGAAAGGACTATCAATATCTAATCAACTTGATTTTTTGCAAGTATTTCTTCTCAATGTGCCCTAACCCCAAAATGGATCTATCGGGCACACCCCAATTCCCATACCTTTCAAAGTTTTATAAGTCAATATCCAAATTCAGAATTTCCCAAAATTACAGCTTTTAGACAAATTTGAACAACCTGATCTTTTAAAAAAATAAAAATAAAAAAATTAGCTAACTTAAACAGGTTTAACCGCATTTGCACAAAATTAAGATTTATAACCAAATCTTTAATTTCATTAACACTTTTATGCCGTTGGCATCAACTCAGTATTTAAATAGGGTTTTTAGTTTAACTTACTGAGATTAAGATTTTATAATATAAAGTAACTACAATATTTTCTTAGTACACTCAACATTTTCACGAGAAAATTGGACACACAGAAATTTCAATTTTTACAGAAAAATTTATCTGATTTCACAAAAAAAAATTCATCAGGAACCTCTCCAACTACCTAAAGTTAGAGAGGAATGTTTCACTAATTTTCCCTACTTAAAATTTTACTAAATTGACACCAAAAAAATTGGGAAATCCTGAATTTGGAGAAATTGATGTACCTTTCCGCAAGATAAAGAAGGTGATGATCAGTCAATTGAAGAAGCCCAGAAGGAAACACCATTCTGGTAATCGAAGCAACCCTAATACCATCTTCGTCGTCATCATCATCACGTCTATACACATCCATGACACCACGAAGAAATTTCATCAGAAACGCCTTCTTGAAAAGGGTAACTTTGGATCCAAACAGCCTCCGACATCAATCGCAGTTGAGAGTGGTAAAATCGAGGGTGTTGTAACCATCTTCGCCGAACAAATGATCGAAACAGACGCGTCCCGAAGATCGACAAACAAAAGAAACGGTGGATATCAAGAACACGGGTTTGGAAGAAGAACCCATCTCAGCATTGTTGTTGTTGTTAGCATCTCTTTTCCATTGGATTCTCTTGCTTCGATTGCTTCTCTTCCACATGATTGTCCTTCTCAGCCTCTTTTTGCTCTCCATTGTCTCTCGAATCCAATTGAATCAAATTGAATAGAAATCGAAACTGGGTTTAGCGGAGATTGGTGGTGGGGTTGGTGTTTTTGAGGAGGGTTCGTTTGTTGGTGGTGAGGACTGAGTGTGTGAGGTTCCATGCTGCAATGTTGCCACTTGGAATTGGTAAATGGTAATGCGTTATGAAATGAAAATCTACCTAGTAGGAATCATCTCTATTATTTTCTCTTTTTCTACCTAATATGAATCATCTCTATTATTTTCTCTTTTTGTTTTTAACCAAATTTTTTTTTTTTTCTCTTTTTTTTTCGCTAGGGGTGGTGGGTGAAAAGGCTGTTGATTCTTCTCACTGAAAAATTGGTCATGGAAGATTTTCATTGAAAAATTGGTTATGGAAGATTTTCATTAGAAAATGGCTGTTGAAAAGTCACGAACGGTTGATGGTGATCGTCAAAAAATTATCACTGATTGGTAGTGTGTAACAATGCCGACAATGGTTGTAGTAGTGTGAGGTGATAGAAGAAAAGATTGATCAATTTTAATTAAAAATATTTTTATCATATTTTTTTATATTTTTAACTATATCTTTGATAAAGGAAAAAATTCTTTTACTCATGCTTTAGGGGAAAAAAAATTCACCTTGAGATTGGGGGAGTTGTCACCAAAATTTTAAATCACTCTCTTAAATATTTTTATAACCCCATCAGTCCTGTTTTGGATAAAATGACACATTTGCTACAAGTTTACTAAGGAATTGTAATCCTAATTTGGATATATTTGAAAATTCTCATATAAGAATCTTTCAAATTAAGCATTCCCACATACAAGTAGAAGATAAAAATCCCACATTAAAATCTACAGAATAAGAATGAATTTTCTATCTATTGAAATTCACCAAGCTACTTTTCCTATATGTTCCATTTTTATTCGATCTGTTCAAATTCTCATACACACACACTGATATATAGAGAAAGGTCCAAGATTCCAGGGACTGAACTGAAAAATTTTTGACAAATAGAAGGATGGATGCTAGTTCACCCAACAAAATTCAAAATGGAGTTTCTAAAGCTATTTAAGGGGCCAACGATTTCTTGGAGCAAGAATTTCATGGAAGTAACAAAGTAAGAAATGTCAAAATCCAAGCATTACAAAGAGAATTTCAAAATCAAAAATTGAAAGATTCAGAAATTGTCCAAGTCTTTTTCTAAAGTCATTGGAAGTTGTTATTCAGCCTCTTCATAAATATGGGTAATAAGGATGCGTACAACTTGCCCTCCCTAGATCCCACTTTAGCAAGAGCCTCGTATACTAGGTCGCCCTTGTTATAGTCAGTATAGCGATCCCGATTTTTCCCGTCATGTATTATGTTCCTGACCCAGGTCTAGTGGTTGTATGTTGTTGTCTTATCTTGTTTCCGTCCTTTAAATCCTTTGTATTTGAGTTTTGGGACGTGTTAGGTGAGTTTGGTACAGGTTGGTTGTGAGTTTGAACATATGGTTGCTGTCCAGAATTTGACATCTTCGCTCGAGTGAGGCTTTTTGCGCTTGAGCGAGACTTGGGTTTTTGCTTCTTTGCTCAAGCGAAGGTTCTTGCGTTTGAGCAAGCTTTCTTTGATGTGTCTGTTGGCTCGAGCGAGCACTCTTGAGCTCGAGCGTGCGTCTGCGTCTAGTTTGAACCTGAAGGTTGTGTTTCTTCGCTCGAGCGAGCTCTATGTTTTGGGTTTCTTCACTCGAGCGAGGACTCCTACGCTTTAGCGTGCTTCTGGGTTGCAGACCTGAAGCTTCACATTGTTCGCTCGAGCGACGCTTCTTACGCTCGAGCGAGGCCCTTTTGTGTCTGGTCACTCGAGCGACCACTTATTCGCTCGAGCAAACCTCAAATATATCAGTTGCAGCAGCGTGCTTCTTCTTCAACTTTTCACCCCATTTTTCCTCAAAACCTTAGATCCGGCACACTCTCTCTCTACAAATACACCTAGTTCTAGTGGTCTTCTACCCTAGTCCCTTTGTTAAAAAGGTGGAGTATCACGTGGGCTATATTTTGATCTGAAAAAGCTTGTGTTTGGAGCGTCTTCGAATTTCCTCTCTTTCCCCTTTGAGCTCCTAACTTTGAGGTAAGGATAAACTACTCGTCTTTATGAGTTTTGACATAAATTTTAGTCATTTTGATCAAATGGTGAAGTTATAGAAATTTTGGAAAGTTAGGGTTTTATTTGAAATATATAATGGGAGGGTTTTTTAATTGTTGAGCACCATGTGTATGGAAGACCTTGAAAAATGGGGTTGTTATAGGATTGATGAAATTGAACCTTAGGATTGATGTTCGAAAAAAGGGGAAAAATGCCCTAATTAAGTTTAAATAATTAATTTGAAGAAATATGGAAATATGAAATTGAGTTGAAAATCATGAAATTGGGAAAATTATGAGATTGAATGGTGTAGTTGGATTGATTAATCACTCACCTATGAAAATGTTGATAATTTATCTGTTTGATCAATTTATTATCTGTTTAGAAATAATTGTTTTGGGCTATCGGTGGAGGATAGTCTTGATTGTTGTAGACACTGCATGTTGATTAGGGAAAACTGAAACTAATCAACTGGAATATGTCATTGAATATGACGGTTGGAATAACACATTGAAAATGTGCATTAAATGATCATTGTATATGATGAAGTGTTTAAATACATTGCATATGTACTCCATGGTTTGTGTGCATTAAATGATCATTGTATATGATGAAGTGTTTAAATACATTGCATATGTACTCCATGGTTTGGGAGGAGATAGGGGATGTACTCCATGGTTTGGAAGGAGATAGGGGATGTACTCCATTGTTTGGGAGGAGATAAGGGATGAACTTAATTGATAATTAAGTTGTCGGGAGTATCCAGGGTGAAAGTCCCGAAACCTTATATACATCTGAATGATGTTGATGAATTGAAGTGTTGTCTTTATGAGTTGTACTCTCATTTGAAATTGCTGATGATAGAAGTGTTGATAATATGAGTTGTAGTCTCATTTTGAATTGTTTGGATAAATAATGTACTATGTTGTTGATTTGATTGAGATAAAGAAATGTGAATGAATTAAAACATGGTTGTAAATGTAAATGAATGTATAGAAATCTATGTTGATCGATTATGGAAAGGGGTTGAGATAGTTTCGAATTGTTAAACATTTATCGAATGCTAATATTTTAGTTATTTCTCATATTACGTTTGGCGTATCTCTACTGGTCTTTGGCTCACCCTATATGGGACATCATTTTCAAGTTCAGGTGATATGCTGCCTCCAAGGATCTAGCTTGGATAGTTTAGAGGTTGCAGGCTTCCTTTTGTTGTTACTTTTCTATATTACATGTTTTATTTCCAAGACGAGGGCTTTAATTGTAAAAGGGCTTTTGACCCTCTTTTGTTGTAAGCAAGTGTTGACTTGGAAAGTTGTAAGCCCGTGGGGCATTTACTTTTGTTGTTAACATGTAATACATTTTGTAGAAAATACTCTGATAAATGGAAATATAATATCTCTTTTATGATTTTGGAATCTTATAAATGATTGATTTATGTATTATTTTGAGGGCGCTACAGTCAGGTTTTTGATTAGATGTGTGAAATTGTTTCTAATCAGAAAGTTATTAGAGAAAATTTGTTTTAGGGTTTAGGGTTAGAGTTTTGGGGTTTAAGATGGGTAGGGTTGTGTGTTGATGCAAGAAGGAAAAGTAGTGACTTATGGTTCACGCCAATTGAAAACCTATTAGTAGAATTACCCTACTCACGATCTAGACCTAGAGGTGGTGATCTTGGCCTTGAAAATTTGGAGGCATTATCTTTACAGGGAGAGGTTTGAAGTGTTTTCTGATCATAAGAATTCGAAATATCTGTTCTCTTAGAAATACTTGAATTTGAGGCAGAAGAAATAGATGGAATGATTTCGAGCTACATTACAATGCATGGAGTAGAAAGTCTGTGAGCAATGTAGCGAGTCTTGCCATGCTGGAATAGGAGATGTTGGGTACTATTGGTGAGTTTGGCTTGTGTCTTGGCGAGTCTGTTGAGTTGGTTACCTTGTTTACCGCTGTTACATAACCTACTTTGGTTAGTTGAGTTATTGAGGCACAACAACACGACTATGAGGTGGAAATTATCCGAGGAAAGATCTCCAATGGGAAAGTAGAAAAAGGTTTGAACATCTACTCTGATTCGAGTGTGAGATACTTAGAACACTTGTTTGTACCAGAATCTTGCTGAGAAGAAGTACTTCGAGAGTTCCACCATTCACGTCTTGCGGTATATCTAGGAGGCACGAAGATGTATCATGACCTTTGTCGCCAGTTTTGGTGGAGGAAATGAAGAGAGATGTGGCCTTATTTGTTTCGAGGTGCCTTACTTGTCAACAAGTGAAGGCCGAACACCAAAGACCAGTTGGATTTGTTACAACCTTTACCTATAGCCAAGTGGAAGTAGGAACATGTCGTTATGGACTTTGTTGTGGGTTTTCCAAGGACTTAACAGGGTAATGATGCTGTTTGGGTAGTTGTGGATTAGTTAACTAAGTCCACTCACTTTATTCCGATGCGCACAGGAGACTCGGTGGATTTTCTTGCCGAGTTATATGTTAGGAACATAATTCGACTTCACGGAGTTCCGGTGACTATTGTTTAGGATAGGGATCTATGGTAGAGCCTTAGAGTGCCTTGGGCATTAAGTTGACCTTTAGCATTGCCTATTATCCTTAGACCGACATGCAGTTTGAGTATACTATCCAGATTCTAGAGGACATGCTTCAGGCTTGTGTTCACGACTTTAAAGGATCTTGGGAGAGACACTTATCTTTGATAGAGTTTGCCTATAACAACAACTTTCAATCAAGTATAGAGATAACACCTTTTGAGGCCTTTATGGCCGACCTTGTAGGTCACCGGTTTGTTGGGTTGAGATGGGTGATGCACCTATGTGGGTCCAGAGTTGGTCCAAGAGACGACGGAGAAAGTTGCACTTATCTGTAAGATATTGGTTTCGGTTTAGGGTAATCAAAAGAGTTATGCCAACCGGAGAAGCAGACCCTTGTCTTTTGCGACGGGTGACCATGTGTTTTTTAAAATTTCACCAAGATGGGGTTTGATGAGGTTAAGAAAGAGCAGGAAGTTGTCTCCAAGGTTTATTGGGCCTTTTGAGATTTTAGAGCTGATCAAGAAGGTAGCTTACTGTTTAGTTGCCACCCTAACTTTTCGGGGTTCGCGATGTGTTTCATATTTGTATGCTTTTGAAATATGAGCCTAATCCTTTGCATATTCTAGATTGGACTGATTTAGAGGTAGATGAAGATGTCTCGTATGAAGAGAGACCAGCTCAGGTTTTGGACACATGAGAGCAAGTCTTGTGAGGCAAGACTATCCCTTTGGTTAAGGTGTTGTGGAAACATCACAAAGTTAAGAAAGTGACTTGGGAACGTGAAGCTGAAGTCCGTGATAAGTATCCGGACTTGTTTGTTAATGTTTAGGTTTCATTTCCTTGTAATTATAATTATGTTTTGTTATAATAGATGAGCGTAGTTAACACTTTGTGAGATTGATATGGATATTGTGTTGAGTTAGTTGTCATGTTTTCTATACTTTTGAGCATACATCGGTTGATGTTGTTGCTATGGAATTTATAGTGGGATGCTATTTTCTGCGATGTAGTTCGATTTCAAGGATGAAATTTCCTTAGAGAGGAAGGTTATAACAGCCCGAGTTAAGACTCGATCCTTTATACTTCTTGGTTTTGGGTTTTGCATCTGTTGGTGTTGTTGACATCTATTCTTGTCCTATGTTGCCCTTTGAGTTGAGAATTAGGTTTTTGAGGTATGTTTAAAACAGGTTGAGGTTGATATTTCTGGGATTACTTTGGCTATGTGAACTTGAGTTCACTCGAGCGGTGTTTTGGTCGCTTGAGCGGTCTTTCTTTTCTTCCAGTTTTGGGTTTTTACAGTCTGAACTTTTGAGAGTTTGCTTTCTTCGTTCGTGCATAGGTTTCGTAGCTTAAGCAATTTGTTCTACAAGGTTGAACTTCTGGGAGTTTGGTTTCTTCACTTGAGCCTAGTTTTGACAGCTCAAGCGATATGTTGTGTCTGATGCTCGAGCTCAGATTTAACTGCTTGAGCAGTCTATTTGAATAAAACTATGAGAAAAGTCACTTTTTGCTCCCTTTTTGATATCTCTCTCTTTACAAAAGATCTTTTTCCCTTTTGCTCTCACCTCTCTCTAGAAACCTTGCAAAAATCCTCCGATCTACCTTGGCTTGTGAATTTCATGATCTTCGTGCTTTGGGATTAAAGGTTGAGCTTAAAGAGGGGGTCGTTTTAATCAGAAAAGTTCGAGTTTCTGTCTTCATTGGTTTTTAAGTGTTGTTCATCTCTTCTTCTTACATTGAGATATGGATTTCTTTAATGATTTGCATATTGTTTAGCCTCGTTATGTGTTAGTTGGGTAAATTAATACTCTGGAAAACTTTGTATTTGATTAAAGCATAACTTGATTCATAAAAGAGGGGTTTTTGAGATGATTTCCTTTGAAATATTTTTGGACTGTTTATGATGGTGAGTGGTATTGGAACTTGAAGAAAATTGCTTTTAAAATGCGGAATGTCTAATTTTTATCAAAACCCTTGAATTATTCTACGTTGAGAAACTATTTGTGTATTGAGAAATTGGGAATTTCATGATAAATTCATGAACATGGGCTAATTCGAAAATAGATGGGACATTGAGAATTTGGATTCTTAAGGGAATGATGAGAATATATCATTATGTTGATGTTGTTGAAATTATTAGTTATGCTCTTGATTTATATATTGAATAGAGATAATTGTTTTGGCTATCGATAGAAGATAGCATAGTTCATTGTAGAAATTGCATGAGAGCTAGGTTAATTGAAACCCATTCACTCATGCATTCCATTTAATCAATTGTTTCATACTTATGAATTGAAAAGTGTTATTTTTGATAAAAATGAGTGAATACTGTGGCGAATTTGGTAAGGGGGTGTGGTTGTGGTTAATTAAGTTGGCCTTTGTGTCCTCAGTGGAAGTCTAAAAATCTGCACGGTTAGGATGCCTTCCTTTTGGTTAGTTGCCGATAAAGTGGTTTTGATAGCGCTTTTATAGCCTACTTACAGATATGTACCTAGAGATTACCAGTGTGTATATTTACTGCTCTATTTTTTGTTTTGAAACAAATATATTAAATGTGATTTGAACTCTGGCACAACATTGTTTCAAAAAGGGGAAAACGCATGTTTTGTAATGGCATTTCATATGCATTCACCATATGGTTGTGTTAAACATCATACACGTCATTAAACTTGTCTCTACAAGGCTTTAGCTCACTCTATGTGGAAAAATATTTCAGGTGTTGATGGTATGTCTCCGCCAAGAGGATAGCTTGGGAGGACATTGAAGCTGAACGCACATTTTGTGTTTTATTTTTGTGTAAGCCTAGGGCTTTTATGCATTGGGCTCAAGACCTACTTTTGCTGTAACCAAGTATAATCTTGGAAACTTGTAGCCAATAAGGCATGAATTTGTAATAGTTTAGATATTAATGCTTATCGATCACATGCTATAGATTCAGGTTTTAGAATCAGTGAATGTATTAATACATGTGATACGATTTTGTAATATGAACATTGTTGTTATGAATATAAAATATTTTTGGATTTAATTAAGCTTTCGCTTGTCAAATGAATATTGTATATACTTGAGATGTGAAATGGATAGTTCGGATCTCTATATTTTTGGGGCTTTGCATCGACGATAGCCTCTGAGCAAGGGCAAAAATGAAAACCATACTCATGGACCTTATAAGTGAGAAGCGGGTAGCCTTGGAAAGGAATGGTGCTTCCCCTTGTCAAGATCTTATCGCTTGTTTACTTTGTATCCGCAATGAAGACAAATTAGCTCTATTGTTTGATGAGGAGATTGAGGACGACATGTGTAAAACCCAAGTTATGTGTAGAATTATTTTATTGGATAGATTAGTAATTAAATTAATTTGTATAGCTAATTTAGTAATTTTAAGAAATTAGGTTAACAACCCTTTTAAAAAAAGAGAGAGAGAGAGAAAAAAAAGGGGTTTTATATTATTTTTTATCAAAATTGCGCAGAGCATTCCAGGAAGAAACGGAGGTAAGAAATTGAGGCCGCAAAACATTCTTGATATGCCCATTGATTGAGGTACTTTCTGCACCATTGTTTATTATATGTAAATGGATCAATAAGCAGTCAAAAGGTCATGGGAAAGGAAATCTGTGTGGATGCTTAAGTGTTGAGATTATGGATATATGGTGCAACGTGTATGGTGTAATTGTGTGGGTTGTTGAAAACAGTGCAAACTATTGTGTAGGTGTAGTTTTGACAATAGATATTGGTATATTAGATAAGGTGTGTTTGACTATTAAATTGGGGGAATTGATTTGATATTGCTTGTATATTAAAGCATTTCATATATATAGTGGGTTCTTGTGGATATGTGAAAGACAAAAAAATATTAATTTATTTGAGGTTATATTTATTAGGTTCGTGTGATTGAAGTGGTGGAGTGGGGTATTTGAGATTAGCTTGGGAAATATTATTTTAGCTTTTGAGGTAAGTAGCCCTTTATTACGTTTGAGAAGCTAAACTTCGCTCATCTATTAAGAGAGAATAACAGGTTCGCAGACTCATTAGCAACTCTATCTTCCATGATAGACATCCCGTTTGGAGTCCGGATGCGTCCAGTCATCATTGACCAGAAGTTTGCGCCGGCATACGGATCAATTGCTGCCATAGACGAGGTTCAGGACGAGAACCCCTGGTATTACGACATTTGGAATTTCTTGGAGAAAGAAGCATATCTGCCAGGGGTAAATGCCAAGGATAAAAAGGGAATCAAAAGAATGGCTGTTCAGTTCATCATCTGCGGAGGTAAATTGTATAAGAGAGGTCATCTGGGAATGCACAAGTTGTGCGTTGAAGCCGAAGAATCGAAGCGCCTGATGGAGACCATCCATGGAGGGGAATGCGGTTCGCATATGAATGGAGTAATGCTAGCGCGGAAGATCCTCAGACAGGGTTACTACTGGTCCATCATGGAGGAGGATTGTATCGGCTTTGTTCGGCGATGCCACAAGTGTCAGATCCATGCAAACCGCATGAACATCCCGCCATCGAAGCTGTACAATATGACTTCGCCATGGCCATTTTCAGTTTGGGGAATCGACGTGATCGGGGCTGTTACCCCGAAGGGGTCGAATGGGCATGAGTTCATCCTAGTTGCGATAGATTATTTCGCGAAGTGGATTGAAGCCCAATCCTATGCGGTGTTGAAGGCGTTGATACGGGGTCCCGAACGAGGTCATTTCAGATAATGGTTCCCACTTCAAGAAGGAAGTGATTGACTTGTTGGAAAAATACAATGTGGCTTTTCATAAGTCGTCTACATATCGGCCGCAAACCAATGGAGCGGTTGAGGCCGCCAATAAGAATATCAAACACATATTGCAGAAGATGGTGAAAACCTACCGGGATTGGCCAGACAAGCTGTCGTTTGCTCTGTGGGGGTACCGAACTTCAATTAGAACTTCTACTGGGGCGACTCCGTATTCATTAGTTTATGGGATGGAGGCCGTTCTACCTATTGAGATTAAGGTTCCGTCATTGCGAGTACTGGCGGAGTGTTAGATAGCCGAAGCAGATTGGCAATAGAGCAGATTTGAAGAACTCATGCTCTTTGACGAGCGCAGACTGAAAGCACTGTACCATGTTCAAGGTTATCAGCGCAGAATTGCAGAGCTTTTAACAAGAAAGTTAAGTCTAGGAATCTAAAAGAAGGAGATTTGGTGCTCAAGGACAACCGAGCTCCCATTCACGACCCTAGGGGCAAGTTCAGACCCAATTGGACTGGTCCCTACATCATCAAGTCTATCTGGTCGGGTGGAGCTATCGTTCTGATGGACCTAGATGGCCTAGAGCTCTCCCAACCGATCAACATGGACAAGTTGAAGAAATATTACCCCTGAGAGGCTCGCTAGGCCGAAAACCCGAAAGGGCGACCTAGGCAAAAATTAGAGCATAAAAAATTAGAAATTATAAAAACTGAGCTCGCAAGGATGAAAACCCGCAAAGGGCAGTCTTGGCAAAAGTTAGAGCGCAAAAGGAGAGTGAAAATACTCGAGTGAACCCGAGCCTGAACTACGTAAGGCTTGATTCCCATATTTGGGATACATAGGCAACTTCATCTTGAAGTTCAGCCATAAACTTTTCCCCGATCAACTTTGTCCATTTGATCATCTCGGCCATCTTTGTCTATTCAGCATTCAAGAGTTCGGTTATGAGCTCCGGTGCAGTGCTCTTCAGACTAGGGACAACTTTCCGTTGTTGTGCAGTGCTACGGTGCTATTCAGACTAGGGGCAACTTTCCAGTTGCAGGGATCCGGGGTTGTGCATCTCAGTGACAGATTTCAAGTGTGTCCAGTTCTGATCCATATCGAAAATGTTTTTTTTTTTGAAAAGTTTTAATAAAAGTTGACTTTGTTCAAATTAATCTTTTTACAACTTAGACCATTTTTGGACCAAAGCGGAAAATTTTCAGTACCCATAACCTTCAATTTCATTGATTTCAATACAGAGTTCTCCTACTCCTGCATACAAATTGAAGTTACTTTTTATTACATTCATAAAGAAAACTTGAAAGTTCTAGTAAAGCAATAAATCCGGGACATAGACAAGTCAGGTGCTCCTACCCCCCCCCCCTTCCAGAGCTGGTCGAAGCCTCTGATGCCAAGCTGGGCCCAATCTGTGCCTCTTCATTAAGCCAATCTATGCACTCATCAGACAAAGTATAACTAAAAGTGGGAGCGGGGGCCAGGAGTTCCTTAGCCCCCCATGCTGTAACATGCCAAGCAAGCTGTGCACCTCAAACCGGGAACGCAGTAGGATACTCTATCCCCTCTGGCAGGCAAGTCTGATCATGGCCAAACTGACGTTGGAATCGGAACGGGAAGTAGAACACACAGTGGGTTAAGCCAATCAACTGAATCCCAGTCTGCCAGGACATGCTGTAGCCCATCGCCGGTAGGTTAAGCCAAGGGCACCGCCAAGCAATGCGATCTGCAGACAAACTGCACATCCAGTCAAACCACCAGCCTTCATCAAGGGCATCGACCAGACGACGTCGGAAGAAGTAGCCGCGAGCTGAGTAGGCCGGGCAAGAGTCCACAACCTACAACTTATCCATCAACCACACCTGAGAAGGGATGAAAAATGGGAGAATAAACAATAGAGAGATGTATGATGTGAGAAAAATAAGAAAAGGGTTTTGTGAGAAAAATCGAGCTCGAGGGCCGAGTGGTGTGAGCAATACATATGTGAGATTGGGTGGGAAACATTACCTGCAGCAGTAGTGGACTCTCCGCAAATCTGGTTGTCTCTTGGTGATAAAAGGCATCCAAGCCCATCAACGTCTCAGCCAGAGTCATGGCAATGCAGCCCTTGCCCTCCTTCAAGCCTTGGGCAACCTCAATTAATCGGACGGTAGACCCTCCGGAGCCCGAGACAAACAAGAAATGAGATAACATGCACAAACAGAAGGCATGTCACCGAAAGCCTTGCCAATGATGGTCACTGCGGTCGTCGACATCAGAAAACCGACAAATCAAACTCGGAATATCCAACATTCCGTCACAAATCAAAGATCGAGCGTCGTGCATAGTAAGTCCACACATTCGTCCTAAGGCTTGGGCGTGGCCAAAGCGAAACTGAGGCAAGATTTCCTCATCACGCTCGGATTCCATCAAAGCTTGGAAGTCTTTGAAGGTAGGACACACCTCTTGCCCGCCAAAGCTAAAGACATGTGTTACCGGATTCCAAAACCTTGTCGCGGCGTGGAGAAACGGAAAGTGCAGCGGAGTGCGACTCAGCGTGAATAGTGCATTCATACCGAAACTCCGGAAGTTCAGCTTTTCTGAGCCGTCCAAGTTGGCAATCCAAGCTGTGAGATTTTGGGCAAGAAACTCTTCTATTTGGAGCAAATCAGTATGGAATTGAGAAAAACTACGAAGCTGAAGCCTTTTGTAGGGGATAAGGTTGAGTGGAGGACAGATGTCAACCTTCTGCTGGTCTTTGCCATTTATGGCCGGCCGGCCAAGTATAGTGCCGACCGACCACAACTTTTGGCCGATTATCGAAGATTCTGGCCGATGGCCACTTGTTGAGGCTGATCGTTTTCCCCCGAGGCCGGTGGTATTCCTTCTTGCTCCCTGAGCTGTTTTACATGTTGAACATGCTGAGGACTTGTGGAATACCACCATTTCCAATGCCCTCCGGTGATGATTTTTGCGGAGTCACGCCCATTTGCTTATCGAGTTGTATTTCACTCTCTTTAAGTCTTCGTTTTGCTTACCAAGTTGTACTCACGCTCGGTTAACTTATCAAGTTTCTTTGTTTTGCTTATCGAGTTGTAAATCGGTTCACTACCTGATTATTATGATGCAAGTGCTTAATTTTCAAACCAAGTTCAATTTCGTTCACATTATTATGTGATACCATGCGATGCGATGCATAGAAAGCATAAATGTAACTCATTTTTTTCGAACAAAATAGCTGTTTCATTTCCCTCATGTGTTTTGCGAAAATACACACTTTTGAAAAAGTAAAATCTGCCTGAGGCAGTGCAATGTGCTTAAACTACCAATAAAAAGAAAAGTAAAGCAAAAGAAGAGCAGGACAGCAAAGTATCGGAATTGATACCGGTAACCTCCCCTTGCGATCAATGCACATCCTACGCCCTCGTTCGGGTCAATTACGCAGTTTGGCACCTTCATTACCCAAGACAGTGCAGAAAAGCGTACTTTCGGAATGTTAGTAGGCCTTCGAGTTGACCTCAGGCCGTGGCTTTTCTGAGCAAAGCTCTGTACGTACGAGGAACACCTCTTCCCGTATCCTTTTTGTATATTGTGAACTCCACAAATCGCTTCAATTATGCTGTGTTGCAGTGTTTTGCATTTTCAACATCACAAATAACTTATCTTTACCATATTTCAAGTTTCTATACACATTGCATGCGTTGTCGCGTTATGCTTTACTTGCATGTGTTCAAGTTCCTTTCTATACACATTGCATGCGTTGTCGCGTTATGCTTTACTTACATGTGTTCAAGTTTCTTTCTATACACATTGCATGCGTTGTCGCGTTATGCTTTACTTACATGTGTTCAAGTTTCTATACACATTGCATGCGTTGTCGTGTTATGCTTTACTTACATGTGTTCAAGTTTCTATACACATTGCATGCGTTATCGCGTTATGCTTTACTTACATGTGTTCAAGTTTCTTTCTATACGCATTGCATGCGTTGTCACGTATTGCTTTACTCACATGTGTTCAAGTTCCCCATCACACACATTATACACATTGTCACGTGTTCTTTACTTACATGTGTTTGTGCCTTCGTAGCATTGTAATGCTTGCCCCAAATTGCATTGTTATGCGTCCTACTCGACTTGCGTTGTCACGCACTTTCAATTGCATTGATTGCATACTGCTAACAATATTGTACCTGTTAAGTTTTCTTTTTCTTTCTCTTTCAGGCACGATATTGTATGTACGGTTCATTTGAAGCTGGTGCAACTAGACGAACCGCACAGGTATTGTATTCTCCGCGTGAAACGTAGCAAGAATTACATGATTCTCTTACATCCTTTCTGCATTGTAACGTAGTTGGATTTGTTTTGATTGCTTAAAACTGTTGCATGTTATGCTTCGTTACAGCTTTCTTTGCATGATCATAAGTTATGTTCGGCTTCTTGCATTGTCAGTTGCATTTTGCCCCCGCCTTCGGGCGCATATCTTATCTGTAGCTTATATGTTTGTCTAAGTCTTCGGCCTTGTCAAAAATGGGTCGTCTCTGGGCTTTGACACTCACTCCCGTCATTGTTATGAATTTTGAGTTCTGTCAAAGAGGGGCAACTGTAGACACTCCATTTTTGACCGTCCTCAAGACTTGGACGTCACCGTTTGAACACTCGGTGATCATCCATGCTCGTGTTTGTTTTGAGTTCCCAGAGGTCTCGGCTACGTGCCTTGCTTTAGGATCTCTCAACTCGACTGTTCTGTGGTTGGTTTTGCACCAAACACTTGTGTTTTTGTTTCTGAGACAGGAAGTGGCTTGTTAGCCCCCCCTGAGACCCACCGGCCGTGGTTTGAGGCCACCGGCCGTGTCTTCTTGATACCGGCCATTAGTGAAATAGTCCATTGGCCGGTAGGCACTATGAGTGGTCAACCGGCACTTTATTTGGCCGGTGGCCTCATTTTCTGGCCGGTATCACTTTTTTCCCTTTTTCAGGCATAACACATGCCAGCTGTGCCACCTGGAGTGCACAAACCTGGCCGTCCATGCATGAGTGTGGCTGTTTTGCCCCTTTTGCACATTTTTGGTCTAGCTTCTTGAGGAAGCTTGGACCTTTGTCTTAGCTTCCTCAAGAAGCTTGGACACCTGTCCCAGCTTCCTAAGGAAGCCTTGGCCCCTTTGCTTAGCTTCCCTTAGAAGCCTTGACCCTTTAGGATAGCTTCTCTTGGAAGCTTAGCCTTTTGCTTGGTCTATATAAGAGCCCCTCCTCTCTCCTTTGTTTTGGTTCAGAAAATTCAGACCTAATACATACATATATCTGATATATTATGCTCTCTCTATATATCTCCCTCTCTCTCTTCATTTTGTGTGTGTTTTATAGCCTAAAAGTGTGTTTAGTTCATAGTATTGCACTAAAACACACACTATTACACCATACTTCGAATTTGGGAGGCATTGAGGGTTTGTTCTTGAGGTTTTGGACTGGTTTCGATCAGAAGAAGAGGGCTGCATTTGCTGTTCTTCAAGGATTCTCCAAGGGTAACACTTTTACTTTATATTCAAAAATCTTGCACTAGTCTTTTACCTATCTTGCTTACTGTTTTAGACTTTGTGTATAACTGAAAAAAGTCTTATATTTGCATGCTTAAGACACTTCATTAAGGTTGTTTTGGTGTTGGGGGTCG
The DNA here is from genome assembly GCF_004153795.1 of Camellia sinensis. NCBI lineage: Eukaryota > Viridiplantae > Streptophyta > Magnoliopsida > Ericales > Theaceae > Camellia > Camellia sinensis. The sequence goes on from NW_021026238.1 coordinate 555,171, forward strand.
ACCTCCCCCTCTAAGGCCTTGTTTGGCCCTTTTGGTGCTCTCTTTGCTAAGCTTTGGTTACTATTGTGTGTTGACCTTCTCACCACTGAAATCCAGTGGATTTTCAGTGGTGAAGAAGGGGGTTTGAGGTCTTGCATAGGGGGGGGACACCCCTCTCCCCTTTGTGTCTCATTTGTGCATGCTTTGGCCTCATAAGGGTAGCATATGTGCTTGGTTGTTTTTGGTTCCATTTCAGAGGTTTTTAGGTGTTGTTTGGTCATAATATGTCTTTGTTTTTGGTCGGATTAATGGCCTCTCCCATGCTTAATACACCTGCTTTGTATTCCCCCATTTTGCCTAGAAATGCACCTAGCCATTAAACCCTCATGCTTGCATATTTCTACCTAGCTTTGTGAAGCTTTTGGTCATTATTTATCATGATTGAGGTCTGTTAGGTGCTGGCTTGGTCATATTTGATATGTTTTGTATGGCCCCCTTTGCATTCTAGCACGTTGGTATCGGGTGTGTGAGTCATTAGCATGTATTGGCTAGACTATTTCAGTGATTTGGAATCACTCATTAGGTCATTTCAGTCCATGTTTGATACTTACATGCTTGCATTTGTTCCCCTTTTAATGCCTTAAAGAGGTGCGGTCTTATGCTCCATGTTTGGGCTTTTGTACATGCCTATGTGTTTGGGGTCTTGGGTTGCCATATCAGTGGGTTTTGGAGGTCCATTTTGCATGCTAAAACTCTATTTTGTATCGAAAGATCCATGCCATGTTTGCTCGGGGTAGGTGTTGAGCAATGCTCTCATTTGTAGTCTTGAATGCCATCTATGTTGCATCCATTCCCTAGCATGTATCGGTGTCATCTTTTGCATGCTTTTTCGGAGCTTAATGTGAGTGTTTAAAGTCCAAGGATGTTACCCTTAAGTATGCCTAGATTTGTTCCCTTTCATGTTCAAATGATAGGCCTTGGCGCGTGCATGCTTGTATGCATAATTGGTACCATTTTGGGCCCTTTTGGGCCACTGTTTTGGGGCATGGTTGAGGCCTCCCATTTCAATTTAAGTCCCTCTTTGTACATAGTTGCATGTTTGACGCGTTGCCTCTAGTTGCATGCTTGCATTACACCATGCTTGCATTACATTTTAGGTTGCATTGCATTACATCTTGCATGCTTAGCATATTGTACATTTGCATGCTTAGTTTGCATTCCATTTGGCATGTTCTGTACCTTAGCATCATGTACATACTTGAGCCACATTGCACACATGCATAGCATTGTGTTTGGTTTGGGGTGTCAAACCAAACACGAGGAGTGAGGTGTGTTCGTACTCAAAGTGACGAAACACGTCTCAATCCTCGGTCGCCGACGCCCTTGATCCCAATATGATGAGGTTCCAGGCACCCATTTGTTTTGTTGCATGCATTTACATCAATTTGTAAACTTGGTGCTTTGGCCATCATGCATTGGAATGCGTGATTGGTGGCCCGAATACTGAGGGCCACACTCCCTTGAGTCCGTAATATGATAGGGAGAGTGGCCATGCATACATTTGCTTGAAAATTCCATGCCATACACTGCTTGCCCTCTGCTGCTGTCAACTGCAGGTTTCTGCAGGAAGGTTTGGCCGACCGGCAGTTTTTAGTGCCGACCGGCAAAGAATGTTTGGCCGAGAGCACAATATTTAGCCGATGAGAGTATTCACATGGCCGGTAGCATATTCTTTTGGCCGGTAACATTCCACAACACTCTAAGAGCAGTTTTGGGGACTTTCATAGTCTTCCAAGGAGCAGGGTAGTGTGAACAGAGGCAGCAGTGCTATGGCAGCGAGTTTTCGGGTGAGACGAGTCAAGCACGCATCATTCACGCATCTCGAGACAGAGCTGTGGCCACCTTCTTTCTGTTTTTAATTTATTAATTAATTAGAAATTCTGTAGTAATTAATTTAGTATTACTTATTCGGACTGTAATATTTATTCGGACCCTCCAAGCAAGGGCAATAGTGTAATAAGCGTGCGTGAGTGTGTGTATGTCTCCCAACCCCACGTCTTTCTTCCCTTTTATTTACTAGCTTTTGATGGTTAGTCTAAGGCATGTTTCAATTAGCATACAGTATGATAGCATGCGTGCATCTATACATTTGTCTTACATGCACCGGGCTCGGCACATCATACTAATTGCATTTGTATTTCAATCCTAAAGTTGAATACATGTTAGTTGTAGCATCATCACATGCCATCTTAGAATAGCCGAGCCTATTGTAGTTGCATCTTGTATGTGTTGCATTAGCCATCTTAACACGAGCTAGGATCATGCATTGATTACTAACTAGCTTTTGTTTTGGCACGGAGTACTAGGTGAGCATTTATACTTTAGCATCTCGTATGAGTGTGAATGTTAACATGACAACATAATTACCATGAGGCTACTTGCTTATGTGATATAACTGTTTGAATGCCTGTAGGTGAAGGTTAGATTGTTTGAGGTGGAACAACTCGTTAAAATCCGTGCTTTAGCCTACTTGCGAGTAGCAAATTCCAAACTATTTTTCAAACAAACGGATATGCAATGTTTCATTCCAAATTAGGCGATCTAGTCTATACTTGTTTTGCTGTGCGTATCACATAGTAATTCTAGCTAATTAAACCGGAATAAGAACACACAACGTTTTCAAAATCGGATATCATGGTTAGTAGAGGCCGATCTTCGGATCGGGTGAGAGGGGGTGCTCATAGCTGACCTTCTCCAATCGTACCCAAGTTCCCGAGCCGAGGCAACTTTGGTGATGACGGACGCGTGGCCTTTGGCACCGAGTCAGGGTTTCCTAAATTTTCCAAAATAAAACATTTAGGTGGCGACTTTGTATCTGGCAAAGCAGTCCATGTTTGGCACTTCTTTTCAAAAATCTGTTTCTCAAAACGATTTGCCGGATTTGGACTCTTTGGTTCAGATTAAGAACCGTGACAATTCGAGAGTCCGAACTGTAGTGAGCCCAAAGCGAACAGAACGGGACTCTTCCTCCCGGGGCGTTCAAGGACGTCTATAGCCCCCAACTAGCTCCCTCATTATGATTCATGAGAAAGATTTAAGAATTGAAAAGATAAAACAATACTAGAAAATAGAACATACTGAAAAATTATGTGCTTTGAGATTGCAGAACAAGAGGAGATTGCTAAAACCAAGGCCCTAAGGGAGCTTCTCACATGGGATGGTCTTACCAAGATGAAGTACACATGGAGAGTGGCAATGGAGACTCTAACACTGTGTTTGGTAGGGGATTTGAGAAAGGATTTAGAAAGGAAAATGGAAAAGAAGGTGAAATGTGAATAAAATATACCTACATTTCACCTAATTTCACACACATTTTTCATTTTTTTTTCCAAATTCCCCAACCAAACACAGCGTAAGGATAACCCTTCCGGGGTTTTGTTCCTTTAGGAGGGTCCTCAAAGATACAAAATTTGGAGGATATCTAATACCAAAAGGGTGGCAAGTATGTGTAAATATTGCTAATGCTTCTGTAATTGTAGATTAATTACCGGAACAAATGTGTGTAATGTAAATGAAATAAGAGCTAGATGTAACACACATTTCTGATAAACAGGTAATATGGACAGCAAGCATGACCCACATGGATGAGACGATTTTCCCAAATGTCACGACCCAAACCCGCGCCTATGGGTTTAGCACCGTAGCCGGCCAGTAATCCGTAATTACCGAAGGCCTGCTTAACGGTCAAACAATAATACAGAGTACAGGGGCATGGCGGAAGCCAAAACAAAAAATGAACAATGTCCAATGAGCTGTGACAGTCTGTATGCAAAAAGACTTTTCATACATATATACCATCAGTGCAAAACAGTATGTACGACATTTACAATCATTCAGGACAGGGACATAATCCCTATTGAAACAGTACAGTACAGTGCTATCAGTCTATACAACATTATAAAACAGATACAGAGACAGACGGGGGAAATTAAAACACCCCTAAGCCATAGCTTGGCAGGCTCGGAACCTCGCAGTGAGGCACAGTGATTGGCTTGACAAAAAGGGGAGTCTAACCCACGCTCCTAGCTCCGATCTGGTGCCTGAACACCTATATATATATATATATAGAAACAGTGAGCTAAAACCTAGTAAATAACATAATGCGTAAGGAGGTTAAGAATGAATGTCCTTACAGTATTAAAAACAATCATTTCAATCAGTATATCAGTTATTCAGTCATTACAGTCATATGTGGTGCATCCAGTAGCAAAACAGTATAGTAGGTCTTATCAGACCGAACAGTCAGTTGATGGCCATCATATCAGTAAACAGTAGTGGTTCCAACATGGGAACCAACAGAGATCTTTGTAACAGTAGCAGTACAACACAGTAACAGTAGGTTGCTAAGGATGCCACAATACAGTTCACAATTAGGACATCATTCATTCAGTAACAGTATCATTTCAGAAAACAGTACAGTTCAATTGTTTAGAAGATAATCATATTTGAACATATCTTTACACAGTTGTTACTCACAGAGTTCTGGGCTACAGATAAGCTAAAGCGCGTCTCTGGATGCCAACCCTACACAGTTACAGAGTGAACACACACTAAGCTATACAGTTGGGAAAATATAACTTAATCCTTATCTTGACTCGGTGTGGTTCTACATCAATATCCTCATTAAGATGCCTTAAACTAAGCCTAAGAATGCCTAGGATGGGATGAGGATGCAAAGATGTACTTCAAAAGCATTTTTAGGATTTTCATAAAATAGGGGTCCCGCTCGAGCGTCGATTACTCCGCTTGAGCGGACATGCAGACAAAGATTTCTGCTCGAGCGCAGACTTACCCGCTCGAGCGTACTACAAAATAGTCAAAAGTGCTGGATAGGTGAAATTCACGCTCGATTGGGCACTCGACAGCCGCTCGAGCGTAAGACACAAGGTCTCGCTCGAGCGTAAATTACCCCGCTCGAGCGGACCTCAAAACAGTGCAAAGTACTGGGAGCATGAATTTCACGCTCGAGCGCCAGTCACCCCGTTCGAGCGTGAGTTCAAGATCTGGAATTCCCAGATTTGAACCTCAAGCTCAAAATCAAGTTTTAAAACATGAATTTTGATCCTCTTGGGCTAATTTACTGGAAAACATTTGTAAACTCATAGAACAACATGTTTCAAAGGTCAATTATAAAACCAAAGCCCCAAAGGAAGATCAATTCAACTCAATTTCAAACCAAATTTCAAGAACATAACTTCAATTGAACATGCAAGACTTTAAACAACTTTCAAGCTTCAAATAATTGTTCTAACGAGCCAATTGTTCCAAAAACAAGATGAATTCATGAACCTTAGCTAGAACTTGGACATGCAAGTAACAATTTTCCATGAAATCGACTCAAATTTCAACAATGAAAGCATGCATGCATGATCTATGCTACAATTCAACACATTAAGCCAATTCTTGACTCAATCCTCTAATTTTGACATGAATCATGCAAGAACAAGCTTAATTCATAAACAAGAGGGTGATTATACTACCTTAGGTCTCCAATGCAAGATAAGGGAGCTCAATTTGTAATCTATACTTCAATTCTTCAAGTTCTCTAGCCAATTCTCCAAGTTCAACTCAATTCCTCTCACTCCCTCACTCTAGTCGGCTAGAACAAGGAAATGGCTGAAGAAAATGTTTTGGTCAAGTGTGTATGAGGCTCAAAGTGTTTAGTTAGTGGGTCACTAGGCATGGCAAAGTTGTGATTAAGTCCAAGTTTGCAATTTATCAATAATTAATCTAATTTAAACATACCAAATCATATTTTAATTAGATATGCCATAAAATCACATAAATTCTAATGATCATAAATCATTAATCAATTTCAGATTCGGCCGCCGATAAAGCCTTCACTTTGCAGTTTAAAGCATAAAACATAAACAGATAATTTAATAATCAACAGATAGATATGCATGTAAGCTAGCACATTCAATCGATCAGTTCAGTATTTCAGTCGATTCAATTACTTATCATAATCAGTCTCAGTTTAGCAGTAATCAGTGGTTAATAGGTAAACAGTGGTGAGGGTTATTACACCAAACCCATCAAAGATCGATTGAACACGGTTTGAGCAGCAAGCACAAGTCCCTCCGTACTGCTTTGTGGCATTCAGAGGAGGACCAAGAATGTGTCCAGGGTATGAGTTCGCAGAATTGAAACACTACTTGCTATTACTTTATTCAAATTAAAGTTGATTAAATCTTATTAGCAATTTTACCCATCGAAAATGATTTAGCTTAATTATGAGTTAGATTATGTGAACTAAATTAGTAATTTTACAGTTAAAAATGACAGAAAATTGATGTTTAAGTGATTTTTTTTGTTACAGTTTATTTACTTTTTATTTGATACTTCAATTTAGATTATTTTGGTCATTTAAATAGTTCGATTTTTATTTGGAAGATTTTTATCAAATTTTAGTATAAAGACCTTTCGATAATGAATGTTTTTTTAGGCCTTTTAATAAATTTTATATTAGATTTTGATTAGTGAGGTCTTTTTTGTTTTTTGTTTATTATTATTATTATTATTATTATTATTATTTTGTTTCAATTTGCTGAATTCCAAAAGCGAGACCTTAGGGCATTACCTTAATGGCTTAATAATGATTGAGTTGTCATTAAGTCAATTGTGCTACACTCTGTATATTTATATTAAATATTTCATTAAACAAAAAAAAAAACAAAAATTATATTCAATTAATCAAAAAGTGATAGAGGCCATGACTTGGAGTGATGATACTTGTGAAAAAGTGGAAGAGGGAGAGAATGCTTACTTGCTACCTTTCTCAAAGGGTGTGTGGTCCTTGTACACTATGTAAGATCTTTATTCAATCAATAGATAATCTAAAAATGCTATGAGTTTCATTATAAATTTTACTACATAAGGAATAAATAAAATTAATTGGCCTTCAAATCTACATATTTTCTTTGAGACCCATTCAACAACACTTGATAGATTTGTCAACCTATGAAATCATGCATAAGTTGTTTAAATATCTTGATATTCATCCACATAGACAATATTATCAGGATTTTAACATGCTTTTCTCTTTGTTTTTTTTGTCATTATCAATGTTTCCTATCATAATCTTTCCTATTTTTTTTTTCTTCTTCTTTCAGGCAAGACAGGATGAAGCTTAATTAGATTATGAACTAGATTATGAATTTATTAAGAATAACTCTCATAAGTAAGTGGACAATTCATGATTTACCTCAACCTATACCCAAAAACCATACAATTCTTATCTGAAAGGAATCTGCTATTACAGAACAAATAGACTTGTTTAGTGATTTTTTTGCCAAAAACTAATTTAAGAATTTTTTTCTAAAATCTGTCTCATTTTTTAAGAAACACCAAAAAGTTATTTCCGCAATGTCAAAACTATTTTTTGTGCAAAAATGAAAACAATGGTGTTTTTGAATTTTTTTTTTTGAAAATAAAAAAACAAAAAACGAACATTATATATAGCAAAATATAGATATCTATCCTTAATAGAAATATGCTGCTAGTTTCTTATTGAGTTTTTTTTTTTTTTTCTTTTTGCAGCTGTCAACCATAAAGAGCTACTCCTTATGGTTACCTTACTTCAGATTTCGTTGTATAAGGGCATATGTTTCTTATGATTTGTGTTTTTAGATAATGGTCTTGCTTTGCAATATCAAAACGACTACTCTAAATAAAGGTATGTTTACCTAATATGTGCTAAAGATGTGAAGAGTGAATAAAGGGGAAAAAAAAGTACCCAATGTGTGTAATTTTACTCTCTTTGCATTGTAACGGAGCTTGTATCCAAAATTATTTATGTCAATTAACGATATTGTATGTTTGTTTTCATACTTGTTTGTATCTATGGTATTAATATATTACAATTTACTCTTTATTGAAATGTGATTGACTAATAACAATTCAGAGCATAACAATGAATTGTTGTTTGAATTTGTTAAGAGGAGATTGTAATTCATTTGAGGCAAGTTATTCTTAAGGAATCTAAAGAATTAATACCTTGATTTATGTCAGGGAATCCAAAGTGTCCATACATAGAATCAATATACGTTATTTCAAACATGAATCCGCATAAAGGCTTAAACATATAGGGGTGGATCCATCTAACATATATTAAGGCCTCGTTTGGAACAGACTATTTTAATAACTTTTTAATTTTTTGGTTAAAATATGAAGTAAAAAAAATTAGTATATTTAGAATAACATTTTAATTTTTTACGAAAAGATGTTCAAAAAGTTTAGAGAAAATAAAATCTTTAACTTTTTAATATAAATTTTAGACTTTTTGATTTTTTAAGTAATTTTTTGACTTTTATACTAAAACTATGAGTTTTTTTTTTTATAATATTCAAAAAAAAAAAAAAAACTAATTAGAGAATTGACATACTTTTCAAACTATTTAGGAAAGTAACCTACTTTTTGAAATCCTATTTTCAAAATGCGATTTTAAAATTGAAATTGCATCTTGAACATGTAATTTCACCTTAAAATTGCAAGTTAAAAATGATGGCATGGTGAAATTGTATTTTTAACATGCGATTTTAAGGTAAAATTACATGTTGAAAATACAATTTCAATTTTAAAATTGCATTTGAAAAATATAATTTCAAAAGCAGATTAATTTTTTTAATAGTTAAAAAGCAAGTCAATTCTCTAAATAGTTTCTTTTTTTGGAATATTAAAAAAAAAACTCCTAAAACTATAACATATCAAACAAGACCTCAGACTTTTCTTTTGCTTTTCTACCGATGCGGGGCCTTTTTGCTTCTCATATTTCTTGAGCATTCAAGTGTAAAAATGGTGTTCAAAGTCTCCAAGTAATCATGCTTGAATACCTTCAAAGCCTAAGTGGTTTTTGCACAGGAGACGACTTTCCTTTTGAATGGTCATCCTTGGAACAACTAAGAGTGAGAGAGTGGCCCAAAATGAAGATTCTCGCTGCCGTTGCCACTACTTCCAGCGGGATCCAAAGCACACCAACACTGAAGGAACTTGTATTTGATTACTTCGAGAAAATACCGCTACACGGGATGGTCTTGAATCAGTTTGTGCAAATCCATTTCAAAACAGAGGTAATTCTATTTTATACATTATTATGTAATTGGGAAATTCTACACTTTAGATATGCCACTGATTTTATTCCTACGACTTGGCACCACATTTCATTTGAAGTGGACTGAAGGTATAAAATTTTCAAGAATTCCATAGAAATTCAGTCTTATGTTGAGCTATGATTACCTGCCGGATGAGGAATCCAAGTCCTGCTTGTTGCTTTGTGTTTTGTTTCCTGAGGAGGCTAACGTCTCAGTAGAAATTTTGGTTCGATTTGACTCTGAGAAGTTGGAGGAACATCTTTCACATATCTATAGTTTCTGTACCGGGAGATCTACTTTGAAGACTTCTACTTCTGCCGCTCCCTCCAGGGTCTTCTTCTGATTATGCAAACGCACTTCAATGTCAATGTAATCTCTCTCTCTCTCTCTCTCTCTCTCTCTCTCTGGTTTTCTGGTTCCTGTTTGTTGGTGTCTTGCCAACTCTTTTTATTGATGTACATTGTTGTGTTTACTTTGCAACCATTTCAATTTCATCAATAAACTTCCCTTGTCCTGATCACAAAAATAAAAAATAAAAGAAATGCTGAAGAACACATTCTACGAACTTTGTCCAGAATATTTAGCCCAAATACATGGACCCTGTTTTAACATAGAAGTGAAATATAAAGGCTTGTTGAGTTGACTTTTGAGAACCATCAAACAAACATTTCAGACCTTCAGTACTAGTGAACAATGACTTCACAGTTTATTGTTTGCTTAAAAATGGTTTCACATATTTCTCTTATATTCAGAAAGCACAAGCTGCTTTTGAAGAGCGATCTGAGAACCAATTAACTTTATCTCGATGGAAGCTCTGTTAATGCTCACCTTTTAGCTTGTGTGCACCTCAGTTTGTGTGTGCATGCTTGATGCTAGATGAAGTACCAATAGAACTCACCTTCATAATTATCATAATTAATTTGTTTTTTTGTTGCAGCAAGTATTGCTAGCAGTGAAGAAGGCTGAGATTGTACAGGGGCGTGCTTGTTGTCCTTAGTGTTTCTGAACAGGAGCCTCACTTTGCACTATTTGGATGCTAATTTAAATAAAGTTCATGTTTACATTTTAGTTTGGCTTTGAATTAGTCATCTAAATTCGACATTGTGATATACTTGATTGTATTGTACATTTTCATAATACCTCGTGATCTATAGAAGAAAATCTTTTCAACTCTAATGCTCCTATTCCAATCGATTAAATTACTTAGCGGGATAGAGTTAGCAAAAACTACTTTATTCACTCCTATTCCAAAAAGAAAAAGTCAGAAAAGCTCATCTTTTAATTATTTGACAGAGTAATTGATTGAGAATTAGGGTTTTAATAATTATATTTTTGTGTTCTCATCCAATGCAAGGAAGACCATCTACATGCGTGTGAGCACACACATTAGCAGTAAGTTTTCATCTAACAAAAACCTTAACAAAACAATTGGGATTTGGGAGCAAATTTAGCTGGCATAGACAATTTGACTAAAATAGAGCAGTAAAATTGCAGCCCAACTCCATTTACCAGTAACTATAAAAACACTGCTAACTGTGCTATTGAACTGTTGTAAGGTTCTTTAATGGACAGCTAACTTGTCTTCTAAATTCTTATCATTATTCTGTCATCATCATTATCATCATTATTTATACATGTAGACTCATTGCCTTTGTCTGTCTATGTGAAAATTCAGTGAGTCAAGCCTGTGTATAACAAGAATCTTAACCAAAGATTGTGTTACTAGAATTATTTTTTGGTGTGCAAGAGTGAAAATGACTATTCCATGCCTAAAAGTTGTGTTTTATATCAGTTCTATGATGGATATTTTTCTTTCTTTTCCCCCTGAATTCTAAGTGATGAAACACAACGGATATGTGAAGGCTTTTTCAATTCTATTTGCAAGGACTTCTCTATTTGTTCTATTTTTAGAAAAGTTGTATTTTCAGGATTATAGTTCCATTATTTTAAAGGATTTGCACGTTTCCTTTTTTGCAGTTCTTTCGGCAGTTTCACGTGTTAAACTTAAATTCACAGGATTGTTATCATGCAATGATTTTTGAGTGGGTCTACAAACCCATAACACAACATCAGAATTTCGGAAAGTGCGAAGAGCAATAGTAAAGTAAGTTCCTTTGCTTATAAATAGCTTCTCAAATATGTTGTATTTTGGAATATCACATTTGTGCTTCCTACTTAGTTTCCTCTTTCTTTTTCTTTTTTTCCAGTAGATACGTTAATTTGATAAAACCTGAGAAAGTAGCGTACAATTTTTATCTCGATATTTTCTTCTTCGGTAAGAAATAAGAAAATATTGAAAGAGTATTCTTGCATTTATTTTAGCAATTATACTCTAGTAGTAAACAGGAACTAGATTTTTGAAATACACTGTAGAATTATCTTCTTTTCCATCAAATTAAATAAAATTGCTAGTCTACTAATGTTTCCTTAATTATCTTCTAAACATTAGTGCTTTCTCATGATATTCTACATCTCAATTTATCTCTTGGTTGTTGAGCACTTACAAAGGATGAACTGCTTTAGGGCTATTTTTGGAAGTCTTGTCCTAGCTGATTCAATATTATTCCCTATAGAATCCTTTTCTAATCCCATCTTTAGGTTAGACCTGCCGAGGTATTGTAAGATGATTGCAAGTGATATTGGGAACATTGGGCAATTTCTATTCTTATGTTTTAGATAGTATTTTATATTTCTTGGTGAAGATTAGTGATCTTGTATTGGGACATCATATAATCATCTAATGTAGAGTTTAGAAGCTGCAACTATTTTG
>NW_021026238.1:567118-700716 GCF_004153795.1 Camellia sinensis
AAATAATTGTGTTTTAAAATAAGTTCAATTTTGCGGTGATCATGTTTGAGTACCACTTATATTTGGATACCAACCTATGCGAAATTTTATATGTTAAATTATAATCAAATTATTTTGGTTAATATCTTAGCAAGTACTCTAGTGATATAAAATGTTGAAAAAAATAAGTGACATGCAGCACTTTCCTGTATAATATTTTATTAACCAGTCACACCATGGTATAATTTGCTATAAAGAAAAAGAAAAAACAAACAAACCACAAACAAGTTGGCCAAAAACTAGAAAGCCAAGGGCATATCTGTCAAAAAGAAAGACAACACTTCATTGATAAAATACCCCCCCTCCCCAAGTGTTCATATGAGATTGATTGTCCACCATCTCTTCAACACTAAAACAAACCCAACTCAACACTCCATAGCTCCTCCTCTTCTTCTTCATGCTTCAACCATACCTTCCACAACTCTAAGACCCTATCTCAGGTCAAACACTTCCTAGTGTTATTGCCATGGACCGAAACCAAGTCCCTCAAGGCCTAACCCCAGAAGAGTTTTCCGAGCTTGACTCCCTCATTCGAACCTACCACACCTTCGAGCCCAAACCAAACACCTGCATTTCCCTCATAACACAACACATAGACGCACCATCAGATGTCGTGTGGCCATTGGTTCGAAGTTTCGACAGTCCCCAAAAATACAAACACTTCATCAAGAGCTGCAACATGACAGGTGATGGAGGTGTTGGAAGCATAAGAGAAGTCACAGTTGTCTCGGGACTCCCCGCTTCGACGAGCACCGAGAGATTGGAGATTTTGGATGATGAGAAGCATATTCTGAGCTTTAGGGTTGTTGGAGGTGAGCATAGGTTGAATAATTATAGATCAGTTACGTCTGTGAATGAGTTTAATAAGGATGGGAAGGTTTATACTATTGTTTTGGAGTCTTATGTTGTTGACATACCAGAAGGGAATACTGGTGGAGATACTAAGATGTTTGTGGACACTGTTGTGAAGCTCAATCTTCAGAAGCTTGGAGTGGTGGCAATGGCCTCTTTGCATGGGCATGAATGAAGGAGGGTGGAGGTGGCAGAAAAAATTACGTGCACAGAAAAATGCACAGAATGCTAATTTTTAATGCACTTATTGAGTTTTGTATTATTTATATATATATATATATATATATTTTATTTGTTCTGTTACTTATGCAGAAATCAATTATAGAATCAAGTATAATATTCTTATATGGGCGTGAGACTATAAAAACTAAAAATACAAAAACTCATCTTATGTAAAAAGATTATGTGTAACGATTTCTGAATTTTTAATTTTTTTTTTTCATTTTTTGAACACATAATGCTACCGGAGGTGGTGGTGGGTCAACTATGAATGATGGTGCAAAATAACTACCATAGTGGTGGTGGGTCATATTTTCTTTTGAGTTCTTGGTGGTTGATAAGTATGGTTTCTGCGAGTCGGAATTGGTGGGTATAGTTTAGTGTTGTTCTTTTTTTATTATTATTTTATATGTTGAATTCAGTTATAGTTATATGGGTTACCATCAATATTATGCATTTTGTCTTTAATAAAATATTGGTGGACCCATTAAAAACAGAATTGTCAAGACGACGGCTTCATTTCTTATCATGTCTTTGGATGGATTCATATTAGGAATATTAGGAATGATGAAAAAAATATCATGAAATATATTATGAAAATTTTTTATCCTTTGATTAGTGTATGGCGTTTTATTATATGCGTAATCTAAAGGTGAAAATTTTTTTATGATCATTTTCATGATATTTTTTTGATGATCCCTAGCATTATTCTTTACAATTTTAATCTCACAATTTTATCACAATTTATTTATTATTTTTTAATTTGTCACAAATTTAATCATGTAACTTTCAGCCCCCTTACTAGAATTTTAATCCCACCATCATATTTTATAATATTTTTTTGGGTACATATTTATATGAATTTTGATGAATCACACATACACTTGAGAATTGAGGGTGTGGATTACTATTATTATTATTATTATATGAGAGTTTATATATATGTAGAATTGCTTACGAGAGTTTATATATGTAGAATTGAACAAATAAGCACTAAAAAGTATATTAAAGAAATTGATGAATGGAATATGATGGCGTGAAGGGCTTGTTTTTAGAATTTGCATTGAGAGAGATGTGTTTAATTTTATGCAGGCCATGACTTTTGATCTCATTATTGGAAAGCTTTTTCCTTAGACAAAGCCTCACTTTGTTTATATAATTTTGCATGAAAATAATAAAATAAAATTCACATATCTTTTGACCCTCGAGTTATGCATTTTCATATTAATATATATATATATATATATAATTTGCCATAACATTCACATATATCTTAACATGAGCCGGCATGATGTTCAAAAGTTGACAAGCAAGGTAAATAAAAAGAGGAATGATGTATATATGATATTATTGATTTGATTAATTTGATTTTATTTGCACAAATAATTTACATACAATCTCATCAAAGTCAAACCTGTGGTAGGTTTCATGGGCCTTCGATAGGACGGCCATTGAAGACAAGCTTAGTCTATATAAAATTGTATAATTCTATAAATCCAGAATTATTACTCAGAATTTTATCTAGAAACACAATGTGTGACTCATATTCACTCAACTATAAGCCTCACAATATACACCAATATAATCCTAGCCACACAGTCCATTTCTTGGTTGTCTTCCTGGCTCCAATGCTTGGGACAGCATTCAAAAAAAAAAAAAGTTTGGGACAGTGGACTTTTTCTATAAAATTACTTACCTTCACATTTTTCACCTAAAAAAGGAAAGAAAAAAAAAATAGACCAAAGGATTAGCCTAGGGAGGAGACACTTCTCCTTCCTCCATTACCTTCCTATTGATTGTAAGAAAAATAAAAAAATAAAAAAAGAGACAGAACGATTCAGAAAGAAGTCAGCTTTGATTCCTCCTCTTCTTCTTCTTCTTCTCCAAATTATTATTTATGTATCTTTAAAATTTGATTAAACAAATCTTATCTTGATCCAATTCTGTATTTTATTTTTATTTTTTTTGGATAAAAATTATAGCTTGAGAAATGAAATTGGACTTATGTAGAGTAGCATCAAGCTTTAAATTTTTTTTCCCCTTTCTTTTTGTTTTAATATTATTATTTTTTTGGATTCCCATTCAGCCTTTTTGAATGTTAGGGAATCAGTATATATTAAAAAAAATAAAAATAAAAAAACAGTTGGCAGAATTGTACTCTCTTTTCCATTAAAAAGTCAAACAAGAATGAAAACCGACATTGCAGACATTCCAAACATTATACTCTGTTTGGTTTGGTTGGGTTTAGTTTTAAAATTTATTTTTTGAAAAAAAATAAAAAATTAATTTAGTGAAATATTTGATAAATAAAAGATAATTATTAATTTTAAAAAAATTTACATTTTGAGATAAAATTAACTTTTTAAAAAAAATTAGTATTAATTTTTGTCAAACTAATTTTTATTTTTTCAAAAAAAAAAAAAAATTCACAAAACAATTTTGAATGTGAAACCAAATAGAGCTCAAAGTTTGTGGGGGGATTTGCAAGCGGTCTCTCTAGATGAGTTGAGTTATAACCAGATTTTAACTTACTGATAGTAAAATGATAATGAGTCGGTATTTCAAGATTAATTGACATAAATCTCACATCCTAACAAGCTGGTCCAACCCTAAATGAGGTCAACATTAAAATCTTAATAGAAGATTATTTTTTGTATTTTAAATAATGTTTTATTTTATTTTTTATGTAAAATTTACCGTTTCTATTTTGTAAATTAAAATTTGAAAGCTCATTACAAGGAGGCCTCTGATCATGGAGAACTTTTGTTCGTTGGGCCTTTTGTATGAGGTGAAGTTTTCTGAACTTTTATGAAGAAAAGAATATATTGGGCCCTTATTATTGGGCCTTCAACCAAGAAATGTTTTTGTGGACTATTAGACAAAGTGCTTTAGTATTGACTTTTGGACCCAAAAAAACAAAAAAAGTGTTTTTAAGGCACCGTTGGAGAATAAGTTATTTTAGTAACTTTTTGACTAAAATATGAGATAAAAAAATTAATATATTTGAAATGAGTTTATGATTTTTTACAAAAAGATGTGTAAAAAGTATAGAGAAAAGAGAATATTTAACTTTTTGGTATAAGTTATAGGCTTTTAAATTGTTTTAGTAATTTTTTAGCTTTAAAACAAAAAACTATTGTATGCCAAATGAGGCATAATATGGATAAATTACACTTTTAATCATTACATTGTGACTCAAATTGTATTTTCATTTTTATTATTTTAATTTAAATAATTCAGTATCTACATTTTAAGTCTAATTTCATTTTAATCATTCTATTCAAATTTTATTTCAGTTTCTTCTTCTTCTTCTTCTTCTCACACCCATAGGAATGAAAAATTGAATAACACAAATAAAACTTAAACACCGACATCTCATCGGATAAAATAGTAACTCATCCACTAAGCCAACAAAAATAAGACTTAAGTAATGGATTTTGTGGGTGTTTGGAAAGTGAGTTTTTTTGTAGGTTTTTCTAATTGTAGGATATTATTGGAGAAAAAAAAAATTTGTGTTTGGGAAGATAATTGGATTTTTTTGTGGTTGGATGTGATGTTTGTGAGAGAAAACGTAAAATAATTATGGGGTTTGATGTGATATTTCGTTTGGATTTGTTTTTCTTTGATTTTGTAACTAATTTATCCTTTAGTGAATAAAAACAAAAAAAAAAAACCCCAAAAAAATTGTCCCCAAACAGCGCCAAAGGCTTAAACCCCAAAAAATTATTTAAGTCTAATTTTATTTTAATCATTCTATTCAAATTTCTTTTCTTTTTTCACACCCATAAGATGGAAAAATTACATAACACACAAATAAGACTTAAACCCGATATTTCAAGTGGTAAAATAGTAACTCGAACACTAGCCCCATATAAAAAAAAAAAAAAAGAAAAAGTATCAACACTTTATGATGTCATTTAAAAACTTTCACTCCATGATGTCATTTAAAAAATCATTATCAAAGGTACTATATCAGATTCTTGGTTTTACAAAAATCTATCAAAATCAACTTCCATACAATCTAATATCCAATATATTCTCAATAATGTTGATAAACAAAAAAAACTAATACAAAATTTTCATAAAAAATGATGTGATTCAATACAACTCTTTCATTTCAAAGCAGAACATCCATATAGATGAATTTATTTACAAAAATAATATTGTCACGTCATGCTTATAAATTTTTTTTGTACAAATGAAAATTTTCTTTTGTATATTTTTTTACTTGTATTATGCATTACACATTGTGATTTTGTTTTTGTTGAAAATTATGACACCGGCAAAAGATAAGATAGTAATTCTCTCAAGTTTCAACTAACTAGCAAATAAGCTTAGAGTTTATTTGAGAATTTGAATTTTTAGTGACGTCTTAATTTTTTACGAATAAAACACACAACAAAGTAAAGAGAATTAGTTGACTTTTTGTAGCGATTTTTTTACGTTTTCATTAATTTAACTATTTTCCAAACAAGGCTTTAGTGAGGAGCTAAATAGCCTCTTCCAAATAAACGAGCCTATATTGACACTTGGGCTTTCATCTTCCAACCCATCAACAAATTCCAATAATTTTCCACAACTCCAGGTATGTACCTTCTTCTATCTTCTGTTTATTGGGTACTATATATTAATAGAGAAAGACACATCTGAATCCAACCGAATTCAAATTTACAAAAATCCATTTTCTGAATTGTTGTGATCACAATGGCTGCCAATCCAAATGCCACAGTTTCTCTGAGAATTCTGGTAAATGAAGACAATAAGAGAGTAGTTTGTGCAGAAACCAGCAACGATTTCATCAACATACTCTTCAGTTTCTTGACATTACCAATGGGCACCATTGTTCAACTCATTCGCAAGCATTGATCAGAGCTTGGCTGAATCTGTTGGAACAATCTTTTGTAGAAAATAAATAACTTGAAACAAAACAAATGAATAAAAATAAATTATTTACAGAATTTTTTTACCGAACTGAATAAATATTTAAAAGAGTAAGTCGAGTGTTTGACACTCTGTTCTTAAGACAGATTCGCCTCGCTTCGGTGCTTACGGATGAATGACGTCTATCTCCCAAGATACAATGATCTTCACAAATTGTAGTAGTACTCCAAACGATTTGTACAGCGAACAAAAACCTGTGTTCTATACTCTCCAAATTTTTTCTAAAATAATATGAAGAATAAATTGATGCAAGAGAGCAAAAACTAGAAGGAAACAAGTGCATTTCAGATCTGGAAATCTGCTGGAATGGTCCAGGTATTTATAGGCCCAAACAGGTCTGAAATTCAAATCGAATTGGTAGGTTTTTAAACTCAACAGGTGCAAACAGTTTTGGATAGATAACTGCTGAGCAGTTTCAAATTTGTTTGAACAGATAACTACCTGGGCAGTTTCAAACCTGTTTGGAAGAAACTGACTCTGTCCGAAACTGCTGGGCAATTTAGAGCAGTTTAAACAGTCGGAAATTGGACTAGAAGAGGCACAATTTTGGACATAAAAAATTAAATTAATTTTATTCATAAATTTAAATAATTTCCCACAAGAATTTTTTAGACAAATTTAAATAAATTTTGTCCAAAAAATTAATGTTAGAACCGACCCGATCCATAACCCATACCCTCGCTCGGCTTGGTTAGGCCGGTCGGATGGCGGCGCACGTGCGTGTGATGGTTTGAGCCAAGGTTCACATTGTCTATAACTCCCCCCTACTACAAACTTGGGGTGACCCTTGGGGCCCAACTCAAGTGTTGTTACCTAGAACTTATATACACACATAAGTTCTCTTAAGTTTCCAATGTGGGATAACCATTTCAAGGAAATCCACATTTTACTTCTTTAATAGTCCATTCCACGAATCCGAAAATAACGTCAACCTCTCATTCACTCATAAATAATTTTGACGAACTGTCTTTATCGTGTGACTTGCCATGTGGCAAGAAAGACGTCACCTCTTTAGACCCACCTTAAAAGACGTGTGGGTCCCATCCAAATTTGGGCTCAAATTTAGCCAAAAATAAGCTTGTAAAACAATATTTTTCCAACAATCCCCCACATGAATGGAATTTGACGGAGAGAAAATGTAATAACATGATCTAATTATTGAGAGTACAAAAATTGGGAATATTTTGCAAATGATAAGTAACTTTTGGCTTTGAACCTTCCCTTATGAGACACTATCGGATTTACTAGCTAACTAGTGAACATGATGTCTTGAACTATTTAGCCATTTGTGTAACCCAAGACAATAAAACTCACACAGTATATTACCAGATATAGTTTAGTTCTCACTATTGTGTTCATTTTGACCCTGAACAACCTGGTCTTTCATGAGTACTCTAGAAAATTGTAGCCTTTCACAAATCTTATAGAACCGGCACAGTTCATACTCATATAGGTGATTCTTATGAAGAGTATTCTGCCATACTCCACTAGGTATTCCTAGATATAAGAATTATTAAAAATATTACTTAACCTAAAACGCTGTAGACATTACTATTTCATCATAGAAATATGTAGGAGTTTGACTCCCTAGTGATCCTTATGAGTCATACACAACTCGGTTGTCCCTTTGAACCTAGATCTTGGGATCTCTAGTTAACTAAGTTAGGTTGCCGTTGTGGTAACTCTTATTTAATAGGTTTAAGTCCCATTCCCCTTAATGAGTTCTCAACTAACTCTCTTGCTAACCCTTTGGTTATTGGATCTGCTATGTCATGCCCCACTTTTTAATACTCGAATTCATTAGCAAATTCATTAATTTAATTCACTTTCAGAGATAACATGCGGAAAAAAACTCTTTAGTTCAACGAGTAGAAATAAATAACAATTATCTCATCCGAATGCAAAAATAAATACAACATGAGCACACTAAATAAACTGCCCGTGGGCTTACATCATTTAAATAAAAAAAAAAAGTAGGGTGTAACCCTTTTACATGAATGACATTCCGCCAACACAAAAGAGGCTCCGTGGCCAACAAATAAGAAGATCCAAAATCTTGTAGCACATCCTAAGTAACACCTGAAAAAGATTCAACAACGTGGGATGAACATATAGTCTAGTAGAGATCTCAACATGATCCTCAACAATAATAACTTACAGATAACTATGATCATGAATGCTCAATCTCATACTAGAATAGTAATGTGACAGTTTATACAAAAATATACATAGGTATGAACTTTTCTCAAAATCAGCCATTTCATTCAACATGTAAGTGATTCACCTTTCTTTTCCTTTCATTACCCATTTTCCCCAAACTTTCATGACAATAACAATTCTAGAAAACAATTTCACCAAGCTTGTTACTTTTCTCTCATTTTCCGTACTTACAACAGATTCGCCTTTTTTTAAAAAACATGTTCACAAATACCCAATTTCCTTCACACTTTCCAAAATCTCAAAATAGCATTTAGGTTTATTTCCAACACATTCATACCTATACATGCATACCTTTAGTAAAAAGGGAAACAACAAATCATCAACAAGTATGTGATCAACAATTGAGGCAACTCGGCCTTTCAAAACTGTAACCATCATAACCCATAACATACTCAGATACACTAAAACAATGATGATAAAAAGCTCTGCTCTACCTGTCATAAGCACGGTAAGTTAAGGATACACCTTTCGACAAATGAAGTGCCAAGTTCTTCAGACACAAGCTAAAAGGTACTGGTACCTCTACCAAGTTCTCCAGACACAAGCTGGAAGGTACTGGTACCTCTACCAAGTTCTCTAGGCGCTAGCTGGAAGGTATTGGTACCCCTCATTCTAAGTGCGGTATATAACACCAATAATCTCAACGCGACAAAGCATAACCAACAAGTGTAATACATACACATAAACTATTCAATGATGTTTAACCAACACAAGTGTAATGCATACATAACAATTCAACATAACAATGTCATCCTCCACCGATGATCAAGGACAAAACCTCTAGATGCATGTATTCAATGCACCTATTAAAAGAGACTCAACTCTCAAGCAATCTTAAACCCAACAACGACACTAGTACGATAGTTAAAGATAAAACCCCCAAATGTGTGTATACAACACTCATGATACAATAGTTCAATTCTCATATTTATTTTCCGAGACTCACATAGAGTTAACATTTCATTTTCCATTTTCAAGATCAACTTTCATAACTTTCCAAGTCAACATGTTCCGCCACTTATTTCAAAAACACTTTTTCCATTTCACAAAACCAATTCCATTCATTTCATTTCAAAATAACCCCAATACCATAGTTGATCCCTTAACCGTTAACACCTTTTACACAACTCATATTAACAATAGAAATTTACCAACATTGTTCAACCATACCCTCTTTTAATTTATCAAATCAAAATATAATTTAGGGCTTTCTCTCATTTCAACAATAATATGTTAGTTTACACCCCAATTAGCCCAAAGAATAATCAATGATAATAAATCCATTCTTAAACAACCAACCCTAGGTTCCCTCTCATGATTTTCAGACAAATCCAATATGGATATGATTTTCATGCAATATAAAACTACTATATGTCTATCTATAGACTAAGCATTGAAAAAGAACAAGGAAATCCTTACCTCAAACGGAGAAACCCAAAGAAGAACATGAAAGTACTCCAAACCCAAACTTTTTCGCATCAACACGTAGCCCCCGCGATGCTCAACCTTTCTTACAAAGAGACTAGGGTAGAAGGTCTCTAGAACAAGGTGTATATGTAGAGAGAGAGAGAGTTTAGAGAGAAGAGCTACCGATCTAGGGTTTTGAGGAAGAAAGAGGATCAAAAATGGAGGAGAAGACCTCTGCTGCGAACTGATATACGCGAGGCTCGCTCGAGCGAAGGAGTGCTCGCTTGAGCGACCAGACACAACAAACACCTTACTTGAGCGCAAGAAGCGTCGCTCGAGCGAACAATGCGAAGCTTCAGATCTACAACCCAGAAGCACGCTCGAACGCAAGAGTTCTCGCTCGAGCGAAGAAACACAAAACATAGAGCTCGCTTGCTCGAGCGAAGGAAAGCTTGATCGAGCCAACAAACACAACCTTCAGGTCAAAAGAGACGCAGATGCACGCTCGAGCGCAAGAGTTCTCGCTCGAGCTAGGAGACACAAACTCAAAGCTCGCTCGAGCGACAAAAGCCTCGCTTGAGAGAAGACACCAAAAACTGGGCAGCAACATTGTGTTTCTAATCACAACCAACCTGATACAAACCTGCCCAATACATCCCAAAACTCAAATATAAGAAATTAAAGGATGGAAACAAAATACAGATAATAGCACATAACTCGGAACTTGAGTCTGGAATACCACAAAGGACGGGGAAAAACCCGGATCGCTATATGCTATGTTGTCTTTAGACTTCATATATTCAATGGAAATAATTCATTAGAGAGTTGTCTCACGGTGTTATGTCGACGACGAATGTGTCGTGACTTACTGTTATACATATGACTCTGTACTCTACCTATTGCTGATTGACTATCACAATGTATGTATATAGCAGACACCGACTTTGGCCATATTGGAATGTCTTCAAGGAAGTGACGAAGCCATTCTGCTTCTTCCCAAGTTTTATCTAAAGCTTTAAATTCGGATTCCGTAGTAAACCTAGCAATTCAAGTTTGTTTGGAAGATTTCCAAGATACAACCGCCCCACCAAGAGTAAAGACATACCCATTGGTAGATTTTGAGTCTCTAGTATCCGATATCCAATTTGTATCACAGTATTCTTCAAGTACTGCAGGATATCTAGTATAATTCTGCCCAACGTTACAAGTAAATCAGAGATATCTTAGAATCCTTATAATTGATTTCTAGTGTTCTACTCTTGGATTACTTGTATATCTACTTAATTTACTTACTGCATAAGCTATATTAGGGCTAGTGCAGTTCATTAAGTATATTAAGTTTCCAATAATTTGGGCATACTTTAATTGAGAAATACTTTCCTGTACATTTTTAGAAAGAAACAAATTAACATCTACAGGTGTTCTAGCAAGATGCACTACAACAAAAAGTGTTTTTAATAACATATTTTTATAGCATTTTGTAGGAATATAACATTAGAAGATTACATTACATTTATTATAACATTTATTAAAATTTTAATAACAGTTTATAAATGTGGTAAAAAGTTAAGTAAGTTCGAAAGTTTAATGACATTTTATAAATGCTACAATTCTAAATATTACGATATGAAAAAAAAAAAAATAATAGTAAACATACCGTGCCTTTGAAGGCTACTCCCAAATGTGTCTCCTAAGACTTCCTGCTCGAGCGTCCAATCCCCCGCTCGAGCGGCCAACACTACACAGGACATACTGGATGGGTGTATTCCCCGCTCGAGCGTCCAAACCCCCGCTCGAGCGGACAAGCCAAAATCTGGGCAACTAGACTTGGTTCCTAAGCTCAACCAACCCGCTCCAAATCTTCCCAACACAACCCAAGACACAAAATAAGGATTAAAGGGTGCAAACAACATACTCTCAACAACCTGCGCCACGGAACCTAAGTCTGTATATAACAAGTAAAGAAAAGGGAAACCGGGATCACTACAAAAAACAATCAAGTTGGAGTTATTTGTTTTTTTAGATACACTTAAGTTAAATATACTTAAAAGGTAAAATATTTATGAAAAAAAAATCAATAAAAAAATGACAATGTACTAAATTTTTATATTTTTTTGTATGTAGTGAATTTTTTATAGTGTTTTCATAAATTTTGTACTTTTTAAATTTATCTAAAGGGAAAATTACACAAGTGGTCCCTACACTTTCAATTGGCACAATTTTAATCCTTAATTTTAAATTTTGTGTCAATTTGATCCATTGGTAATGCCGTTAGTGTTTTTAAATGAAAATAATCACTGAATATTGATTGAAATTAACTTACTAAGGTTAGTAAATTTATAATTTTCTATAAA
The DNA here is from genome assembly GCF_004153795.1 of Camellia sinensis. Lineage (NCBI taxonomy): Eukaryota > Viridiplantae > Streptophyta > Magnoliopsida > Ericales > Theaceae > Camellia > Camellia sinensis. The sequence continues at coordinate 579,151 of NW_021026238.1, forward strand.
AAAAATTAGTGGTAACCCTTGCTACGCACGACATGTAAAAAAGTTAATAATATATTTCCATACAAAATAATATAAATAGTTAAATTTTTGTATGCAAATTATGAAAACAAAGAAGATTGAAATTTACAATTTAAATTTCACAATTTTATTTATTATTTTTTTAATTTGTCACAAATTTAATCATGTAACTTTTAACCTCCCTTTCTAGAATTGTAGACTTAGGTGGGCTGAACCCAAGCAACTTGAGTCGAGCTTAAATTTTTTTTAACGATTGAACTATATAGTTTTTAATTAAGTGAAGAAAATTCAAATTAAATTTGAGTGGACTTGGGCAGAAACACCAACTTGAGCAACCAAAACAAAATTATATATATATATATATATAAATTTTTTGCTAATTTATTTTTTAAAATAATAAACAAAATTAATTAAAAATTTAATATTAATGAACAAAAGAAAAAGTAATATACTTAAGATTTTCAATAAAATGTTTCTTGAAAATATTTAAAAAACACCTTTTAGAAAGGGATCATCAAATAAAGAGTTGTTTGGGAAGTTCCTTATTAGCTCATTTTTTTTTATGTATCTTTTTATCTTTTTTAGGTCACATCACATTTCTACTTTTTTATACATTTTTTTCATAAAAAGTAAAAAAAATACTTAATTATCTTTTTCGGGTTACATTAGATCTCTATTTTTCTATATATATTTTTGTAAAAAGTAAAAAAGTATACTTATTTAGCACTTCTCACGTTACCACTAAGTTGATATTAAAAAAATTTACTTTTTATAATGGCATAATAATTTAAATATGATTTTTTTGAAATTATTTTTAATTTAAAAATTACAATAAAATATTAAATAGAATAAAAAAAATTTCTTACAAAATAAAAGTATTTGAATAAAAAAAAGGTAAGAAATTTAAAATTTAAATATGGTATTTTCATTTAATCTAAAAATAATTCTAGATGAACAATAAATTCTCACCTACAACCCTTTTTTTTTAAACAAAAAAGTTTAACAAACTATCACTTTTAATTAAAAAAAATCAACGTTTTTTTCTAATTTATTTTAGAAAAACTAACTTTTTAACAATTTGAACCAAAAATAATCTTATTCTTTATTTTAATTTCTTTAATTGACAATTGAAATTAAAAAAAAAAAATTAACAAAATCCACCAAGTTTGGTAAGGACTAAAAAAGTTATGTTTTGTTCTTTTGTTAAAAAAAATTATATTCAAAACTATTATTGTTCAAGTCCTTATAGTTTAGAAGGATATAATTTTTTTTATATAAAATTTAAAACAAAAAAAAAAGAAATTAATAGCGATTAATAATTTGAACATGTGTATTTAAAAAAAAAATTATATTTAGACCAATAATATTATGACACATTATTATGACACATGTGAATATTGATCTCATTCTAATTGTAGTAATATATTTTGAAAAAGAATTTAAATTTAAAATTTTATTTTATAATTTAATAAAGATGCAAAATTTAAGGAATGAATATTGATCTCATTCTAATTATAGTAATATAGTTTAAGTAAGAATCTAAATTTGAAATTTTCTTTTAAGAATATAAAATTAATTTATAGACCAATCATATTGTAACACATATTAACAAAAAATTAAAGAAAATAAAAAAAATGAGAAAAAAGAATTACAACTTTCAACCATAACGAAATGACAATATTTTGCAACTATAATAGTATATAAATAAATCATGTAATATATCATTATTTAAAACTTATATATTATGGGATAAATCATTATAATTTTAAATTTAAATTAATAGAGTGTTTTTCATATTTAGTGCCCCTCAAATTTGAATTTTGAAATGGATTGGTATACTTTCTATTTTTCATTTTATATATTTGTTATACTTTCCATTTGAAAGTCATAAATCAAGAGATATTAATTAATTTATTATTATTATTATTTATTTTTTTGCTTGAATAAGAGCTATAGAGGATTTTTTTAATTATTTAAAATCAAAAAATTAGAAATTTTAGTTTGAGATATTGAAACTTTCACAAGACTTATGGTTAGAAACCCCTTTTTACTTATATAATTTATAGATAGATAGATAGATAGACAGATAGATAGATAGATAGATACATTTAATATGAATTTATATTTGTTTTAGATATTTTTTTAATATACAAATTATTTTTTTTAAGATTTTTTTTTTAAAAATAATTTGACAATTCCGTCACTAGCCATAGTGTATGGGAGAAGTTGAAAAGGGTGTAGGAGTAGGTATGGGAGAAGTCAAAAAGTAGGTTGGGAGAAGTCAATAAATGCTGAGTTTTTTTTTTTTTTTTAAATCAAAAATCTAGAAAATTAAGATTGAGATATTAGAGCTCTCACAATGCTTGTAAGTTAAAAACCCTTTTTTCCTTATATGACATATAGATAGATAGATAGATAGATATGGCACATACCATTTATATGACACAGGAACCAAAGTACCGAGACAACTACTGCAATTTGCCTTCATCTGAATTAAAGGGATTTAAAAAGTAAAAAAAAAATTATAATATTAAAAAATGTTCACTAAAAAAATATAGATCAAAAATTAAAAATTAATTATTGAAAACTCCATACTAAACAAGGTAATGTTTTCTATTAATTTTGAAAATCAAAAAATTATTATTAATTTTTCCTCTATTTTTTTTCTCATGAAAAAATAGCTACATCAATTATCAAAGGGCAAAGTTGGTTCAGACAACGAGAAAAAGTGCTTACGCAAGAGGCACCTTCACTATGAGAGAGAATAGTCGGTTTTTCATAGGGTGCCTTCTTGGATAATAGCTTCAATACTGGCATGTATGAAGGGCTTAAGTGTGAGACAAATGAGAGGGGCTTTAGTACGAAAATAGAAGAAATGGTTTACACAGTGTCTTCTTGCTTCACAACTTCAATACTTGTAAGAGAGTAGGCTCAAGAGCGAGAGAGAAATGAGAGTTTATAGGAAGTGTCTTCTTGGGTCACGACTTGAGTGTCCATGTACATGAAAATGAGTGATAAGGGTCGGAGTGTGTCTCTTGGGGTCACGGTTTCAGTGCTCCGAAACACAAAACCATAGCATTTTAATAAAGAGAAATAATTAGTGATAAAATATTTTTGTCTCTTTAAATACAAGAACAGAGAATTTATTATTGGTGACGAAACATTTTTGTCTTCCACAACACAACCTTATGAGATGAAAAATATATTCGTTGTGCAATCAATCAGAATTTATTAGTGACGAAATATTTTCATCTCCCACAACTTAATCTTCCAAGAGAAAAATTTATTTGTCGCCCGTTTAATAGAAAGATGAAACGGCATCGTTTGCATGATAGAGTGTTTATTGGTGACGAAATATTTTCGTCTTCCATAACTTATCATTCCTAGACAAAAATATATTTGTCGCCTAAGAAATGGAAATATGCAACGACATCGTTTAATAGGTAGGGAATTTATTGGTGACGAATTACGTTCGTCGCAAAAAATATATATATTTTGTGACAAAAATGTTCGTCTCTAATGAGGTAAAATAATTCGCGCCAATGCAAATGAAATTGGCGCCTGAATTTTGCAGACGAAATCTTTTTTGTCTCCTATACGTTTGTGAAAAATTAAAAAAAACAATGAAATTAATATTTTGTCGTCTTTGAGTTAGATTTTAAGACCAAAAATTTTGTCACCAAATTTTGTCACAATAGTCTAGATTTCTTGTAGTGAACACTGCTCAAAGTAATACATGTAAGATAAAAATAAAAAAAATAAAAAAATTCAATTTTGAAACCAAAGAAAGAATTCAACAATTGAATCTACTGCCCTAAATCATCTTGTTGAGGCCAAAATATATGTGATTCCAACTGAAGGAAAAAATCCACTTATCCATCTTTTTATTGGAAAAAAATCTCAAACATGTAGAAGCCATAAGAAATTTAACATCTCATTAAATTTGCAATAATATATTTTATTTTATGAACATGCAAAATCTGGTAATCCATGGTTAAATTGATTTTACACCTAATCCTATATTCCTAAACTGATATTAAGACGACAATGTTGCATTCGATTATTCAAACATGAGGCGCTTTGGGCATAATTAGAAGCATAACAATGGAAACTTCACACAGCTTATGAAGCATGCTTTCTAGTCCTCTCTTAAGATGTATACATCAATCATACTAATATTTTAATTGCTAAAAGATTCAAAATAATAATAATAATAATAATTTAAAAATGATTCAAGAACCATACTTTCTCATGAATTTTCTTCAAGAACCAACGCGTAACTAAAAAAATTGTGATGTCAAGTCAACACTTTGAATGACAGTAATAATAATATATTTGTTTAAAAGAAAGAGTAGCTCTGTAACAAAATCAACAAACATGTGCTTCTATATCAACAAACATCTCATTACCAAAAAAACAATGGTAGTTTCCGAAACAGAGACCCAAGGGTACCAATTGAAACAGACAAAAATGCAGCACATCATGCTTGTGATGATAAAAAACCAACGATAACAAATCTGAAGTAAAGATCCAGAGGTAGTTTCTATGCCAATTTACTCATGTAGAGAAATAAGAAATCAGTCTCCAAGCTTTTGTAATCCAACACCAGAGGAATCAAAGAATTCATGAGCTCAAAACTCGATCAAATTAACCAAATACTAGCTGCGCAACAAATCAAGGTCACATCTAGCAAAACTTTTAGATAAAAAACCCTTTTGTCCCTTTAAATTAGTAGATTCTTAATTTTATCACTTTGGAAACTGTTAGACTAAACTAACATAAAAGAAAGCATCAAAAGTGTCCATGGACAAGTGGGAATGTATTTATTGAAAACTACTTCTCAACGAAATCATTAATGAAAATAATAATCGAACACTTTCTTCAAAAATCATATCTAGATCAGGAAAATGGACTTCAACAATCAATCATATACAAAACACAATATGGATAATAAGTTCATAATTCATCCCTGATGCTGCAAGCCTACAACATAGGAATGTGTTAATCTATAATATCTTTTGCAAGCATGTGCATAAATCATGTAGGGGGTCAACTATTACAATTAAGAACAAACAAGAAAAATAACTTCAACCCCATCACCAGAAAATTTTGACAATTCAGTGTGCCCTAATTTATCCCAATTCTAGGCTCTGTCTGCTAAGGAATCTTGCATTTGGGATTTGCACATCCCTCTATGGTGTGTCAAGATTAACTTTGATGACCTATAATAATATCTCCTTTACCTATCGGCAAACAAAAAACTTTACCGACCCATCAATTTTTCACTAAACAAATCAGAAAAAAGCCTTTTTCATCTAAAATTCGGAGTGTTTTTCTCTAGCAACCCAACCTCACCACCAACCACCATCTACCTTTATTTTCTTCACTTGTAACACTGTTCGTAATCATACTAATATTTTAATTACTAAAAGATTTTAAAAAAAAACTTAAATTAAAATGCTTCAAGAACAATACCAATTGATAAGAAATTTCTTCAAGAACCATCGTGGAACTAAAAATGCCTTAATTCCATGAGAAATCAGTTGTTTCAATGTTGAATAATTCCATGAGAAAATGCCCTTAATCCATGACAATCAGTGTTAAATCAAATTAAAATACCTAAATCCATGAGAAAGTAGATGTTTCAGTGTTAAATCAAATTAATATGCCCTAAATCCATGAGAAAATATTTGTGTTAAAACAAATAAACCCTAATTCCATGAGAAAATGCCATAAATCCATGAGAAAGTAGATGTTTCAGAGTTAAATCAATAGGAAGTAGGTGTTTCAGTGTTAAATCAATAGGAAGTTGGTGTTTCAAAGTTTCATCAGAAGATTATAGAGAAAAAACCTACTTCCTTAAATAAACTAGATTCTTCTTAAGTTCAACAATGGTAAGCCCAAGGGAGGAGCAGCGCTTGGGGAAGAGACAGAAGGTATGCACACAGAGAGAGAAAGAGAGAGAGAGAGAGAGGGAGGGAGGGAGAGAAGAGACCAAAAGAAACGAAGAAAAGTGAAAGAGGATACTGTGTGCGAGTCCAGATCCGCTCCAGTCAGGTCTCTTATGTCTTTCCTCCGGGTGACGGCCCAGATTGGGCCACGTCACCCCACTCAAAATATACAACTCAGATCAGCTTAAAAATAATAATAATAATAATAATAATAAAAACAAATTTCCAAAACCAAATTTCAGGTCTCTCTCTCATGGCTGTTTCTTGGAATATCCATGCCATAGCCATAGCCCATAGCTCTTGTTCTTCTTCTTCAACAACAATGCATTGTCCTTGCTGTTGTTTCAAGCAATGTAACAAATAGGTCTTGGAAATTACATATTATTTCATTTTCTGTTCTTTTTTTTTACTCAGTTTTCAATTTCAGGTTCATATTGTGTATATGGAAGAGAGACGACATGATGAGACTGAACTCGTTATAGATTCACAGCATGAGATTCTTTCAGATATTCTTTGATCTGGCCTCTCTTAGGTGGAAGGGTTTTTGGTGGGTTGGGTGGAGTGGTTGCCATTGATGGATTTGGAGATTTGTAGAGAAGGAAATTATGAGTTGGGTTTTTTTAAGAGTCTGAAACAAAGAGAGAAAGAAGAAGAAACAGAGGGTGGGAAAGAAAGAAGCTCACAACCAGCTATCACGACCCCATTCCGCCCCTCGTAGAATGGTGTCGTGATGGCCAGTAATCCGAGATTACCAAAGGCCAACTTCCAAAATTCACGCACAATCAGAGTATAAATATATAGGGCTCACAAGTGTGGAAGCAATATATATAATTCTAATTAGTCCATAAGAACTGTGCATAAGTCAAATGGAATGACATACATCTTAACAAGGTCTTACAACTTGGGTACAATAAAATGAAGTACAAAAAAATACATCTTGACCAAAAGGCTTCTTGAGCCATCATATACAAAATACAATGAAATGCAAGCTAAGAAGCATGATCTTCAAGATGCTACAAAATGCGAATCCAAAACAAGTTGCAAAGCACATCTAGGCGTCGCCGCCGTCCTGCTCATCACCTACATATATATAGAGAGGGTGAGCTTGGATACTCAGTGAATGGTACAAGTAATAAAGGGTTTGCATGCATGATATTCGAGATCTTTAACAAAACAATACATAATCATAGCTTGTAACAAAACATGGGATGAATCAAGTTCATTTAACAAATCTTTCAAGCTTCATCAATCAAAGTCTTTCAAGGCTTTCAAGTTTCAAGGGATAACATTAACAAAGGTTGTGCTACAATTTCTTATAGTCCCCTAGCACGTACGGACTTTCAAAGGTTGTGCTATAAATGCTTATAGTCCCCTAGCACGTACGGACTTTCAAAGGTTATGCTACAAATGCTTATAGTCCCCTAGCACGTACAGACTTTCAAAGGTTGTGCTACAAATGCTTATAGTCCCCTAGCACGTACGGACTTTCAAAGGTTGTGCTACAAATGCTTATAGTCCCCTTGCACGTACGGACTTTCAAGAATGTTATCAAAACCAAAGCTATTACTTGATACACAAAATAGGGATAGTCATTCATGCTTAACAAATACTTTTCCAAAACAAGGCAAAGCAAAGCTTTATCAAAACGTTACAACATAACTTTATTAAAAATACCACTCACATAGTTCTTCAAACGTCGGGTTTACAAGAAGGGATCCAAGGCCTACAAGCACATAATGAATCCCATTGAATGCACTATCAAACAAGCTTTACATGAATGCAAATGATTTCGGCATTCTCTTTCAAGACAAAGTCGAACCAAGACAAAACACTGTTCCTCATCTCGGGAAAACATAATGGGCACCAACTAGATCTTGGCCGAGGTCCCACACCTCCTTGCCGAGGTGTGGTCCCGATGGCCACATTCAAGGAAACGAAGTCAGGAAAATCTGGGTTTCCCTTTCTTTGAAGAACATGAAGAACATGATCATGAAGAACATGAATGCAAAGAGCATAACATGTTATTACAAAATCTGAGATTTCATGCTATGAATTCAAAACATGGACTTGGGCACCCATACTCGAAGATTTTATAAAAACAAACACAAAAACATGAAGCTTAATGCAAACTTTCGGATCAAACAAGGATTTTTCTTCAAGAACACATGAATACCACTTTCTCTTTCTAAAACCAAACTTTAAATCAATGCATGGCTTACAAATCGTGCTCGATCATGCAATGCAGCTACATGAACAATAAAAACAACAAGAGTAGATCAAGATTCTAACCTTAAGACACGAATCTAATGGCTCAAGGTGTGAAGATCAAGCTTGGAAAATCTATTCCCTCTCTAAGAATTCCTCCCTCTTCTTGCTAGAGCCTCTCTCTCTAAAGACAAGGATATGATACAAAATGATGTGTTTCTCAACAACTTACTGACTTAACCCTCTGCTCGGACACGTGGCATCGATTGGTTGGCTCTACTCAAAAAGGTGACTGAGCGAAAAGACAAGACTATGACAAAGTGTGTTCAACAAGCAAGATGGCAAGGGTACTCCGGCAAGTAACAATCTCGGCTAAGGACAAAGCTTCAGCAAGTACAATGATCTCGGCTAGGAAGGACAACACTTGACCTAGCTATGCCACACCTCAGCCTAGATGTGCCACACCTCAGTCTAGGTCGCACCAATCTAGGAACAAGATCACTTAGGCACAGAGGTAACATCTCTGCCTAGATGATACACATCTCGGCCTTGGTGATGAACACCTCGGCCTAGATGATGACATCTCAGCCAACATGCCTTGGTGAAGGTGGAGGTCAACCAAAGTGGTTCCAAGATGGTTCTAAGCTTAAGGTGACCTCAGCTTGGATTAACCTAGGCTAAAAACACACACTAAACAAGGAACAAAGCATGCAAGTAACACTTATGCAAGACAAATCGAGGTTTTAAAAATGCAACATATCAAGACGAGATCATGTAATATATGCAAGCATGACCAGAGTAAAGCGAGGGTTGTTACATCCTATCCTCCTTAAAGAAGTTTGGTCCCCAAACTTATGTTACCTTGCTCTGCAAATAACTCCGGAAGACGGATTTTCACTTCTTCTTCCTTTTCCCATGTAGCCTCCTTGCCATAATGCTCCTTCCATTCAACCTTACCATCGGTATCGACTTGTTTCTCAACTGTCTCACTTGTCTGTCAATAATTCTCATCGGCTTCTCCTTGTACCCTAAATCTTCATTAACCACAATCCTGGAATAATCAATTACATGTAGTGGATCCCGAATATACTTCCTCAACATCGAAATATGGAACACATTGTGAACTTGACTTAGTTCTAGTGGTAAAGCCAGTCTATAGGCAGCTGGGTTAATTTTCTCAAGTATTTCAAACGGCCTGATGTAACGAGGTGCTAACTTACCTTTCTTCCCAAATCTGAAAATTCCTTTCATTGGTGAAACCTTTAGGAATACATGATCCCCAACTTCAAACTCCAACTCTCTTCTTCTCTGGTCGGCATAGCTCTTCTATCGACTTTGAGCAGTTTTGATCCTTTGTCGAATGAGCTTAATCTTCTCAGTTGTAACTTGAACTAGCTCGGGACCAATCAAAGCTTTATCTCCCACTTCAGTTCAACATATCGGCGATCTGCACTTCCTTCCATACTGTAGACACCCCATTTTTGACCGTCTACAAGACTTGGACGTCGCCGTTTGAACACTCGGTGATCATCCATGCTCGTGTTTGTTTTGAGTTCCCGGAGGTCTCGGCTATGCGCCTTGCTTCAAGATCTCTCAACTCGACTGTTCTGTGGTTGGTTTTACACCAAACACTTGTGTTTTTGTTTCTGAGATAGGGAGTGGCTTTTCAGCCCCCTTGAGACCCACCGGCCGTGGTTTGAGGCCACCGGCCGTGTCTTCTTGATACCGGCCATTGGTGAAATAGTCCATTGGCCGGTCGGCACTATGAGTGGTCGACCGGCACTTTATTTGGCCGGTGGCCTCATTTTCTAGCCAGTATCACTTTTTTCCCTTTTTCAGGCATAACACATGCCGACTGTGCCAGCTAGAGTGCACAAACCTGGCTGTCCATGCACGAGTGTGGCTGTTTTGTCCCTTTTGCACCTTTTTGGTCTAGCTTCTTGGGGAAGCTTGGAGCTTTGTCTGATCTTCCTCAAGAAACTTGGACACCTGTCCCAGCTTCCTAAGGAAGCCTTGGCCCCTTTGCTTAGCTTCCCTTAGAAGCCTTGACCCTTTAGGATAGCTTCTCTTGGAAGCTTAGCCTTTTGCTTGGTCTATATAAGAGCCCCTCCTCTCTCCTTTGTTTTGGTTCAGAAAATCCAGACCTAATACATACATATATCTGATATATCATCCTCTCTCTCTATATCTCCCTCTCTCTCTTCATTTTGTGTGTGTTCTATAGCCTAAAAGTGTGTTTAGTTCATAGTATTGCACTAAAACACACACTATTACACCATACTTCGACTTTGGGAGGCATTGAGGGTTTGTTCTTGAGGTTTTGGACTGGTTTTGATCAGAAGAAGAGGGCTACATTTGCTGTTCTTCAAAGATTCTCCAAGGGTAACACTTTTACTTTGTATTCCCCAATCTTGCACTAGTCTTTTACCCATCTTGCTTACTATTTTAGACTTTGGGTATAACTAAAAAAAGTCTTATATTTGCATGCTTAAGATACTTCATTAAGGTTGTTTTGGTGTTAGGGGTCGACCTCCCCCTCTAAGGCCTTGTTTGGCCGTTTTGGTGCTCTCTTTGCTAAGCTTTGGTTACTATTGTGTGTTGACCTTCTCACCACTGAAATCCAGTGGATTTTCAGTGGTGAACAAGGAGGTTTGAGGTCTTGCATAGGGGAGGGGCACCCCTCTCCCCTTTGTGTCTCATTTGTGCATGCTTTGGCCTCATAAGGGTAGCATATGTGCTTGGTTGTTTTTGGTTCCATTTTAGAGGTTTTTAGGTGTTGTTTGGTTATAATATGTCTCTTTCTTTGGTTGGATTAATGGCCTCTCCCATGCTTAATACACTTGCTTTGTATTCCCCCATTTTGCCTAGAAATGCACCTAGCCATTAAACCCTCATGCTTGCATATTTCTACCTAGCTTTGTGAAGCTTTTGGTCATTATTTATCATGATTGAGGTCTGTTAGGTGCTGGCTTGGTCGTATTTGATATGTTTTGTATGGCCCCCTTTGCATACTAGCATGTTGGTATCGGGTGTGAGAGTCATTAGCATGTATTGGCTAGACTATTTCAGTGATTTGGAATCACTCATTAGGTCATTTCAGTCCATGTTTGATGCTTACATGCTTGCATTTGTTCCCCTTTTAATGCCTTAAAGAGGTGCGGTCTTATGCTCCATGTTTGGGCTTTTGTACATGCCTATGTGTTCGGGGTCTTGGGTTGCCATATCAGTGGGTTTTGGAGGTCCATTTTGCATGCTAAAACTCTGTTTTGTATTGAAATATCCATGCCATGTTTGCTCGGGGTAGGTGTTGAGCAATACTCTCATTTGTAGTCTTGAATGCCATCTATGTTGCATCCATTCCCTAGCATGTATTGGTGTCATGTTTTGCATGTTTTTCAGAGTTTAATGCGAGTGTTTAAAGTCCAAGTATATTACCCTTAAGTATGCCTAGAGTTGTTCCCTTTCATGTTCAAATGATAGGCCTTGGCGTGTGCATGCTTGCATGCATAATTGGTATCATTTTGGGCCCTTTAGGCCACTGTTTTGGGGCATGGCTGAGGCCTCCCATTTCAGTTTAAGACCACTTTTGTACCTGGTTACATACTTGGCATGATGTATGTTGCATTACATTAGGAGCATGCTTGCATTATATCTTGTTTGCGTGTTCGCACCTTGTTTAGTTAAGTTGCATCACATAGCCTTGTTGTGTACTTGATATGCCCACATTGCATTAGTCTAGCTCGCATGGTTAGCTAATGTCTTGTTGCATTTGATTAGCTCGCTCGCATGGCATTGCATGAGTTGCATTACTTTGCATTGTACATTGCATACATGCATTGCATTGCTTGGCTTGGGGTGTCAAACCAAGTATGAGGGGAGAGGTATGTTCGTACCCAAAGTGACGAAACATGTCTCAACCCTCGGTCGCCGATGCCCTTGACCTTAATATGAAAGGGTGTTAGCATTCGTTTGTGTGTTGCATGCATTTACATTAAGTTGCAAACTTGGCCTCTTAGGCCATCATGCATCGAAATGCACAATTGATGGCCCGAGGGTCGAGGACCACGCTCCCTTGAGTTCATTGCATGATAGGGAGTGTAGCCATGCTCACATTTGCTTGAAAATTCTATGCCATACACTGCTTGCCCTCTGCTGCAGTCAACTGCAAGATTCTGCAGGAAGAAATGGCCGGCCGGCCACCTACAGTGCCGACTGACCATCGGTAGCCGGCTGGTGGTACAACAGTTAGCCGATAAGCCTATCCTCGTGGCCGGTGGTGCTTTTAATTGGCCGGTGATATTCCAGAGTGATCAGGAATCAGTTCAGAGGTGCCCCGAGAATTTTCACAGTCCTCAGAGGAGCAGGGCAGTGTTAACAGAGGCAACAATGCTATGGCAGCGAGTTTCCGGGCGAGACGAGTCAAGCATGCATTATTCACGCATCCCGAGATGGGGCTATGGCCACCTTCTTTCTGCATTTAATTTTTTAATTAATTAGAAACTTTGTAATAATTAATTTAGTATTATTTATTCGGACTGTAATATTTATTCGGACCCTCCGAGTGAGGGCAATTGTTAATAAGTGTGTGTGAGTGTGTGTATGTCTCCCAACCCCATGTCTTTCTTCCATTTTGTTTACTAGCTTTCAATGGTTAGTCTAGGGCATGTTTCTATTAGCATACAGTATGATAGCATGTTTGTATCCATTCATCTGTATTGCATGCATCAGGCTCAGCACATTACGCTAACTGCATAGTATTTCGAATCAAACTTGAATACATGTTATCTGTCGCATCTCACATGCCATCTTAGAATGGCCGAGCCTATTGTAGTTGCATCTTGTATGTGTTGCATTAGCCATCTTAACATGAGCTAGGATCATACATTGATTACTAACTAGCTTTTGTTTTGGCTCGGAGTACTCAGTAAGTTCTCATACTTTAGCATCCTTGCATGTGTGTGAGTGTTGCCATGACATCATACTTGCCATGAGGCTAGCTTCTTAAGTGATATAATTGCTTGAGTGCCTGTGGATGGAGGTTGAATTACCTAAATTGGAATAATGCACTAAAACTGTGAGTTTTAAGCCCACTAGATAGTGGCAAAATCATCTCTTCTAAAGCCCACTTGAGGGTGGCAAAATCTACATTTTAGCCTACTTGCAAGTAGCAAACCATTTTCAAAACAAACATGAAATGTTTTGTTCCAATTTAGGCGATTCGGTCTATACTTGTTTGTTGTGCGCATAACATAGTAATTCTAGGCTAATAACCAGAATAAGAGCATATAATTTTTTCAAAACAAGATATCATGGTTAGTAGAGGCCGATCTTTGATCGGGCAAGCGAAGGTGCTCATAGCTGACCTTCCCCAATCGTACCCAAGTTCCCGAGCCGAGGCAACTTTGGTGATGATGGATACGTGGCCTTTGGCACCGAGTCAGGGTTTCCTAAATTCCCCCAAAATAAAATATTTAGGTGGCGACTCTGTATCTGGCAAAACAGTCCATGTTTGGCAACTTCTTTTCTAAAAATCTGTTTTTTCTCAAAACGATTTGCCGGATTTGGACTCTTTGGTTCAGATAAAGAACCGTGACAATTCAAGTCCGAACTGTAGCACTGGGGCCCATAGGCGCGTCTAGAGTTTCTAGCGACTCTGCTGGGGATTTAGAGAGCTTGACTCGAACTCATGATATCTTGTTTTGACTACACTCATGTGTTTCTTTGCATTGCATGTGCATTGGTGCGCCTAGGACACCGTGTTTGCCATCTGCTATTCCTGAGCGGTTTGCCAGAGGCCTGCCTTGTCAAGGCATGACCATAAGTCTGACCGGTTGCGGTCTCTGCCAGTATGGGAACACAAACCCCGGTTTTTACCGAGGCACCCTTTTTGACCATTCAACCTAGTGCATATTTGGAATCCATAGTGACCATTCCAAACTAGGATAGGTTGCTTACCCGATATTAGGTTGTTTGAAACCGCTGTGTGCGTAGTGAAACCCTAGCTCCTGAGAAAACAGGACAGGGAAGCCCTACCCCAATATAGGGGTGTTTTGGCTCTCATTTGCTTGCTATGTGCTTTTTGGAGTTGGCCTCTACAGGAATTCATATATCAGTTTGCAAGCTTGGGCATCAGGCCTGCGGGCGCCAGTTCAGTGTTTAAGAATCAGTTATTTGCGGGTATCAGTTTTAGGAACAGTGATTTGGGGACAATAATCAATATTGAGGAGCAGTGTATTCAGTTTATCAATCGTGTGTTGTGATACCCAACCGTGTGTTGTGTGTATTTATTTTACGCTATTACGCTACCCATTTGTTAGGTTATTTATTTCCTTATTGCTTTATTTATCTTCTTACTAGGTAGTTTAGCACGATTGCTTCTGACCTAGTAGATATCCCCCGAGCACTTTGGACTAGAGGTCGCCGACTCCATCGATCTGAGGATCTGGCTGACGGATAACTAGTGTTTTATTCTCTACCCCCGATTATCAGACGAAAGCTGAGAAGACGCAGTGTGTTTGAGCAAAGATCGCCCGAGCAGTGGTCAACCCTACCAGTGGACAATCAGGCTGAGGTCTCAATTTTCGCTACAAAGAGGGAATATATACCAGTAATTCAATCCAAACAAAGCAGTATGGCAAGCCTAGAGGAGATGGTGCACCAGCTCCAGGAGAGCATGAAAGTTATGCAGCAAGATGCTGTTCGACAGGCGGAGTTTGCCAAGCAATAGGCCACGGTTATGACTGAACAAGCAGAGTTAATCGTAAGGCTACAGCAGCAAGCCGGGGCATTTGCTTCGCATCAAGCCCCTCTCCCATGAGGGGTTCCGATACCCGAGGAGACACCAAATGTTCAAAATGTCCAAGAGGATACAGACATTCTAATGGGGTCGGCTCCGTCCCTAATGTCACCGCAACTATCCAAGGCGCCCACGCCTATCAATGTACCCGACTCTCCATTCGAGTTCGAAATGGACCCCACAGCACTAAAGCTGAATAAGCTAGAAAAGATGTTTAAGAAATCCCAAGGAGTCAAGTCCATTCCCAACAATGAGGACGGATATACGAACGCAGCTGTGACGCTGCCAGATCGGTTTAAAATGTCACAAATTGACCGATTTGATGGGTCCGGTGACCCCATGGTACACCTAAGGTTGTTTTCAGATATCTTAAGGCCGATGGGCCTCACCAGACTACAGAAGCTATCTTTGTTCGGCCAGACCCTGTCAAGTGTAGCGGCCATCTGGTATGCCAAATTAGAATATGACGTCAAGAGAAACTGGGATGAGATGGCCAAGGCCTTCATTGCACAATATTCGTATAACACGCAAATCGAGATTATGACTCATGATCTCGAGACGACAAGGCAGGAGCCTAAGGAGAACTTTTCAGAGTTCGTGACCAGATGGAGGGCCAAGGCCTCGATGATGACGCTAAGGCCCACGGACAAGGATTAGATTAGGATAATTGTGCGCAATCTCCAGCCTAAGTTGATGCAGAAGATGATCGTGCTCCTCTTCCCTACCTTTTTAGATCTGCATGAGATGGGAGTACAGATTGAAGATGCCTTGAAGTAGGGCTTAATTGATAATGACCGGGAGCAACCCAAAATAATTTTCAATCGCAACAACAATGCTGGCCCGAATGGTGTTACAATTGCAAGAGCCTCAGAAGTGAGCATGGTCACCACCATCCCCCCTCCCCCTCCAAGGACCATGGCAGCTACTCCATTCTCCTGCGCATCCAGAAGCAATACACAAACAGCTAAATACCAACCCAAAAACCAAAGAGCCTTCGCCCCACTATACATGTCCTTGTCCAAGGCTTTAGGGGTTTTAATCAGAAAGGGGCACCTGAAACCCCTAGAGCCACGGCCATTACCAAAAAAACTTCTCCCTACCCACAACCTAGCCAAATATTGCGCATTTCACCAACAGCACGGTCATGACACCGACCAATGCTACCGATTACATCATGAGTTTCAAGATCTCATCGATAACGGGGTGAGCCTGCCTCCAGAAAAACCCTCTGCCACAACCAACCCTCTCCCTCCGCACAACCGAGCTCCACCTCTCAAACGTATCAACTTCATCCAGACTGGGGTCGTGTCTTACGATCCTAGCATCTACATCACTCCTTCCCACCTACCTAAGCCGGAGGTGTTCCTTCCCGACTGCACTGACTTGTGCATGTTGGACATCTCTAGAACCCAACCCAAACCAATGGTGGTGACTATTGAAGACAAAGTAGGGAAGATTGCAGAGGAGGATGGGATTGTTGAGTCAAGGTTTGAGCAGTCTAGAAGTCTTGCTGAGGAAGCCTACAATCCGAGTGATTACATTCTGTCAGCAAGCCAGGCTAGGCCAAGTGTAGAATTGCCAAAGAGGGCAGAGTTGTGCGTGATCCAGGGGGATAGATTTGAGCAAGGGGCAGATGATTTGGCGACTGGGGGAGAGGACTTTGCCAACCTCCAGTTTTTCAATGACCAAGATCCAGGGGACACGACAGTCAACTGGTTTGATTATGAGGAATCGAAAGAGTTACCGGGTGGCTGGATGATCAACCGGATGTTGTGGAAGAATTCCAACCAGAATAAGGCCCGGCAGGGGTGAGAATATCAATTATGGTCGGAAGGGCCAGAAGTCAAAATGAATCACCGGAGAGCGCCGGTGTCAAGAATTTCGCTCAGGATTGGAGAATTTTGAATACAAGAATTGATGAACAGCCAGTTGTACTGACACAGTTGGAACAGGAAAGGTTTGGGAATTCTGAGAGAATCAGGAAAGCTAAGGCCCAAGTGGGGATTGAAACTGCTGTGTGCACAGAGACAAAGAATGCTGTGAGCATATGGATAGAGCGTACTGTGAGTACGAGAACGGTCATACCAAAGCCGGACAGGTGTCTGTCAGCTACCGATGGGATGTGGTGGAAAGACGATGACCTATGTCTTACCCACACGAACGAGGATTGGGGAAGTAACCAACCAGATGATACTTGGTATATCGGTGAGGTCGATCATATGACGAGAAGCAGGCGGTATTTCAAGCCCCCGCACCTAGACCAGCCGGAGGCATCTGGGAAGGATAGGGAAGCGAAGAAGCAGAAAGAAAAGCAACTTGAAGATAAGGCCGTCTTGAGACAGTTGAAGAAGATACAAGCAGACATCTCCATCTGGGGACTACTTATGGCATCGTAAGTGCATCGACAAGCTGTCTTATCGGCCATGGACAAGGCCAAGCTCTTTATAGACACCACGCCTGAACAGCTGGTGGGCTTGGTTTTTCCGGGAGGAGCTACCCCGATGTTGACCTTCTCCGACAAAGAATTGCCACCTGAGGGTGCGAATCACAACAAGCCACTCTACATCTCTGTGGAGTGTAGAAACAAATGGATACCCGTGGTGCTTGTTGACATAGGGTCTGCCATCAATGTGTGTCCAGCAAGGACCGCCTATGCAATCGGTTTGAAGACCACGGACTTTGTGCCAACAGCCCAGGTGATTCGGGCATATGACAACACAAGCAGAGAAGTCATGGGGCAGCAAAAATTCAGACCAAGGTTGGGCCAGGGCAGCATGAAATTGACTTTCACGTCCTAGAGGTTCCCCCCACTTTCAATCTACTCTTGGGGCGGTCGTGGCTACATCAAGTGAAGGCAATTTCTTCTACCTTGCATCAAATGGTGAAATACCCCTATGGAAAGGGAGTAGCCATTGTTTTTGGGAATTCATCGATCCATCCACCGCCGAAGATGTCTACACCAATCCTAGAAATTGAGCACGGTATGGAGGATGTGTTCTTATCTAGTTTCACTCTGGCTGAGGCCCAGGTCGTGCAGAACATCGTAGCTGTTAATGAGGGGGTGTATGTCAGTGCTCAATCAGTATACCTCATGAATAAGCTTCAGCACATCCCCGAGATGGGATTGGAAAAGAGCGGCCGAAAGGGCGTCGCAGCATTGGCCGAGGTGCCACACAACCCACATACCTTTGGCTTGGGTTATCTGCCCACCAAAGAGGATTGGATAAGGAAGGGTAAGGAGATGGCTGGGAAAGCCAAAGCGAAGAAGGCGGGGAAGCCTTTTGACTTAATGCACCAGCCTATTCAGGGTATCCTAAACGGACGCTTTGTTCGGGAGGGGGAAGACTTTCCGTTTTGTGGCTACCCAGAGCCGTGGATGAACGCGGAGAGGAAGCGCGTGCCAGGGTTTGAGATCTTCTTTGATCTGCAGTTATCCGGGGATGACGTTGCCGAAGAGTGGACGGACCCATTGGCTGAGGTTGAGCAGAGTAAGAAAGTGAAATGGGGGTAGCACTGGCATGTTTACTTTCAGATCCTCTGATCGAACAGAAGTGCTTGGGGGATAACTTCTCGGTATGCATGATCGGGAATGGAACGGTTGCGGACCTACCAGCAACTATTTTGGATGCATCTATCGCACCCTCTCTCATTTGGCAGTATGAAAAGGGATTTTTGTCAAATAGCGCCGGGTCAGGTAGTGAGCCGGAATCTGAATCCACCGAGTCCTGTGAGTCGGAATCATGTTCCAGCTTAACTAAGTCTGAGTCCGGTATTCCTAGGGGTGATAACCCGGATGCCACAATCCTGTCCAGGTCGTCTTTTTCTTTCTCTTTTGAGTCTGTTGTAACAGAAGAATCGGACGGTTCGGAAGCAATTAATGAGAATGATATGGATGTGGTTTCTGAGTACTTTTCTGTGCCTCTGGTTTATTGCTGGAATCAGAACTTTCAAAATTTTGACAAAAATGACGAGGAAGAAATTCCTGCGGTTTTGCAATGATTAATTGATCAAAAGTAAGAAAGATTTGTTAAGCCTTTAGTTGATGAAATCACTACTGTGAATGTTGGTACTGAGAAGGACCCGCGGCTGGTCTAGATCGGGTCCACGTTGTCTTCGGAGGAACGCGAGCACTTAGTCGCCTTATTAAAAGATTTCAAAGATGTTTTCGCGTGGTCCTACGAAGACATGCCTGGGATCGATCCTACGATTATACAGCACTGGATCCCTCTTGACCCTGAGGCCCGACAAAAACTCAGAAGAATCCGCCCTGACTGGGCCATCAAGATTAAGGAAGAGGTCACCAAGCAAATCGACGCAGGGTTCTTGCTGGTAACCGAATACCTGACTTGGTTGGCCAACATTGTTCTGGTGCCGAAGAAGGATGGTAGGATCAGAGTATGTACGGATTTCAGGGACTTGAACAGAGCTAGTCCGAAGGACGACTTTCCTTTGTCGCATATTGATGAGTTAGTGGATTTCACAGTGGGGCATGCTTTGCTCTCGTTTATGGATGGCTTCTCAGGCTATAATTAGATAGCGATGGCACCTGAAGACCGGAAAAAGACGGCATTCACCACCCTGTGGGGGACATACTGCTACAGAGTAATGCCGTTTGGGTTGAAGAATGCTGGAGCTACATATCAACGGGCCGCGACCACAATATTACATGACATGATCCACAAAGAGGTTGAGGTGTACGTGGACAACATGATTGTCAAGTCCAAAAAAAGAGAAGGCCACTACACCGCCTTGCAAAAGTTCTTCCAAAGGATCAGAGAATTTCGGTTGCGGCTGAATCCTTAGAAGTGTACGTTTGGTGTTACAGCGGTAAAAATACTGGGGTTTCTGATTACACAAAGGGGCATTAAAGTCGACCCTTCCAAAATCAAGGCCATCCTAGAAATGCCACCGCCAAGGACTGAAAAAGAGGTGCGAGGCTTTCTGGGTAAAGTGCAATTCATAAGACGGTTTATCTCAAAATCAACCTTGACTTGCGAACCACTTTTTGGTCTCCTAAAGAAAGGAACGAAGTTCCAGTGGGACGGCCGATGCCAAGATGCTTTTGAACACATCAAGGAATACTTACAGAACCCACCCGTGTTGTCACCACCTGAACCGGGGAGACCGTTGATATTGTACCTTTCAGTGACTGAGACTATAATGGGCTGCATGCTCGTGCAGGAATCAGAAGACAAGGTGGAGAGAGCCATCTATTACCTCAGCAAGAAGATGCTAGAGTATGAGACCCGTTACACACCGTTGGAAAAGGCTTGCTTAGCCTTGGTATGGGCTACCAGGAAGCTGCGGCACTACCTGTTAGCTCACTCCGTAATGTTGGTTTCACGACTGGATCCCATCAAATATCTTTTCGAGAAACTGGCACTTACGGGTAGGCTAGCTCGTTGGTTGCTGTTGCTTTCCGAATTCGATCTAAAGTATGTGACGCGCAAGTCAATCAAGGAAAGAGCAGTAGCAGAATTCTTAGCCGATCATCCAATGGAAGAAGGTGAAGCAGTTGAGTACTTATTCCCAGATGAGACCATTTTACATATCGAAGATGAAACTTGGGCGATGTATTTTGACGGAGCATCAAACTAGTACGGATATGGGATAGGGGTGTTACTAATAGCACCCGACAATTTCCGTATCCCTTTAGCCTTCAAACTCCAATTCAAAGTCTCAAACAACGAAGCAGAATATGAGGCGTGCATTGCCAGTTTAGAAGCATCCCTAGAACTAGGGGCAAAATGGTTGGACGTCATCGGGGACTCGAACCTTGTTGTGTCTCAAGCAAAAGGAGATTGGAAAGTCAAAGAGGAAAAGATGATAATGTATCACCAAACCTTGGACTTTTTAATTCCTCGATTTGAGAAGCTAAACTTCGCTCATCTATTAAGAGAGAACAACAGGTTCGCAGATTCACTAGCAACTCTATCTTCCATGATAGACATCCCGTTTGGAGTCCGGATGCGTCCAGTTATCATTGACCAGAAGTTTGCACTGGCATACGAATCAATTGTTGCCATAGACGAGGTTCAGGATGAGAACCCCTGGTATTATGACATTTGGAATTTCTTGGAGAATGAAGCATATCCGCCAGGGGTAAATGCCAAGGATAAAAGGGCAATCAGAAGAATGGCCATTCAGTTCATCATTTGTGGAGGTAAATTATATAAAAGAGGTCATCTGGGAATGTATAAGCTGTGCGTTGAAGCTGAAGAATCAAAACGCCTGATGGAGGCCATCCATGGAGGGGAATGTGGAGCACATATGAACGGGGTAATGCTAGCACGGAAGATCCTCAGACAAGGTTACTACTGGTCCACCATGGAGGAGGATTGTATCAGCTTTGTTCGGCGATGTCACCAGTGTCAGATCCACGCAAACCGCGTGAATATTCCACCGTCGAAGCTGTACAATATGACTTCGCCATGGCCATTTTCAGTTTAGGGAATTGATGTGATCGGAGCTGTTACTCTGAAGGGGACGAATGGGCATGAGTTCATCCTGGTCGCGATAGATTATTTCACAAAGTGGGTTGAGGCCCAATCTTATGCGGTGTTGAAGGCGTCGCATGTTGCAAAGTTCATCAGAAACAACATCATCTGTTGCTACGGGGTCCCGAACGAGATCATTTCAGATAATGGTTCCCACTTCAAGAAGGAAGTGATTGACTTGTTAGAAAAATACAATGTGGCTTTTCATAAGTCATCCACATACCGCCCGCAAACCAATGGAGCGGTCGAGGCCGCCAACAAGAATATCAAACACATATTGCAGAAGATGGTGGAAACCTACTAGGATTGGCCAGACAAGCTGCCGTTTGCTCTGTGGGGGTACCGAACTTCAATTAGAACTTCTACTGGGGTGACCCCGTACTCATTAGTTTATGGGGTGGAGGCCGTTCTACCTATTGAAATTGAGGTTCCGTCTTTAAGAGTGCTGGCTGAGTGCCAGATAGCTGAAGTAGATTGACAACAGAGCAGATTTGAAAAACTCATGCTTTTTGACGAGCGCAGACTGAAAGCACTGTACCACGTTCAAGGCTATCAGCGCAGAATTGCCAGGGCTTTTAATAAGAAAGTTAAGTCCAAGAATCTAAAAGAATGAGATTTAGTGCTCAAGGACAACCGAGCTCCCATTCACGACCCTAGGGGCAAGTTCAGACCCAATTGGACTGGTCCCTACATCATCAAGTCTATCTGGTCAGGTGGAGTTGTGGTTCTAATGGATCTAGATGGCCTAGAGTTCTCCCAACCAATCAACATGGACAAGTTGAAGAAATATTACCCGTGAGAGGTTCACTAGGCCGAAAACCCGAAAGGGCGACCTAGGCAAAAGTTAGAGCATCGAAAAATTGGAAAATATAAAAACTGAGCTCGCAAGGTTGAAAACCCGCAAAGGGCGGCCTTGGCAAAAGTTAGAGCGTAAAAGGAGAGTGAAAATACTCAAGTGAACCTAAGCCTGAACTACGTAAGGCTTGATTCCCATCTTTGGGATACGTAGGCAACTTTATCCTTAAGTTCAGCCATAAACTCTTCCCCGATCAACTTTGTCCATTTGATCATCTCGGTCATCTTTGTCTATTCAGCATTCAAGAGTTCGGTTATGATCCCCGGTGCAGTGCTCTTCAGACTAGGGGCAATTTTTTGTTGTTGTGCAGTGCTGCGATGCTATTCAGACTAGGGGCAATTTTCCAGTTACAGGGATCTGGGGTTGTGCATCTCAGTGACAGATTTTTGGCGTGTCCAGTTCTGATCCATATCGAAAATGGTTTTTTGAAAAGTTTTAATAAAAGTTGACTTTGTTCAAATTAATCTTTTTATAACTTAGACCATTTTTGGACCAAAGCGGAAAGTTTTCAGTACCCATAACCTTCAATTTCATTGATTTCAATACGGAGTTCTCTTGCTCTTGCATACAAATTAAAGTTACTTTTTATTACATTCATAAAGAAAACTTGAAAGTTCTGATAAAGCAATAAATCCGGGGCATAGACCAGTCAGGTGCTCCTACCCACCCCCCCCTCTCTTCCAGAGCTGGTCGAAGCCTCTGATGCCAAGCTGGGCCCAATCTGTGCCTCTTCATTAAGCCAATCTATGCACTCATCAGACAAAGTACAACTAAAATTGGGAGTAGGGGCCAGGAGTTCCCTAGCCTCCCATGTTGTAACATGCCGAGCAAGCTGTGCACCTTGAACCGGGAATGCAGTAGGATACTCTATCCCCTCTGGCGGGCAAGTCTGATCATGGCCAAACTGACGCTGGAACTGAAACGGGAAGTAGAACACACAGTGGGTTAAGCCAATCAACTGAATCCTAGTCTGCCGGGACATGCTGTAGCCCATCGCCGGTAGGTTAAGCCAAGGGCACCGCCAAGCAATGCGATCTGCAGACAAACTGTACATCCAGTCAAACCACCAGCCTTCATCAAGGGCATCGACCAGACGACGTCAGAAGAAGTAGCCGCGAGCTGAGTAGGCCGGGCAAGAGTCCACAACCTGCAACTTATCCATCAACCACACCTGGGAAGGGATAAAAAATGAGAGAATAAAGAATAGAGAGATGTACGATGTGAGAAAAGTAAGAAAGGGGTTTTGTGAGAAAAATCGAGCTCGAGGGCCGAGTGGTGTGAGCAATACATATGTGAGATCGGGTGGGAAACATTACCTGCAGTAGTAGTGGACTCCCCGCAAATCTGGTTGTCTCTCGGCGATAAAAGGCATCCAAGCTCATCAACGTCTCAGCCAGAGTCATGGCAATGCAACCCTTGCCCTCCTTCAAGCCTTGGGCAACCTCAATCAATCGGACGATAGACCCTCCGGAGCCCGAGACAAACAATAAATGAGATAACATGCACAAACAGAGAGCATGTCGCCGAAAGCCTTGCCAATGATGGTCACTGCGGTCACCGGCATCAGAAAATCGACAAATCAAACTCGGAACATCCAACATTCCGTCACAAACCAAAGATCGAGCGTCATGCATAGTAAGTCCACACATTCGTCCTAAGGCTTGGGCGTGGCCAAAGCGAAGTTGAGGCAAGATTTCCTCATCACGCTCGGATTCTATCAAAGCTTGGAAGTCTTCGAAGGTAAGACACACCTCTTGCCCACCAAAGCTAAAGACATGTGTTACCGGATTCCAAAACCTTGCCGCGGCATGGAGAAACGGAAAGTGTAACGGAGTGCGACTCAACATGAATAATGCATTCATACCGAAACCTCGAAAGTTCAGCTTTTCCGAGCCGTCCAAGTTGGCAATCCAAGCTGTGAGATTTTGGGCAAGAAACTCTTTCATTTGGAGCAAATCAGTATGGAATTGAGAAAAACTACGAAGCTGATGCCTTTTGTAGGGGATAAGGTTGAATGGAGGACAGATGTCAGCATTCTGCTGGTCTCTGCCATTTATGGTCGGCCGGCCAAGTATAGTGCCGACCGACCACAACTTTTGGCCGATTGATCAAATATTCTGGCCGATGGCCATTTCTTGAGGTCGATGGATTTCCCCTGTGGCCGGTGGTATTCGTTCTTGCTCCCTGAGCTGTTTACATGCTGAACATGCTGAGAATTTGGAGAATGCCACCACTTCCGATGCCCTCCGATGATGATTTTTGCAGCGTCACGCCCATTTGCTTATCGAGTTGTTGTAAATTTGCTTACCGAGTTGTATTTCACATTCCTTAAGTCTTTGTGTTGTTTACCAAGTTGTACTCACGCTCAGTTAACTTATCGAGTTTCTTTGTTTTGCTTATCGAGTTGTAAGTCAGTTCACTACCTGATTATTACAATGCAAGTGCTTAATTTTCAAACCAAGTTCAATTTCGTTCACGTTGTTATGTGATACCATGCGATGCGATGCATAGAAAGCACAAATGTAATTCCTTTTTTCGAACAAAATAGCTATTTCATTTCCCTCATATGTTTTGCGAAAATACACACTTTTGAAAAAGTAAAGCCTACCTGAGGCAGTGCAATGTGCTTAAACTACCAGTAAAAAGGAAAGTAAAGCAAAAGAAGAGCAGGGTAGCAAAGTATCGGAATTGATACCAGTAACCTCCCCTTGCGGTCAATGCACCTTCCGCGCCCTTATTCGGGTCAACTATGTGGTTTGGCACCTTCATTACTCAAGACAGTGCAAGGAAGTGCACTTTCAGAACATTAGTAGGCCTTCGAGTTGACCTCAAGCCGTGTCTTCTATGAGCGATGTTCGGTGTGTGCAAGGAGCATCCTTTCCACACGCTTGTTACGCGTCTTGCTTTCAACAAATGCCTCGTCTTGATTTGGTTGCATTTCAACAAATGCGAGTAGCATGCCTTCACTATACTTATGCTGAAAATGTGTTCATTCTTGCTATACACATTGCCTGCATTATTGCATGCTTTACTTACATGTGTATATGTATCCTCAGGTGGTTACACATTGTGCACATTTCTGCGTGTACTTTACTTACATGTGTTCAAGTTTCTTTCTATACACATTGCATGCGTTGTCGCATTATGCTTTACTTACATGTGTTCAAGTTTCTATACACATTACATGCGTTGTCGCGTTATGCTTTACTTACATGTGTTCAACTTTCTATACACATTACATGCGTTGTCGCGTTATGCTTTACTTACATGTGTTCAAGTTTCTATACACATTGCATGCGTTGTCGCATTATGCTTTACTTACATGTGTTCAAGTTTCTTTCTATACACATTGCATGCGTTGTCGCGTTATGCTTTACTTACATGTGTTCAAGTTTCTATACACATTGCATGCGTTGTCGCGTTATGCTTTACTTACATGTGTTCAAGTTTCTATGCACATTGCATGCATTGTCACGTTATGCTTTACTTACATGTGTTCAAGTTTCTTTCTATACACATTGCATGCGTTGTCACGTATCGCTTTACTCACATGTGTTCAAGTTCCCCATCACACACATTGTACACGTTGTCACGTGTTCTTTACTTACATGTGTTTGCGCCTTCATAGCATTGTTATGCTTGCCCCAAATTGCATTGTTATGCGTCCTACTCGACTTGCGTTGTCAAGCACTTTCAATTGCATTGATTGCATACTGCTAAAAATATTGTACCTGTTAAGTTTTCTTTCTCTTTCAGGCACGATATTGTACGTGTGGTTCATTTGAAGCTAGTGCAACCAGACAAACCACACAGGTAGTGTATTCTCCGCGTGAAACGTAGCGAGAATTACATGATTCTCTTACATCCTTTATGCATTGTAATGTAGTTGGATTTGTGTTGATTGCTTAAAACTATTGCATGTTATGCTTCGTTACAGCTTTCTTTGCATGATCATAAGTTATGTTCGGCTTCTTGCATTGTCAGCTGCATTTTGCCCCCGCCTTCGGGCGCATACCTTATCTATAGCTTGTATGTTTGTCTAAGTCTTTGGCCTTGTCAAAAATGGGTCGTCTCTGGGCTTTGACACTCACTCCCGTCATTGTTATGACTTTCGAGTTCTGTCAAAGAGGCCACCGGCCGGTGGCCTCAAGCCACTCCCGTCACTGTAGACACTCCATTTTTGACCGTCTACAAAACTTGGACGTCGCCGTTTGAACACTCGGTGATCATCCATGCTCATGTTTGTTTTGAGTTTTCAAAGGTCTCGGCTACACGCCTTGCTTCAGGATCTCTCAACTCGACTGTTCTGTGGTTGGTTTTACACCAAACACTTGTGTTTTTGTTTCTGAGACAGGGAGTGGCTTTTCAGCCCCCCCTGAGACCCACCAGCCGTGGTTTGAGGCCACCGGCCGTGTCTTCTTGACACCGGCCATTAGTGAAATAGTCCATTGGCCGGTCGGCACTATGAGTGGTCGACCAGCACTTTATTTGGCCGGTGGCCTCATTTTCTGGCCGGTATCACTCTTTTCCCTTTTTCAAGCATAACACATGCCAGCTGTGCCAGCTGGAGTGCACAAACCTGGCCATCCATGCACGAGTGTGGCTGTTTTGTCCCTTTTGCACCTTTTTGGTCTAGCTTCTTGGGGAAGCTTGGACCTTTGTCTTAGCTTCCTCAAGAAGCTTGGACACCTGTTCCAGCTTCCTAAGGAAACCTTAGCCCCTTTGCTTAGCTTCCCTCAGAAGCCTTGACCCTTTATGATAGCTTCTCTTAGAAGCTTAGCCTTTTGCTTGGTCTATATAAGAGCCCCTCCTCTCTCCTTTGTTTTGGTTCAGAAAATCCAGACCTAATACATACATATATCTGATGTATCATCCTCTCTCTATATCTCTCTCTCTCTCTCTCTTCATTTTATGTGTGTTATATAGCCTAAAAGTGTGTTTAGTTCATAGTATTGCACTAAAACACACACTATTACACGATACTTCAACTTTAGGAGGCATTGAGGGTCTGTTCTTGAGGTTTTGGACTGGTTTCAATCAGAAGAAGAGGGCTGCATTTGCTGTTCTTCAAGGATTCTCTAAGGGTAACACTTTTACTTTATATTCCCCAATCTTGCACTAGTCTTTTACCTATCTTGCTTACTATTTTAGACTTTTTGTATAACTGAGAAAAGTCTTATATTTGCATGCTTAAGATACTTCATTAAGGTTGTTTTGGTGTTGGGGGTCGACCTCCCCCTCTAAGGCCTTGTTTGGCCTTTTTGGTGCTCTCTTTGCTAAGCTTTGGTTACTATTGTGTGTTGACCTTCTCACCACTGGAAATCTAGTGATTTTTAGTGGTGAAGAAGGGGGTTTAGGTCCTTGCATAGGGGAGGGACACCCCTCTCCCCTTTGTGTCTCATTTGTGCATGCTTTTTTGGCCTCATACAGGGTTAGCAATATGGTGGCTTGGTTGTTTTTGGTTCATTTTAAAGCGTTTTAGGTGTTGTTTGAGGTCATATATATGTCTCTATTTTTTGGTCGGATTAATGACCTCTCCCATGCTTTTAATACACTTGCTTTGTATTCCCCCATTTTGCTCTAAGAAATGCACCTAGCATTAAACCCTCATGCGCTGCATATTTCTACCTAGCTTGTGAAGCT
The DNA here is from genome assembly GCF_004153795.1 of Camellia sinensis. NCBI lineage: Eukaryota > Viridiplantae > Streptophyta > Magnoliopsida > Ericales > Theaceae > Camellia > Camellia sinensis. The sequence goes on from NW_021026238.1 coordinate 607,117, forward strand.
TTTGGTCATTATTTATCAAGATGAGGTTTGTTTAGGTGCTGGCTTGGTCGTATTTGATATGTTTTGTATGGCCCCCTTTGCATACTAGCACGTTGGTATTCAAACTGTGTGAGTCATTAGCATGTATTGGCTAGACTATTTCAGTGATTTGGAATCACTCATTAGGTCATTTTAGTCCATGTTTGATGCTTACATGCTTGCATTTGTTCCCCTTTTAATGCCTTAAAGAGGTGTGGTCTTATGCTCCATGTTTGGGCTTTTGTACATGCCTATGTGTTTGGGGTCTTGGGTTGCCATATCAGTGGGTTTTGGAGGTCCATTTTGCATGCTAAAACTCTGTTTTGTATTGAAAGATCCATGCCATGTTTGCTCGGGGTAGGTGTTGAGCAATGCTCTCATTTGTAGTCTTGAATGCCATCTATGTTGCATCCATTCCCTAGCATGTATTGGTGTCATCTTTTGTATGCTTTTCGGAGTTTAATGCGAGTGTTTAAAGTCCAAGTATATTACCCTTAAGTATGCCTAGAGTTGTTCCCTTTCATGTTCAAATGATAGGCCTTGGCGTGTGCATGCTTGCATACATAATTGGTATCATTTTGGGCCCTTTTGGCCACTGTTTTGGGGCATGGCTGAGGCCTCCCATTTCAGTTTAAGACCACTTTTGTACCTGGCTACATACTTGGCATGATGTATGTTGCATTACATTAGGAGCATGCTTGCATTATATCTTGTTTGCGTGTTCGCACCTTGTTTAGTTAAGTTGCATCACATAGCCTTGTTGTATACTTGATATGCCCACATTGCATTAGTCTAGCTCGCATGGATAGCTAATGTCTTGTTGCATTTGATTAGCTCGCTCGCATGGCATTGCATGAGTTGCATTACTTTGCATTGTACATTGCATACATGCATTGCATTGCTTGGCTTGGGGTGTCAAACCAAGTATGAGGGGAGAGGTATGTTCGTACCCAAAGTGACGAAACACGTCTCAACCCTTGGTCGCCGATGCCCTTGGCCTCAATATGAAAGGGTGTTATGTAATAACCCTCATCACTGCTTACCGATAAACATTGATTACCGTCAAACTGAACTGATTATGACTGATAATTGAACTGATTAAAGTACTGAACTGACTGACTGAAAACTGGAACTGAATTGACTGAGTATGTGTGTTAATCTGTATTCTATCTGTTTGATTGTTTACTTGATCTGTTCACATTTAAACTGCTAATTGAAGGCCTTATCGGCGGCCAAACCGGGAATTGATTGATGTTTTATGATCCTCATAATTAATGTGAATTTATGGTGTATCTACCTGAAAACTGATTAGGTATGACTAAATTAGATTAAATATTGATCAATTGCATAAGTTTGACTTAATTACCAAACTAACCCCAGTGGGCCACTAGCTCAACACCTTTGAGAGCCTTGTACACACTCATACATGCACGTTTCTTTAGCTCATTTTGAGCACACCACCGACTAGAGAGAGGGAGATTGGGGAGTGAGAGTGTCTTCATCTCTTTTGCTTGATATTGCTTGGGAATTTGAAGAATTGCTTAGTAATTGAAGTATAGACTACATATTTGAGCTCCTAGTCTTGCATTGGAGATCTAAGGTAGAGTAATTACCCTATTGTTTATCTTGTTCTTGCATGATTCATGTCAAAATTGAAAATTGAGCCATGGATTAGTTCTAGCATGTTGACATAGAGCATGATTCATGCATGCATGTTTGAATTGTTGAGTTGTGAGTTGATTTCATGATAAAAAGGTACATGCATGTTCATAACTTTGTAATGGTCCATGTTTTCAACTTGTTTTTGGATCAATTGGCTCCTTAGAGCATCAAATTGAAGCTTTGAATTGATTTGAATTCATGCATGTTTGCATGTTCATCCTGTTCTTGAAAATGGTTTGAAATTGGGTTTGGATTAAACACCCTTGGGCTTTGATTTCTCAAAGTTGAGTTTTGAATCATGTTTAACTATGTGTTTACAAATGTTTTCTGGAAATTCAGCCCAAGAGGTCGAGTTTTGAGTTGTTAAAACTTGGTTGTTTTCATGGCAAAATGTTACATGCATGTTCACAATTATGTTTAAGTCCATGATTTCATCATGTTTTGGAAACAATTGGCTCCTTAGAGCATCAAATTGAAGCTTTGAATTGATTTGAATTCATGCATGTTCGCATGTTCATCCTGTTCTTGAAAATGGTTTGAAATTGGGTTTGTATTAAACACCCTTGGGCTTTGATTTCTCAAAGTTGAGTTTTGAATCTTCTTTAACTATGTGTTTACAAATGTTTTCTGGAAATTTAGCCCAAGAGGTCAGGTTTTGCGTTGTTAAAACTTGGTTTTTGGCTTGGAGGTGCAATCTGGGTTTTCTAGATTTTGCACTTCCGACTCGAGCGGGGAATGGTGACGCTCGAGCGTGGAATCCGAGTATCCAGTATTTTCTCTGCACTGTTTTACAGTCCGCTCGAGCGGAGTATTGGGCGCTCTTTGAGTTGTTAACAATTTGGTTTTTGGCTTGGAGGTGCAATCTGGAATTTCCAGATTTTGCACTTCCGCTCGAGCGGGGGAAGTGCCGCTCGAGGGAAGTTCCGCTCGAGCGTGGAATCCGAGCATCCAGCATCTTGCACTGTTTTACAGTCCGCTCGAGCGGAGTATTGGGCGCTCGAGCGGAGGCATGTGTCTCAAGCTCGAGCGGGCGTCGAGCGCCCGTCGAGCGGAGATTTCACCTATCCAGTACTTTTACAGTACGCTCGAGCGGGGTATTGTACGCTCGAGCGTGTAACCATGTTGCATGTCCGCTCGAGCGGGGAAACCTGCGCTCGAGCATGAACCCTGTTTTCTGAAAATTCTGAAATTGCTTTTTGAGTACATCTGTGCATCCTCATCTCATTCTAGGCATTCTTAGGCCTAGTTTAAGACATCTTAGTGAGGGCATAGATATAGAACACACTGAGGCATTAGGGATTAAGTTGTTATCTTTCCCGGCTGTGTAGCTTAGTGTGTTCAATCTGTTAACTGTGTAGGGTTGGCGACTGGGGAGGCACGCTCTAGCATACTGTAGCCCAGAACTCTGTGAGTAACGATTGTGTAAAGATATGTTCACAAATGATTATCTTCTGAACAACTGAACTGATTACTGTTAATTGAATGAATGTATGTCCTATATTCTGAACTGTATTGTGGCATCCTTAGCACCTACTGTTTACTGTTACTGTTACAGAGATCTCTGTCGGTTCCCTTGTTGGAACCACTACTGTTACTGACTGATGGCCATCATCTACTGCTCGGTCTTTTAAGACCTACTGTTTACTGTACTGTTATGCTAATGGATGTACCACATATGACTGTACTGACTGAACGACTGAAATACTGGCTAATGTGTTAAACTGTTAAACAAATGACTGCTTATGTTTAAAACGGTTATAACTGCTTATAGTGAAATGGATAACGCAAACACTGCAAATGAAACTGAATCCTCATCCTCTGAGGCCAGAATGGCCAGACTGGAACAAATGATGGAACTGATAACTGCAAGACTGAACCAACAGCCCCTACCGCCTCCTCCTCCGGTCGTACTAGAACAGAATGTGAATGTAAATGATGGGGACATAATTGCTCTCACCCAGAAGTTCAGCAAAATGAAACCGCCATCCTTTCAGGGAGGCCTAGAACCATTAAAATCTGAAGCATGGGTTCTGGAGACTGAAAAATTGTTTGAAGTTTTCCCGTGCTCTGAAGCACACAAGGTACTGTTAGCCACCTTTACATTGCAAGAAGAAGCTAGAAGGTGGTGGATGCTTATCCGTGATGAAAATACCGTTCTGACTTGGGCTCAATTCAAAGGAGCCTTCTTTGCAAAGTACTTCCCTCAGTGTGTAAGGGACAGAAAGGTGACTGAATTTGAACAGCTGAGACAGAGCACAATGTCCGTTGCTGAATATGAAACGAAGTTCACCGGGCTTGCTAGATATGCACCGCATATGGTGGATACTAATTATAAGAAGGCCAGAAAATTTGAAGGCGGCCTGAATGTTGCAATTCTTGACAGAATAAATGTACTGAAGTTACCGAACTACGTGAATGTCCTTGACCGAGCCTTGATGGCTGAATCGAACATTGAAGCACTAAAGACTGAAGCACCAGCGTCTGAATGGCATGGAAAAAGGCAGGGTTTCAAGTTTAAGAAAGGCAAGTATAGTCCATTGAACAAGAAACAGAATACGGGGTCAACGACTATGTCTAGTCAAGGAAACCGTACAATACCGCCCAGTTCTGAATGTGGTAAAAATCACAAGGGAGTCTGTTACAAGATATCAGGAGCCTGTTACAGGTGTGGCAAGATGGGCCACATGGTTAAAGACTGTCCCTCTGCTCCACAAGCTAGTAGTAAAGCTACACCAAGCGTAGCGGCATCAACTGTTATACCAAAACTGAATCCCAAAGCTACCGGGAAAGAGCCTATGAGGCAGGGCCGAGTGTTCCCCCTAGTACCGAGAGATGTCCAGAATACCGAGACCGTTGTGTCAGGTATTCTCTCTATTTGTACTCAGAATGCTTATGTACTGATTGATTCGAGGTCTACGCATTCTTATGTGTCGCATGCTTTTTCGCGTAAATTGAATAGACCCTTAGAACCTATGAACTATCTGTTAGCTGTATCCTCACCCGTTGGGGGATCTATGACCTGTGCATACATGTACCCTTCTTGTGAAATCATTGTTGGAGATGCACATTTGTTTATCGATTTATTGCCATTGAACATTGACCATTTTGATGTTATATTGGGGATGGATTGGTTAACGAAATATCATGCCACCATAGACTGTATAACGAAACAAGTAGTTTTTCATCCACCTGGTTTGCCTGAATTTGTGTTTAATGGGGTTGGAGTAGTACCTCCCCCATATCTAATTTCATCTGTGAAAGCTGTTAAATTGATTAGGAAGGGATGTAAAGGGTATCTGTGTTCTCTACTGACTGTATCGACTGATGATAATGCTAATGTGAACTGTATTCCTATAGTCAGAGAATTCCCAGATGTTTTTCCAGACAATTTGCCAGGGGATTTGATTGACAGGAAGATTGAATTTACCGTTGATGTGGTTCCCGGAACACAGCCAGTATCTAAAGCTCCTTACCGAATGGCTCCAACTGAACTGAAAGAACTTAAGGTGCAATTGCAAGAACTATTAGACAAAAAGTTCATCAGACCCAGTACCTTACCATGGGGTGCGCCTGTTTTGTTCGTAAAGAAGAAAGACGGCTCACTGAGACTGTGCATTGACTACCGTGGACTAAATAAGGTAACTGTAAAGAATAAATACCCATTACCGCGTATTGATGACCTGTTTGATCAGTTACAGGGTGCTAAAGTATTTTCGAAGATTGATCTCAGACCCGGATACCATCAGTTGAAAGTTAAATCAGATGACATTGATAAAACTGCTTTTAGAACGAGGTATGGACATTACGAATTTTTAGTTATGCCTTTCGGAGTTACCAATGCACCAGCTGCATTTATGGACCTCATGAACAGAATCTTTAAACCGTACCTTGATGACTTTATTGTTGTATTCATTGATGACATATTGATTTACTCCAAGAATGTAGAAGAACATGAACATCATCTGAGACTTGCCCTACAAACCGTAAGAGAATAGAAACTGTATGCTAAACTGTCTAAATGTGAATTTTGGCTTGACCATGTTATGTTTTTGGGGCATGTTGTTAGCAAAGATGGAATTTCCGTTGATCCGCAGAAAATCGAAGCTGTAGTGAACTGGCCTAGACCAACCAACGTGATTGAAGTCCGAAGCCTTTTGGGTTTGGCTGGATATTATAGAAGATTTGTCAGAGATTTCTCCAAAATTGCTTTACCGTTGACTCAACTGACTCAGAAGGAGATATCATTTGACTAGACTGACTAAAGAGAATCTGCTTTCTAGGAGTTGAAAACTCGATTAGTGACTGCACCTGTTCTGACCTTACCTTCAGGTACGGATGGTTATACTGTGTTTAGTGATGCTTCTCATAAGGGTTTGGGGTGTGTTTTAATGCAAAATGGGAGATTAATCGCCTATGCTTCCCGACAACTGAGACCGCACGAAAAGAACTACCCGACCCATGATCTGGAACTTGCTGCAGTAGTATTTGCCTTGAAAATTTGGCGTCACTATCTGTATGGGGTGACATGTGAAGTATATACCGACCACAAGAGTTTAAAATATTTCTTCACACAGAAAGAACTGAACATGAGACAGCGGAGATGGCTAGAGCTGATTAAAGACTATGACCTACAGATTTTGTACCATCCGGGAAAAGCCAACACCGTTGCCGATGCACTGAGCCGAAAATCGATTGAAAATTTAGCCTGTTTGCTCACCGGGCAGAAAGAGCTGCATTTGTTGACCTTGAAAAATCTGAAATTGAAATTGTTTTGCGAGAACAAGGTGGAACCTTAGCTGCTATTTCTGCTCAACCGGCACTGATCGAAGAAATTAAAGAGAAAAACAGCAACTGGATGATTCTGAAGAAGATCATCGAAGAAAGGGAACTAAACCTAGACCGGGTTTCAAGGTTGAGAATGATGTACTGAAATTTCAAGAAAGACTGTGTTACCGAATGATACTGAACTGAGAAGAAGAGTTCTGCAAGAGGGCCACAATTCAAAACTGTCTATCCATCCAGGGAACACGAAAATGTACCAAGATTTGAAATTGAATTTCTGGTGGCCGGGAATGAAGAAAGAAATCGCAGAATTTGTATCGAAATGTCTTCATTGCCAACAAGTTAAAGGCGAACATCAACGACCCGCAGGCTTATTGCAGCCCTTACCGATACCGGAGTGGAAATGGGAACATATCACTATGGATTTTATTGTGGGATTGCCTCGCTCCAGTAAAGATATGGGCTCGATTTGGGTTATTGTTGATAGACTGACTAAATCTGCTCACTTCTTACCTGTTAAGACAATTTATAATGCGGACAAATTGGCTATACTCTATATTGATGAAATTGTTATACTACATGGAGTGCCTGTGTCCATTGTTTCTGACAGGGATTCGAAATTTACATCGAGGTTTTGGCAAAGCCTACAGACTGAACTGGGTACTGAATTAAGACTGAGTAGTGCCTATCATCCTCAGACAGATGGCCAGTCAGAAAGGACCATCCAGACTCTAGAGGATTTACTGAGAATGTGTATCCTTGATTTTCAGGGAAACTGGGATAGCCATTTGCCATTAGCTGAATTCGCCTACAACAACAGCTACCATTCGAGTATTGGTATGGCGCCTTTCGAGGCATTGTATGGCAGAAAATGTAGATCTCCGATTTGCTGGGCAGAAGTTGGAGATGGGCCTTTGCTTGGGCCCGAGATTGTATATGAAACAACTGAGAAAGTGAAACTGATACAACAAAGATTGAAAACTGCATAGAGCAGGCAGAAGAGTTATGCTGATGTCAGAAGACGAAACAGAGAGTATGAAGTGGGTGATCACGTATTTGTGAAAGTGACACCGATGAAAGGCCAGACTCGTTTTGGAGTCAAAGGCAAATTAGCACCGAGATACGTCGGACCATATGAGATTATTGAGAAAATCAATCCGGTGGCGTATCAAGTTGCGCTTCCTCTTGAAATGGAGCATATGCATAACGTCTTCCACATTTCTATGTTGAGAGACTACCTCCGGGATCCTTTCCATGTAATAGAGCCTACTCGTATAGTGCTGAGTGATGACTACACTTACGAGGAACGGCCTATACAGATTGTAAACAGACGGATCAAGAAACTGAGAAACAAAGAAATCCCGCTGGTAAAAGTTGAATGGCAGAACCATCGTGGTGTGTATGCCACTTGGGAAAAGGAAGACGACATGGCTAAAAGATATCCTGAACTATTTCCACTGAATACTGTTTTCTTCCAGAATGAAGGTAACTCGAGTTTAGAGGACTAAACTCTTTATAAGGAGGGGAGACTGTAATAACCCTCATCACTGCTTACCGATAAATATTGATTACCATCAAACTAAACTGATTATGACTGATAATTGAACTGATTAAAGTACTGAACTGATTGACTGAAAACTGGAACTGAATTGACTGAGTATGTGTGTTAATCTGTATTCTATCTGTTTGATTGTTAAGGATAATGCACCTCTTTGGTCGCCCCTAATTTCCAACAAGTTCTTAACTTCTTTCGTTACTACCTCGACGTGATGCAGGGCTAATTGCCGCACCCATTGTATGATTGGTCGGGTGTTTGGGAAGACATTTAACTGGTGGGAAATAAAGTTTAGATTGATGCAAAGCATGTCGTAAGGCATCTATACAAATACTTCTATGTTAGAAACCAAAAAATTCACAATTTCTAACCATTCATGGTAAGACAAAGATGATCCAAGCAAAAAAGAACTTGCTCGGACACCACACTTGAATCAAAACATTTCCTCAGCCTTGTTTGAGTACTCAGCCGAATTTAGAGAGAGAGGGAGTGAGAGACTTGAGTTCACTTGTAGAATTGCTTGGAGAATTGAAGTGTAGGTTGCTTAATTGAACTCCTAGTCTTGCATTGGAGACCTAAGGTAGAGTAATTACCCTCTTATTGAGCTAGTTCTTGCATGATTCATGCTTCATTGTAGAACTAAGTCATGTTTTGGTTCATTGTTGTTGAATTGAAGCTCAATCCTTGCATGCATGGTTGTATTGTAGATGTTGAGTTGTTTTCATGGCAAAATGTTACATGCATGTCCGCAATTACGTTTAAGTCCATGATTTCATCATGTTTTGGAAACAATTGGCTCCTTAGAGCATCAAATTGAAGCTTTGAATTGATTTGAATTCATGCATGTTCGCATGTTCATCCTGTTCTTGAAAATGGTTTGAAATTGGGTTTGTATTAAACACCCTTGGGCTTTGATTTCTCAAAGTTTAGTTTTGAATCATGTTTAACTATGTGTTTACAAATGTTTTCTGGAAATTTAGCCCAAGAGGTCGAGTTTTGCGTTATTAAAACTTGGTTTTTGGCTTGGAGGTGCAATCTGGGTTTTCCAGATTTTGCACTTCCGCTCGAGCGGGGAATGGTGACGCTCGAGCGTGGAATCAGAGCATCCAGTATTTTCTCTGCACTGTTTTATAGTCCGCTCGAGCGGAGTATTGGGCGCTCGAGCAGAGGCATGTGTCTCACGATCGAGCGGGCGTCGAGCGTCCGTCGAGCGGAGATTTCACCCATCCAGTACTTTTATAGTACGCTAGAGCGGGAAAGTTGACGCTCGAGCGTGTACCTTATTGCATGTCCGCTCGAGCGGGACTCTGTTTTTCTGAAACTTCTGAAACTGCTTTTAAACGTGTATCTTTGCATCCCCATCCCATTCTAGGCATTCTTAGGCCTAGTTTAAAGCATCTTGTTGAGGATATAGATGTAGAACACACCGAGGCAAATTAGGGATTAAGTTATTATCTTTCCCAGCTGTGTAGCTTAGTGTGTTCAATCTGTTAACTGTGTAGGGTTGGCGACTGGGGAGGCACGCTCTAGCATACTGTAGCCCAGAACTCTGTGAGTAACGATTGTGTAAAGATATGTTCACAAATGATTATTTTCTGAACAACTGAACTGTACTGTTTCTGAATTGAATACTGTTAATTGAATGAATGTATGTCCTATATTCTGAACTGTATTGTGGCATCCTTAGCACCTACTATTTACTGTTACTGTGACAGAAATCTCTGTCGGTTCCCTTGTTGGAACCACCACTGTTTACTGACTGATGGCCATCATTACTGTTCAGTCTTTTAAGACCTACTGTTTACTGTGCTGTTATGCTAATGGGTGTACCACATATGACTGTACTGACTGAACGACTGAAATACTGATTTAATGAACTGTTTTCATTACTGTAAGGACATTCATTCTTAACCCCTTTATGCATTATGTTATTCACTGGCCTTTAGCTCACTACTCATATATATATGTAGGTGTTCAGGCACCAGACCGCGGCTAGGAGCGTCAGGGTTACTCCAGTTTTGTCAAGCCAGCCTATGTGCTTCACTGCAAGGTTCCGAGCCTATCATGTTAAGGCTTAGGGGTGTTTTACAATTCCCCCTTCTGTACTGTCTTACTGTTTTGTATAGACCGAATGCTTACTGTACTGTGATGTATAGGGTTGAGTCCCTAGTCTGAATTATTGTGCATTTTGTGCATACTGTTTCTTACTGATTATGTATATATGTATGAAAGTCTTTTTGCATACAGACTGTCACAGCTCATTGGACATTGTTTATTTACTGTTTTGGCTTCCGCCAGGCCCTGTACTCTATTTTACTGTGCTACTGTTAAGCAGGCCTTTGGTAATCTCGGATTACTGGCCGGTCTCGGTGCTAAACCCATAGGGCCGGGTTTGGGTCGTGACATGTTAACATTCATTTGTGTGTTGCATGCATTTACATTAAGTTACAAACTTGGCCTCTTAGGCCATCATGCATCGAAATGCACAATTGATGGCCCGAGGGTCGAGGACCAAGCTCCCTTGAGTTCATTGCATGATAGGGAGTGTAGCCATGCTCACATTTGCTTGAAAATTCTATGCCATACACTGCTTGCCCTTTGCTGCTGTCAACTGCAGGATTCTGCAGGAAGAAATGGCCGGCCGGCCACCTACAGTGCCAACCGACCATCGGTGGCTGGCCGGTGGTACAACAGTTAGCCGATAAGCCCATCTCCATGGCCGGTGGTGCTTTTAATTAGCTGGTGATATTCCAGAGTGATCAGGAATCAGTTCAGAGGTGCCCCGAGAATTTTCACAGTCCTCAGAGGAGCAGGGTAGTGTTAACTGAGGCAATAATGCTATGGTAGCGAGTTTCCGGGCAAGACGAGTCAAGCATGCATTATTCACGCATCCCGAGACAGGGCTATGGCCACCTTCTTTCTGCATTTAATTTTTTAATTAATTAGAAACTCTGTAATAATTAATTTAGTATTATTTATTCGGACTGTAATATTTATTCGGACCCTCTGAGTGAGGGCAATTGTGTAATAAGTGTGTGTGAGTGTGTGTATGTCTCCCAACCCCACGTCTTTCTTCCCTTTTATTTACTAGCTTTCAATGGTTGGTCTAGGGCATGTTTCAATTAGCATATAGTATGATAGCATGTTTGCATCCATTCATCCGTATTGCATGCATCAGGCTCGGCACATCACGCTAACTGCATAGTATTTCGAATCAAACTTGAATACATGTTATCTGTCGCATCTCACATGCCATCTTAGAATGGCCGAGCCTATTGTAGTTGTATCTTGTATGTGTTGCATTAGTCATCTTAACATAAGCTAGGATCATGCATTGATTACTAACTAGCTTTTGTTTTGGCTCGGAGTACTCAGTAAGTTCTCATGCTTTAGCATCCTTGCATGTGTGTGAGTGTTGCCATGACAGCATACTTGCCATGAGGCTAGCTTCTTAAGTGATATAACTGCTTGAGTGCCTGTGGATGGAGGTTGAATTACCTAAATTAGAATAATGCACTAAAACTGTGAGTTTTAAGCCCACTAGATAATGGCAAAATCATCTCTTCTAAAGCCCACTTGAGGGTGGCAAAATCTACATTTTAGCCTACTTGCAAGTAGCAAACCATTTTCAAAACAAACATGAAATGTTTTGTTCCAATTTAGGCAATTCGGCCTATACTTGTTTGCTGTGCGCATAACATAGTAATTTTAGGCTAATAACCGGAATAAGAGCATATAATTTTTTCAAAACAAGATATCATGGTTAGTAGAGGCCGATCTTTGATCGGGCGAGCGGGGGTGCTCATAGCTGACCTTCCCCAATCGTACCCAAGTTCCCGAGCCGAGGCAACTTTGGTGATGACGGACACGTGGCCTTTGGTACCGAGTCAGGATTTCCTAAATTCCCCCAAAATAAAATATTTAGGTGGCGACTCTGTATCTGGCAAAGCAGTCCATGTTTGGCAACTTCTTTTCTAAAAATCTGTTTTTTCTCAAAACGATTTGCCGGATTTGGACTCTTTGGTTCAGATTAAGAACCGTGACAATTTGAGTCTTAACTGTAGCATTGGGGCCCACGGGCGCATCTACACATACAAAGTTTCGTATGGCGCCATGCCAATGCTAGCTTGATAGTTGTTGTTGTAAGCGAATTCTACTAATAGTAGATGTACTTCCCAACTCCCCTTGAAATCTAACACACATAGTCTGAGCATATCTTCGAGTGTCTGAATCGTTCTTTCTATTTGTCCATCAGTCTGGGGATGAAAAGCTGTACTAAACTTCAACTCGGTTCCCAAAGCTCTTTGTAAACTCTGCCAAAATCTAGAGACAAACTTCGGATCTCGGTCTGACACCATGGACATCGGCACTCCATGAAGTCTCACAATCTCATTCATATACAGTACAACAAGTCGATCAGCATTGAATGTAGTCTGAACAGGCAAGAAGTGTACTGACTTAGTTAATCTGTCAACGATAACCCAAATTGAATCCATGCCTTTTTGTGTCCTCGACAAACCAACCACAAAGTCCATGGAGAGGTGTTCCCATTTCCACTCAGGAATCGGCAAAGGTCGAAGTAGTCCTGCTAGTCTCTGGTGTTCTGCTTTCACTTGTTAACAATGCAAACATTGGGATACGAACTCGGCTATTTCTCTTTTCATATTCGGCCACCAAAAAGTTTGTTTCACATCTTGATACATCTTAGTATTCCCTGGGTGAACAACAAATCTGGAACCATGAGATTCCTACAGAAGCTTCCTTTTCAACTCTGGAATATTGGCCACGCACAATCTTCCTTCAAACTTAAGTACTTGATTTTCCGTAGTGTACCCTGACCTCGGCTTAGTGGTAATCTCATCGGCAAGTTTCTTGAAGAATCTGTCTTCCATTTGTCTGGCCTTCACTTCCTCTATAACGGTCGGCTCCATTGAAATCATGCTTAAGCATGCCAGACTTCCAACTGATTTTCTGCTCAATGCATCGGCTACTGAGTTTGCTTTACCTGGGTGATACTAAATTTACATGTCGTAGTCTTTCAATAACTCAAGCCATCTTCTCTGTCTCAAATTTAACTCCTTCTAAGTGAATAAGTACTTTAAACTCTGATGATCTGTGAAAACTTGGCAAGAAGCCCCATACAAGTAATGATGCCAAATCTTCAAAGCAAACACCACGACTGCTAGCTCTAAATCATGGGTAGGATAATTCTTTTCGTGAGATTTCAACTGACGGGATGCATATGCTATAACCTTACCTCCTTGCATTAATATGCAACCCAATCCCTTATGTGAAGCATCACTATAAATCTGAAATTCTTCTTTGTCTGACGGTAGTATAAGTATCGGTGTTGTAACCAATCTCGTCTTTATTTCTCAAAAAGCTGATTCCCTATCCTCGGTCCATTCATACGCCAGTCCTTTCTAAGTTAGTTGTGTCAGTAGTACTGCAATCCTTGAGAAATCCTTCATAAACTTCCTATAATAGCCAACCAAACCCAGAAAACTACGAACCTCGGATACATTAGTCGACGTCAGCCAATTCACGACAGCTTCAATCTTACTTAGATCAACAGAGATTCCTTCTTCATTAATCACATGGCCCAAAAATGAAATGCTGGAAAGTCAAAATTCACACTTGCTATGCTTGGCATATAATTTCCTGTCTCTTAGGATTTGTAAGGCTAGTCTCAAATGCTTCTCATGCTCTTCACCACTCTTGGAATAGATCAGTATGTCGTCGATGAAAACAACCACGAACTCGTCTAGATACGGCTTGAAAACTCTGTTCATCAAATCCATAAATGCTGCAGAAGCGTTGGTCACTCCGAACGGCATTACTAAAAATTCGTAGTGGCCATACCTTGTCCGAAAAGCAGTCTTCTCGACATCCTCGGCCTTAACCTTCAGCTGATGGTAGCCCGACCTCAGATCAATCTTAGAAAAGACCCGTGCCCCTTGTAGTTGATCAAGTAAATCATCAATCCTCGGCAATGGATATTTATTCTTAATGGTCACCTTATTTAGTTCTCGGTAGTCGATACAAAGACGAAGTGTACCATCCTTTTTCTTGACAAATAGAACTGGTGCTCCCCAAGGTGAAGTGCTTGGCCTAATAAATCCCTTGTCCAACAATTCTTGTAATTGTAGTTTCAGTTCCTTGAGTTCAGCTAGGGCCATTCTATAGGGTGTTTTGGAGATAGGTTGGGTTCCCGACATGACATCAACCGTAAATTCTATTTCCCTATCCACTAACTGGCCAGGCAATTCATTTGGAAAGACATCGGGGAATTCTCTAACCACTGGGATGTCGGCTAACTCAACATTTCCATTTAAATCACTTAGTATACTGCATAGATAACCATGACACCCCTTTTGGATCAACTTATAGGCTTTCATGAATGAGATTAAGTAAGGTGGGGGTACTACTCCTTTACCCTGGAAAATAACCTCGGCTTGGTTTGAGGGTTTCAGTGTGACATTCTTTGAAACACAATTAATAGATGCATGATTCGTTACTAACCAGTCCATTCCCAATATGACATCAAAGTGAGTCATGCTTAACGACATTAAATCAACTAATAATTCTACACCCTCAATCACAACGACACACGCCCTATAAATGGATGCAACAATCATAGTTCTCCCAAATGGAGTAGACACATATAACACATAATCAAGGGGTTCTTGTTCCCTATTTAACTTCTCGGCAAACTTAGCAGATACAAATGAATGTGTAGAACCCAAATCAATCAATATTTATGCATCTTGAGAGCAGATCGGGAGTATACCTGACACGACTGTCTCAGCATTCTGAGTGTCTCCTGGTACCAATGCAAAAACTCTGCCCTGTCTCGTCTGGGCCTTCCCAATGTTATTTCTCTGTGTAGAGCCCGAGGTACTCCCATTCTTCTTACCATCATCAGCCCTTGCCTTCGGACAGTCTTTCACACGATGACCCATTTCACCACATTCAAAATAGGCTCCTGATGCCCAACGGTAAACTCCGGAATGCGGTTTCCCACAACTTGCACACGTCGGCTTAGCATTACCTTCCTGGTTTAAGTTGCTGGGGCTGCCCACATTCGTTTTCTTCTTGGCGTTAAACAGAACTCGGTGGTTATCATAGCTCTGTCTCTTCCTCTGGCTCTTTCCTGAATTCTGATATCAGTTCAAGTTAGCTTCTGCAAGGATGGCCTTGTCCAATACTCCGGCATAAGTCAGCATGTTGAGCATGTTAACTCGATCTTATATCGGCCCACGAAGCCCACTTTCAAACTTCCAGGCTTTTCTATTTTCATCATTGACCATGTGAGGCATATATCTTGCCAACTCGGTAAAAGCACGGTCATATTCTGCCACTGTCCTGCTGCCTTGTGTTAGAGTCTGGAACTCTGTAGTCTTGCGGTCTCGAATGCTAAGGGGAAAGTGTTTGTTATAAAACAACTCTAAAAATCTGGCCCAAGTTAGACCTGGGTTGCTTTCTCGGGTCATCATCCACCATCTTCATGCATCATCATCTAATGTGAACACGGCCAATGACACCTTCTGGGTGTCGGTGCTGGGAAAAATCTCAAACAGTTTCTCTATTTCCAAGACCCACGCTTCGGCTTTTATCGGTTCTATACCCCCAGAGAATCTCAGTGGTTTCATTTTCTTAAACTCTCGGATCAGGGCTATGGTGTTGTCCCCATATAAAGCTTACTGTGGAGGCACTTGCGGCGCTGGAGGAGGTGGAGGTGGAACTGCATGTCGGTCGTTTATCTGCTCGGCCTGGGTAGAAGTCGTACTAGTGTCTTGTGGCCTAGGTTGTCTCAACTCACGGACCAAACCTTCGACCAATCTCTCTAATCTGTTCAATCTGTCTTCGGGATGATCTCGGCCAACTGGTGGTCTACCCCTTCTCATGATGCTAAGAGTATGCAAAATGTGACTTTAAAACAAAACGATCAAATAATATGCATGCAAATAACAAATAGTCACGCCGAGATGATGCACACATTGTCAAGTAGCAAGCATTTTGATGCAATCCTAACATCAATCCTGAGGGAAATCCTATGCTCTTTAGGACTCGAAGTGTGTGAGTAACGTACTATAAGAAACTTGTGCTCTGATACCAATCTGTCACGACCCCATTCCGCCCCTCGTAGAATGGTGCCATGATGGCCAGTAATCCGAGATTACCGAAGGCCAACTTCCAAAATTCACACACAATTAGAGTATAAATATATAGGGCTCACAAGTGTGGAAGCAATATATATAATTCTGATTAGTCCATAAGAGTTGTGCATAAGTCAAATGGAATGACATACATCTTAACAAGGTCTTACAACTTGGGTACAATAAAATGAAGTACTAAAAAATACATCTTGATCAAAAGGCTTCTCGAGCCATCATATACAAAATACAATGAAGTGCAAGCTAAGAAGCATGATCTTCAAGATGCTACAAAATGCGAATCCAAAACAAGTTGCAAAGCACATCTAGGCGTCACCGCCGTCCTGCTCATCACCTGCATATATATAGAGAGGGTGAGCTTGGATACTTAGTGAATGGTACAAGTAATAAAGGGTTTGCATGCATGATATCCGAGATCTTTAACAAAACAATACATAATCATAGCTTGTAACAAAACATGGGATGAATCAAGTTCATCTAACAAATCTTTCAAGCTTCATCAATCAAAGTCTTTCAAGGCTTTCAAGTTTCAAGGGGTGACATTAACAAAGGTTGTGCTACAATTGCTTATAGTCCCCTAACACGTACGGACTTTCAAAGGTTGTGCTACAAATGCTTATAGTCCCCTAGCACGTAGGGACTTTCAAAGGTTGTGCTACAAATGCTTATAGTCCCCTAGCACGTACGGACTTTCAAAGGTTGTGCTACAAATGCTTATAGTCCCCTAGCACATACGGACTTTCAAGAATGTTATCAAAACCAAAGCTATTACTTGATACACAAAATAGGGATAGTCATTCATGCTTAACAAATACTTTTCCAAAACAAGGCAAAGCAAAGCTTTATCAAAACGTTATAATATAACTTTATTAAAAATACCACTCACATAGTTCTTCAAACGTCGGGGTTACAAGCAGGGATCCAAGGCCTACAAGCACATAATGAATCCCATTGAATGCACTATCAAACAAGCTTTACATGAATGCAAATGATTTCGGCATTCCTAAGTCGAACCAAAACAAAACGCTGTTCCTCATCTCGGGAAAACATAATGGGCACCAACTAGATCTTGGCCGAGGTCCCACACCTCCTTGCCGAGGTGTGGTCCCGATGGCCACATTCAAGGAAACGAAGTCAGGAAAATCTGGGTTTCCCTTTCTTTGAAGAACATGAAGAACATGATCATGAAGAACATGAATGCAAAAAGCATAACTTGTTATTACAAAATCTGAGATTTCATGCTATGAATTCAAAACATGGACCTGGGCACCCATACTCGAAGATTTTATAAAAACAAACACAAAAACATGAATCTTAATGCAAACTTTCAGATCAAATAAGGTTTTTTCTTCAAGAACACATGAATACCACTTTCTCTTTCTAAAACCAAACTTTAAATCAATGCATGGCTTACAAATTGTGCTCGATCATGCAATGCAGTTAGATGAACAATAAAAACAACAAGAGTAGATCAAGATTCTAACCTCAAGACACGAATCTAACGGCTCAAGGTGTGAAGATCAAGCTTGGAAATCTATTCCCTCTCTAAGAACTCCTCCCTCTTCTTCCTAGAGCCTCTTTCTCTAAAGACAAGGATATGATACAAAATGATGTATTTCTCAATAGCTTACTGACTTAACCCTCTGCTCGGACACATGGCATCGGCTAGTTGGCTCTACTCAAAAAGGTGACTGAGTGAAAAGACAAGACTATGACAAAGTGTGTTCAACAAGCAAGATGGCAAGGGTACTCCGGCAAGTAACAATCTCGGCTAAGGACAAAGCTTCAACAAGTACAATGATCTCAGTTAGGAAGGACAACACTTGACCTAGCTATGCCACACCTCGGCTTAGATGTGCCACACCTCAATCTAGGTCGCACCAATCCAAGAACAAGATCACTTAGGCAAAGAGGTAACATCTCGGCCTAGATGATACACATCTCGGCCATGGTGATGAACACCTCGGCCTAGATGATGACATTTTGGCCAACATGCCTTGGTGAAGGTGGAGGTCAACCAAAGTGGTTCTAAGATGGTTCTAAGCTTAAGGTGACCTCAACTTGGATTAACCTAGGCTAAACACACACACCAAACAAGGAACAAAGCATGCAAGTAACACTTATGCAAGACAAGTCAAGGTTTTGCAAATGCAACATGTCAAGACAAGACCATGTAATATATGCAAGCATGACCAGAGGAAAGCGAGGGTTGTTACACTAGCAGTCTAAAAAGTATATGGCTGTAGTGAGAGAAAGGGAAGAAAAATAGAAAATAAGAACAAAATTAAAATTATATATATATATATATATATATATGTATATATGCATGAAATGTATTTGAAAATATAGATTTAATATATTATTTAAAAATTGAATTTACAGTCATATCTTTATTTCTATTATGTTTTCTTTCTTCTTCTTTTCTTTTGTTTTTTTTTTTTTTTTGTTCCCCCTTTTGTGCTAGAAATGTAAAATACACACCCTATAAGAATCAAATTTTGGATGAATTTTTATATGAGAATCTTTTTTATTTGGAATGACTTGAAATATAAGATTTTTCAAACATTTCAAAAGAAGTACAAAAATAGTTTGAAATATGAGATTCTTTAAACATTCCAAAAAGAGATGAGATTTTTCAAATGTATAATTTCAATCTGTAACATTAAAAAAAACTCATTTTTTTTCCCGAACGTAACACTAAAATAAAACTCCTTAGTGTAACACCTCAATGTAACACACAAAAATTTCTTAGTGTACTTTTTTAAATGTAATATTCTAATGTAACACTCCAAAAAAATGATATAGGATTCTTCAAACCATTCCAAAAGAAGTACAAAAATTCCTTAGTAAGCTTTGGATAAGTGTGTAATTTCAAACTGAGTGTTACGTTTGAAAAAAGTACACTAAAAGTAATTTTTTTAGTGTTTTTATGTGTTACATTAGAGTGTTACGTTTGAGATTACATTGATTGGAGTATTACGTTTAGAAAAAGTATACTAAATAGTTTTTTTGTGTTACATTGGAATGTTACATTTGGGAAAAGTTTAGAGTGCCATGTTGTTACGTTTGAAAAAAGTACACTAAAGAGTTTTTTCATGTGTTACATCGGAGTGTTACGTTATTGAAGTGTTACATTAGAGTGTTACATTCTTATTCGTAATGTGGGATTTGTTCCAGAACGAGAAAAAATCCGAAACCTCTATAGTACAAATTGCCCAAATGTGTAATTTCATATATGGAGAAACTAACTTTTATTCCTTAAAAATTAAACCCAAATGTGTAATTGACTACCATTTTGTGTAATTTCCACTTTGATGGGACTTTTGGGTTCATAAGAAAAAATGAAAGACTAAACAGTTTATAAGATTACATTTTGAGATTTATTAGTGCTTCACCCAAAAATATATGCAATCACACTTATTTAGAAACAGTGATTCAAAAATATATATAATCACACTTATTTAGAAGGTGTGATTAAAAATAAATACCATCTCAATTAAATTGACTGTGATTAAAATTTCATTCTAATTTTTTTAATCACACTTCCAATAAAAATGAGATATTTTTAATTCTTGTTGTGTGATCTCTAAATATTATTTGTTAAGTGGCCACTTTAATTGAGTCTCACTCATTTTCTCTTTGAAGCCCTGCCTTAATCCCAACTATACTGTTCTTCTTTGAACCCCCAATTCATCTTCTGATAACCTTTTGCTATCGCCAGTAGCCTTTCATCGTTGGAAGTGACCTCTTTCCGGCAACCTCCCCATTGCAAACCCCACCTCCATTGCAAACCCTAAAACCTATCATCATCATCATCTCTTTTATCTTCTCTCTCTCTCTCTCTCTGTCTCTCTCTCTCTCTCTCTATATATATATATATATATATCAATTGCAATAGAGAAGAGGACGAGAAAAATCTCTCCTTCGATGACCTTGGCTTCACCGTCTGTGATCCCCTCGGTCGCCTAGTCGTCGACTCCATGATCATCTTTTCCCAAGCCGGCTTTTGCATTAGCTACGTCAGCTTCGTCGCCACTCCCTTCCGAAACCCCTTCTCCATCTCCGTCTCTTCTTCTTCTGCTTGATCCCATCGTGAACCATAACTCTAGCCTAGTTCATCCTCAGCAGTGGTGGGTCTCCAAATCCTTTCGCCTTTCCCCTACCACTTTCTATCTTCCCTCCATCTCCCTACCCTGTGCAAACCCTCACTGCAATGCCCTTATCACTTTTGCAATCGCCGCTACCGACAAACAGCTGATGACGTCACGATTTGGGTTATAAAAACCCTAGATCTTGAATTTGCTTCTCTCTCTGTATCTGTGCTTTGAGTTTGAAAATCCTAGGTCTAGGGTCAGGGTTACGGTATCCATGTATGCCATCGGTTTGATCAATTGTCGTAATCGAATCAAGAGTGTGATTTTGATGATCTTCGATTATGGGTTAAGTGAGAAACGAACCTGCAAAGCTCTCAGAGACATTAGAACAAACAGAGAGAGAGACCCAGTCTGAGGCAAGAGAAGCAAGTTCATTGGGGGCGAGGGTGGGTGGCGGCCAAAGGTGATGGAGAATTAGGGTTAGGGTTTGAGAAATTAGGGTTAAAAGTTAGAAATGAGGATAAAATTGGAACTTCATGTTTGGACAAAATTAGAATTTAAAAAAATAAAATAAAAGAGTGGGGGGTCCAAAGTAAAGAGGTAGGTGCTAATAGTAGTTTCCCAAAAAAATCTTATCTGAAATTTAATGAAGTATAAGTTCACAAAATGAGATTTGTATGTAAATGTTTTTTTTTTTTTTTTTTTTGAAGTACAATTTTTTTTTGATTTACCCTTGAACACAAATCCCTATATTGGTCCAACGAAATCAATTTGTGAGTTCTTCTTCTTCACTCCCAAATATGTTTGGCATGTTGGTTTGGAGTTATTTTAGCCATAAAAAGGCAAAATATGTTAAAAAGTCAATAAGACAAAATGACACATTCAAATCATAATCATTTCATTTTTTTTATCACAAAAGTAAAAAAAAGCTAAAAAATCTATCCAAACGAGACTTTTTAGCCCCAAACTAAAATAGTTAAAAAGTCAACTCACATTTCAAACGAAGGCTTTATTTGTTTATCAAATTTTAATATTGGAAGACTATAGTTGTTTTCTCTAATTTCTTTGTCATAATTTTTTAGCCTTAATTTATTAGAGGATATAATTATTTGGCCCTAATTATCAGTTGGGGATGTAATTGTTTAAGCTACTTAGCACCGTTAATTATGGCTTAGTACTATTAATTATGGCTTTTCACTGTTGTAGTTGTTGCCTCAGTTACCCGTAATTATACTTATTGCCCTAATTGGTGTTGTGTTGTTCTCTCCTTGAATTCAATTTATTTATGCTTGAATGTGTATATGCAATAAATCAATTCTTAGTTCTATGTTTGATGTTATTTTTCATTGGTTTGGTGCTTCAATGAAAATCTCTAGTCTTTGTTGTGCTCTAATTTATGAAAACATATCATTTGCAATATTAGACATTGTGAATTTGTGTGGATTTTTTATTATATAGCCATTCATCATAGGAAGTATATTTCCGAATCTGAAAAAAGAAAAAAAGAAGTAAAAAGTACAAAATTTTATCCAATCAGGAGTACTTGCGAAATTTCTTGATAGCAAAAAGCAAATAGAAGGGCCCCTCTTAAGAGTTCATCTAGGACCTTAACACCAGTCCAAATACACTTGCATTTCATTTTCATGGATTCAATAGTAACTTCCGCTTTTCAAATATATATATATATAGTTTGTGAAAGAAACAAAGCCATATTATTGGCTAACAATTAAAAAGGTAAATAAACTCGAATCACGCAAGTACAATACATTATCATTCTCACATGGACTAGATAGAAAATAATCTGATAATCAAATTATTTATACACTTGTGACATATAGGTTCCCAGTTTGAATTTAAAAGTACTAGCATAATCCTCTTCCTTTTTTACTGAGCTTTTACCATTTCTCACAGCTTTGGCAAGCATCAAGCTTCATTGTCCTGTAATTTATTACCGAAGAGCAAAAATGAGATGTCAAGGGCATAAATATAAACTCATTCTAGATTGGTTCAGGGGGTTAACATAATTCATGCAGTTCAAACACATAAATTAATCACATTGAATCTTTTAGAATACCCACAAAAGGGCATGGTGGCCAATATTTTTAGAGTAATGCTATTCAAACAAAAATTATATAGAAAATTAATATAGAATGGTATAACAAGCTTTAATCTAGATTGGTTCCTGGTGCTAACATAATTCATTCAGTTTAAGCACATAGTAGCATTATTGATTATTTAAATCACCATTAATCAAATTGAGTATTTTAGAATACCCACAGAAGGGCATGGTTGCCAATATTTTTAGAGTAATACTATACAAAGAAAAAAAATGTTACTAATTTACTACAAAAGGACATGACAAGTGTTGATTTTATTAACTTAAAGAAAAAATTCAATCAAAATGGATTAGATATTTTAAAAAATGTCACTATCATACTACTCTGGTTAATAGTCATGAATTCTATTTGACTGGAAAATGACAAACTAATTTGAAATCTCACAATAGAAAACATGCCACGCTTGCTCCCACCGATGTCCAATTATCTTTGCGGCTTCCTGTTAACAAGGACAAATCATGGAGGATCAATGCCAAGGCAACAGAAACAATAGGTGCAATTCTATAGAAGAAAGAAGTTAAAAATATTGAGCAAGAACTGATCAACTCTGTACATTGTTGAAAGTTCATCTTGAAGGAATTTCTTCTTGATCAAATGAAGTTCATGGAGGATATTACTTAAGCTCATTCGACCTTGTGGTGACTCTATCGAGCATGCCACTCCAATCTTGACTATGGAAATTAGACATTCCCCCATTTTATCTCCATAGTTATCTTGAATTGATTCCCATGTACTGGCATCAACAGCAGTAGCTGCTGCTGCTGCTGTTGCTCTTACCTCTTCTTCGTTATTGTCTAGGAGCACTGGGTCTGTATTCTCCATCACATGCTCAGGAAAGGCCATCCTAGCAAAGCAATGAAGATTAAGGCCTTCCTCAAACATGCTATCAGTGGGTCTCTTCCCTGTTACTATCTCCAATAATAGGATCCCATAACTGTAGACATCTCCATAAGTTGATATCTCACTTCCAAGACCATACTCTGCCATTAAAACAATTCACATTGAAAACCCCTAATGATTTGTTTTGCCTAAAAACAAAAATATTATAAAAGAAAAAAAGGAAAAACTACAATTCTATTTTGATTTACCCATCAACACAAATCCCTAACCATGTATTGGTCCGGCGAAATTAATCTGTGAGTTCTTTGTCTTCATTCTCTGTATTTGTTTATCAAATTATAATAATGAAAGACTACGGTTGTTTTCTCTAATTTCTTTGCCATAATTTGTGATCCTTAATTTATTGCTGGATATAATTGTTTGGCCCTAATTATCAGTTAGGGCTATAATTGTTTAAGTTACTTAGCACTGTTAATAATGGATTTTCACTGTTGTAGTTGTTGCCCTCAATTAGCCACAATTATGGTTGTTGCCCTAATTAGTGTTGTTTTGTCCATGTTCTTATATGGGTATGCAATAAATCAATTTTAATTCTATACTTGTTGCTATTTTTCCATTGGTTTGGTGCTTCAATGGAAATCTCTAATTTTTGTTCTGCTCTAATTTATGAAAACATATTATTTGCAGATATCAGTCATTGTGAATTTGTGTGGATTTTTTTTATTATATAGCTATTCCTCCTAGGAAGTATATTTTCGGATTGGAAAAAAGAAAAAGAAGCAAAAAGTAAAAAAAATTATTCAATCTCAATTGAGAGTGCTTGCTAAATTTATTGAAAGCAAGAAACAAATAGAAGGGCCTCTCTTAACAGTTTGCCTAGGACCCCTTAAAACTCAAAGCCGGCCCTGAGTCCTTGACACCAGTTTGAATACACCTGCATTTCATTTTCATGGATTCAATAGTAACTTTCTCTTTTCAAATGTATATATATTGCTTGTGAAACAAAGAAAGTCATATTATTGGCTAACAATTAAAAAGGTAAATAAACTCGAATCACGCAAGTACAATACATTATCATTCTCACATGGACTAGATAGAAAATAATCTGATAATCAAATTATTTATACACTTGTGACATATAGGTTCCCAGTTTGAATTTAAAAGTACTAGCATAATCCTCTTCCTTTTTTACTGAGCTTTTACCATTTCTCACAGCTTTGGCAAGCATCAAGCTTCATTGTCCTGTAATTTATTACCGAAGAGCAAAAATGAGATGTCAAGGGCATAAATATAGACTCATTCTAGATTGGTTCAGGGGGTTAACATAATTCATGCAGTTCAAACACATAAATTAATCACATTGAATCTTTTAGAATACCCACAAAAGGGCATGGTGGCCAATATTTTTAGAGTAATGCTATTCAAACAAAAATTATATAGAAAATTAATATAGAATGGTATAACAAGCTTTAATCTAGATTGTTTCCTGGTGCTAACATAATTCATTCAGTTTAAGCACATAGTAGCATTATTGATTATTTAAATCACCATTAATCAAATTGAGTATTTTAGAATACCCACAGAAGGGCATGGTTGCCAATATTTTTAGAGTAATACTATACAAAGAAAAAAAATGTTACTAATTTACTACAAAAGGACATGACAAGTGTTGATTTTATTAACTTAAAGAAAAAATTCAATCAAAATGGATTAGATATTTTAAAAAATGTCACTATCATACTACTCTGGTTAATAGTCATGAATTCTATTTGACTGGAAAATGACAAACTAATTTGAAATCTCACAATAGAAAACATGCCACGCTTGCTCCCACCGATGTCCAATTATCTTTGCGGCTTCCTGTTAACAAGGACAAATCATGGAGGATCAATGCCAAGGCAACAGAAACAATAGGTGCAATTCTATAGAAGAAAGAAGTTAAAAATATTGAGCAAGAACTGATCAACTCTGTACATTGTTGAAAGTTCATCTTGAAGGAATTTCTTCTTGATCAAATGAAGTTCATGGAGGATATTACTTAAGCTCATTCGACCTTGTGGTGACTCTATCGAGCATGCCACTCCAATCTTGACTATGGAAATTAGACATTCCCCCATTCTATCACCATTGTTCTCTTGAATTGATTCCCAAGTACTGGCACCAACAGCAGTAGCTGCTGCTGTTGCTCCTGCCGCTTCTTCGTCATTGTCTAGGAGCACTGGGTCTACAATCTCCATCACATGGTCAGGAAGGGCCATCCTAGCAAAGCTATGAAGATTAAGGCCTTCCTCAAACATGCTATCAGTGGGTCTCTTCCCTGTTATTATCTCCAATAATAGGATCCCATAACTGTAGACATCTCCATAAGTTGATATCTCACTTCCAAGACCATACTCTGCCATTAAAACAATTCACATTGAAAACCCCTAATGATTTGTTTTGCCTAAAAACAAAAATATTATAAAAGAAAAAAAGGAACAATCAAATCTGGTATATGAGAATGTACCAGATTTGATTCTATGACTAACAGTTTTAGCATTGGAAAGCATAGCCGTGTATTAATTCGATGACTAACAGTTGACTAGCTCCAGACTAGGTCTCAAGGTAACCATGCAAAACTCCCATCTTGAGAAATGGATAGATCAGTACCCATTTAACATTCCTTGAATGATAGCTAACTTGTATTTTGTTTGAAACTTTAAATTTCCATCCTAGAATAGGCATATGTCAAAGTAAAAGAAGGGTAAAGAGAATTTGTTACCTGGAGGTACATATCCAATGGATCCCCTTATTCCAATTGAACTACTTTGATTAGGAATGGTAAGCTCTGGGCAAAATCTAGCCAGGCCAAAATCTCCAACACAGGCAACCATGTCATGATCAAGAAGGATATTACTCGGCTTCAAATCACAATGAATGATCGATGTATGGCATTGGTGATGAAGATAATCAAGTGCACAAGCCACATCTATGGCAATGTTTATTCTTTCTAGAAGGTTGAGTCTCCGGTGCTCATTTTGCCCATTATTAGTTTCTGGAGTTGAATGCAGCCATCCCTCTAGACTCCCATTAGGCATGAACTCATAAACTAGAGCTTTAAACTCATTTCCTTGAAAATCAACACTAGAACAAGAAGTTATGATCCCGACCAGGTTTCGGTGTCGAATATTTCTCAAAGTTTCGCACTCTGCCATGAAACTCTTTGCAGCTCCATGGTTTTGAAGGTTAAGTACTTTGACAGCAGCGACAAACTCCCCATCTTGATCAAGAATCCCTTTATATACATAGCCAAAACTACCGAAACCAATCAGATTCGCGGAAGAGAAACCATCTGTTGCTTTGAAGAGTTTTTCATAAGAAATTTTCAAGAACAATCCTTTCAAAAAAGGAATTGTATTATGAGTTGTTCTTTTCTTCTTGAAGAAATAAATTATACAGAGAGACACTAGGGCTCCTCCTACAAGTACAGAAGCTACTGTAATTGGTAATATATGTGAAAGAGGCATCTTATGCTTTGATTTTTGGGTGATGCAGTTGGGTAGTTGTAATTCAGAAATACCACCACAAAGTCTATAATTTCCAATAATTGATATTGCACTCGCATTTGTGAAAACTCCTTTCATTGGTACCTCACCCTCAAAATCATTGAATGACAAATTGAGTTTTTGTAGGGAAAATTTTTCTAAGAATGCTGGAATTTTGCCAGACAAGTTGTTATGAGAAAGATCAAAGTTTGCAATCCCTCTCAAAGTTTCTAATGAAAGAGGAATAGATCCTTGGAAGAAATTTTCCTGCAAGTATAGGTTTTCAAGGCTAGTACAACTACCAAGACTGCTAGGAATTTCACCAGACAAACCATTCTCAGAAATATCCAATTCCATTAAATTTTTGAGGTTTCCAACCTCAGCAGGCAAGGAACCAAACAAACGGTTCTGAGCTAGATTTAATGAAATTGATAAAGATGAGATTCTCAAGAGTTCTCCAGGAATGGTGCCACTGAGGTTATTTTGAAATAAATGCAGCAACAACAAATTTCGGCAGTTACCAAGACTTGAGGGTATGGTCCCCTCAATTCTGTTGCCCGCCAAGTAAAGTTCAGTCAACAATGACAAGTTTCCAATGGAATTTGGAATTTTTCCTGAGAGCTTGTTATTATCAAAACTCAACCTTTGCAACTTCTGAAGATTACCAATGCTAGGGGGAATTTCGCCAGTGAATTGGTTGCTGTACATACCTAACAAAGCCAAGTTGACAAGATTACCTATTGTTGAAGGAATAGTTCCATATATTTGGTTTCCGTCAAGCCTTAAAAAAAAGAGATGGTTTGATAAATTGCCCACAGAATCTGGTAATACCCCTCTGAATTGATTGTTCTCCATACTCAACTTTTTCAAATTGCTACAATTGACCAAAGAACCAAGAAAGGCTAGTTCATCAGGTTCCCCGCTTCCGAAATGGTTGCTTGATATAGTTATCTCCTCGAGATTCTGTAGGCTTCCAAAATCATTTGTTATTTTCCCATTGAAGTTGTTTTCTCCCACATCAAAACTTACTAGTTCTAAAGAATTGGATATTGAAAGTGGAAGAGGTCCAGTAAATTGGTTACCATATAGCTGGAGGATTTGAAGATGGGGGAACATGGAACCAAAGCCCGGTGGTAGACTACCATGAAGTTGGTTATAAGGGACAGAAAAAGCAGTTA
This sequence comes from Camellia sinensis, assembly GCF_004153795.1. NCBI lineage: Eukaryota > Viridiplantae > Streptophyta > Magnoliopsida > Ericales > Theaceae > Camellia > Camellia sinensis. Next base: position 635,064 of record NW_021026238.1, read on the forward strand.
GTAAGGAGAGGTTGTAAATGGAAGAAGGGATCATACCAGAGAGTTGAGTGACACCCAATCCAAGGAAATTTAGATTTTTCAATTGTCCCAAGGTATCTGGAATACTTCCACCAAAAGGATTATAAGCCGCAGTAATTCTTACAAGAGAAGTAAGATTCCCAATGAACGGAGGAATACCTCCTGTCAAATTGTTCAAGTGAATTCCAAGGTATATAAGCTTTGACAATGAAGTAAGCTCTTTGGGGAATTTTCCAACTAGATTGTTGGAACCTACACCAAGGAATGTGAGGTTTGAGCAGCGGGAAAGGTTGGCTGGAATTTCTCCTTCAAAATTGTTTATGCTTAGGTTCAGATTTTGAAGCCTGAACAAATTTCCAATTTCAGCAGGGATTTCACCCTGAAAAGTGTTGTTATTGAGCCTCAACACGTGAAGGAAGCTGAGATTCCCAATGTGAGGAGACAAGGAACCAACTAGATCTCTGGATTGTAAGTCTATAATGGTGACTCTCTTGTGCCGGTGACCGCATCTAACACCTTTCCACTCACAGAAATGGTAAGAATTGTTCCATGAGTTCACAATCCCATGAGGGTCTTGTGTTATCATTGTCTTGAAGGCGAGCAGTGCAAGGCGATCAGTCTCATTCCCAACAATGGTATTTGCGGTGGTGGTACTGACTATGAGACATATCCCACTCCACAGCCAAAAACCCATCATTGAAAGCAGAAACGCCATTTCTTTTTTCTTCTTTGTGGGTATGCAAAGTTAGCTTTTAATTTTTTGTGATTTTAATCACCCACTGATTCTAACATGGCAGCATTGTCATGTGGGAATGGGGTAGTGCTTTTTTTTGAACTGGGGAATGGGGTTGCTGATCAAGTTGTTTTCGACAACTCTACTGTTTGTCCAAATTTGACAAGTCTCTCTCTCATTAAATGAGCTATTGACAGGGACAAAGAAAACGGAACAAGAAAAGTTATATAATGAAGTTAAAAAAATAAATAATAAAAAAATTTGTTAAATGTTCAGAGTATCATCTGATACTATTTATCTTTTGTTTCTTAACTACTTAAAAAAGTTGAGTTATATGTCCAGTTATAAATTTTTTAATTACATTTGGAGTACCACATAAGTGATTCCACATTATGTTCCAAGATTATTGAATAATAATTACCTTTAAAAAAAAAATGAAAAGTCACATGACAGTAATAAGGGGTGCGAATTCCTTACTGATAAATTATTCGGTGATTTTGGAGCAAGTTTAGGTGGTACTCCAGATTGATGATTATTGGTTTAAATATAGGACCCATTACTTTTGTATTTATAATTTAGAAGATAACATGAAATGTCCAAATTATTAAATGAAATGAAACACTTGTTCAAGAGTACTAAATAATTTTTTGATGCAGGAAAAGGTAATGAGATGAACACTCAAACACAAACAATAATCACAAATTTGATAAAAAGAAATACTTTCTTTCACATATTATTAATTCTCCAAAGTCAACTGATTTGCCTCGTATATGTCAATTTATAGTTGAGATTGAGAAAACCTAAAGCAAAAAGGAAAGGAAACCCAAATCGAAGACTAATTAGCTAAATTCAAATAAGATTAAAAAAATTAAAAAAAGAAAAAAAAAGGGTACCGAAATCAGAAAGATTCAAGTTAAGCTCAAATATAGAAACTAGAAGGGAAAAATATATATATTGAAAAAATAATAATAATAAGCAAATTTGGATTTGTCTACATTAGGTTACATATGAAACAAATATTTTCACGGCAAAATTGCAAAAATTGACCACCTAAACGTTGGAACTCATTCAAAATTTGACGCCATTTCATACACAGACGTTTCGTCTCTATTAATGTCTTTTTTTTGTTCCCATAGCATTTTATGCATTTAAAATTGGAAAATTTTCAATCTGGTGTAAGGTTTTTTTTTTTTAAATATAGATTAATGGTAAATTTTATACACATTAATAATTAAAGTAGAACTTTTTTAGGATCTTGTAAAACTTTTCTGATACTTCCACTCATAGATAATTTCCCCTTTAAAATAATCAGCTTGAGTCTCATTCCTGGTGAGTGGATTGTGACTTTGGATTATGTTTGAATTATAAATTTGAATAACGATTTTGAAATGGAAAGGAAAAAGTAAATGAAATGTATCTATATTTCATTTAGGTGTCACAAACCTTTTCACTCTCCCTCTCACAACATGAGGCTTTTGTTGTTGTAGGGACACCCAAATTTTCATATTTGATGATGACACAAATAAGATTATGTGACCCACCTGTTGGAATTTATGGTTTTATAGGCTTATTTTGGGTCAAATTTGAGTGGGTTCCAAACGGCTTTTGGAATGGGTCCAAAGAGGTGACGTGTTCCTTCTGCATGGCAAGTCACACAGTGAAGACAGTTCGTCAAAACTATTTTTGAGTGAATGCGAAGTTGACATCGTTTTCGAGTTCATGGAATGGACAATTAAAGTGTAAAATGTGGGTTTCCTTGTAAGACTTGTTCCACATTGAAACTTGGCAACACTTGGATTGGGCCCCAAGTTTGTAGAAGAGGAGTTATGGACAAAATGACCTTTAGCTCAAACCACCACACGCGTGCGACGTCGTTCGGTTGATCGACCCGTGCCATGCCGGGTGTGAGTTGGTTCTAATATTAATTTTTTAAACAAAATTTATTTTAATTTTTTTCAAAAATTCTTGCGGGAAAATCAAATTTTTTGAACAAAATTAATTTAAATTTTGAGCCAATTTTTTTAACAAAGCCCTTCTCCGGTCCAATTTCCAGCAGGTTCAAATAGTTCTAGTTCCGGATAGTTTCAATCTATTCCCAGACAGATTCAAATCTATTTCATACCTATTCAAATTTGAACTATATCTGTCCAGATTGATTTTGCACCTATTCAGTTCAAAATCGTATCTGTTCGGCTCTATAAATATCAGATTTGTTCTAGCAATTGTTTCATTTCGAAATTCATTTTTTCTTGCCTTCCTTTGTGCTGTCTTGCATATATATTCTACATCTTATTTTAGAAAAATTTCTGAGAGTATAGAACACAGGTTTTGTTTCCTGTACAGATTATTTGGAGTGTTACTACAATCTGTGTAAAGATCATTGTATCCTGGGAGATAGACGCCTTTTATCCGTAAGCACGAAAGCGGGGCGAATCTGTCTTAAGGACAGAGTGTCACACACTCGACTTGATCTATTTTTGTACTTATTCATTTTGGTAAAATTAATTCTGTAAGTAATTTACTTTTATTTGTTTGATTTGTTTCAAGTTATTTATGTTACATAGAAGATTGTTTCAATAATCTTAAGATAGATTCAAATTATTCTGTTTAAATAGAATTTTTCGTTTGTTTTCTTTTCTTCTTCGTACAAAAATTAATTTTCTATGCGTTTACAAAATAATATTTTGATTAGAATAATAATACAGTTAGAAAAACAAATAGTAGTAATATACTGTTTCAAAATAGTAGTAATATACTATTTATTTTATTTGACAACTAGCAGTAATATACTGGTAGTCATTAACAATTCAAAATATTTATTTATGAAGTTGGTCAGAAATTAATTTTGATTTTCATAAATAATTTCTGAGTTTTCATTAATTAAATTATGTTTCAATATTTTTAATTTTTGAAGTGTTACAGAAATTTAATTTGTTGTGTGGAATTAATTCGTTTAAATAAAATATTGAAACATAATTTATTTTTAGAGAATTTAATTCTGTGGTTTTGGTTTAATTTTCTATATAATATAAAATTATAATTATAATTTTGTTTTATAATTTAGAATCCATGGCTATTGAAACTAATGCTCAAACTAATACTGGTATGGTGGCTGCAATGGCTCCAATCCCCTATTTTGTTGTGACTGTGCTAGTCAATCACTATAAAAAGCTAGAGAAGTTCTTAAGAACTGATTTTAAAAGATGGCAGTAGAAAATGATGTTCTATCTTACTAGTGTCAACCTGGCACAGCTTCTCTGTGAGGATGCTCTTACTTTGAATGAGGATAAAACTGCCTGGCAAGTGGTTGTTGCGGTCGATGCCTTGAAACATGCTGATTTACTTTGCCGGAACTACATCTTGAATGGACTCGACAACATCATACAACGTCTACAGTCCTATAAAGATGGCAAAGGAACATTGGGAGTCTTTGGAGAAAAAATACAAAACAGAAGATGTTGGCTCAAAGAAATTTGTGGTTGGCAAATTTCTAAACTTTGTGATGGTTGATTATTAGACTGTGATCAGCCAAGTTTAAGATCTCTAACTTATTCTGCATGACATCCATGCAGAAGGCATGTTTCTCAGTGAATCCTTCCAAGCTGCTACCCTAATTGAAAAATTACCACAAGGCTGTAAGGAATTCAAGAACTATCTCAAACACAAGTGCAAATAAATGACTTTGGAAGAGCTGATTATGCGTTTGAGGATTGAAGAGGACAACCGCAAGTCTGAGAAGCGGGCTGGTAAGCATCCCATGGAGTCTAAGGTAAATGTGGTGAAACATGCTCCAAAAACAAAGAAATGAAATTTTCTAGAGAAAGTTCCGCACAAGGCTCTAAAGGAGGGGAAACTAAAAAGTACAAATTCAATGGCAGATGTTACATCTGTCACAAAGAGGGACATCGGGCCAAAGATTGTCATAGCAAATGCAAAGGCAAAAGAAGATCCAGCAAGAAGCCTGCTCAAGCCAATATGACCGAAGTGGACAAAATTTCTAATGGTGTTGAGGACTTAAATCTGCTTGCAATTGTTTCTGAGGCAAACCTTGTTGGAAATTGTAAAGAATGGTGGGTGGACACTGGTGCTACTCATCACATCTATGCCGACAAAGAGTTGTTCACATCTTATTCTGTGGTGGACAATAGTGAACAACTTTTTATAGGAAACTCATTGACTTGTAAAGTTGAAGGACAAGGAAAGATTATTCTAAAGATGACATCTGGAAAAGAACTCACTCTCAACAATGTGTTGCATGTACCAAACATTCGCAAGAATCTAGTCTCCGGATCTTTGTTGAGTAAAAATGGGTTTACGCTAGTGTTTGAGAGTGATAAATTTATACTTACTAAGAATGGGATGTATGTAGGAAAAAGGTTACATGTCTGATGGCCTTTTCAAACTAAATGTAATGATTGTTGTCCCCTCTATTATTAATAATAATACATCTTCTTCTTACTTGCTTGAGTCTTCAAATTTATGGCATGGTAGACTAGGATATGTTAATTATGGATCTTTGCACAAATTAATTAATATGGAATGTTTACCTAAATTTGACATTAATTTAAATCATAAATGTGAAATTTGCGTTGAGGCAAAATTAACTAAAACTCCTTTTCATTCAATTGAACGAAGTACGGAGCCACTTGAATTAATTCAGAGTGACATTTGTGATTTTAAAACAATTCAAACTAAAGGTAGGAAAAAATATTTTATCACTTTCATAGATGACTATACTAGGTATAGTTATGTTTATTTAATTCGAACCAAGGATAAAGCTTTGGAAACTTTCATTCAATATAAGAATGAAGTTCAAAATCAATTTGGTAAGAAAATTAAAAAACTTAGAAGTGATAGAGGTGGTGAATATGAATCACCTTTTGGTGAGTTTTGTAAAGAACGTGGAATAATTCATCAAACCGCCGCTCCTTACTCACCTCAGCAAAATGGAAATGCTGAAAGGAAAAATAAAACTTTAAAAGAAATGATGAATGCCATGTTAATAAGTCCTGGATTACCTTAGAACTTGTAGGGGGAAGCCATACTTTCTGCTAATTATATTCAAAATAAAGTACCCCGAAAGAAAGTGAATCAAACACCTTATGAATTGTGACATGGGAGAGTACCATCCTACAAATACTTAAAAGTGTGGGGGTGTTTGGCTAAAGTGGCTATTCATAGTCCTAAAAAGACTAAGATAGGTCCTAAGACTATTAATTGCATTTTCATTGGTTATGCCATGAATAGTAGTGCATATCGATTTTTGATTTATAAATCAGAACATTCCGAAATGAATGTAAATATTATTATTGAATCTCAGAATGCATCGTTCTTTGAACATATATTTCCAAATAAAACTAGACAAGGGACTAGTGCTAATAAAAGATCTTATTATGCTATTACTAGTCATGATCAAAGACAAGATCAAGAACAATAGCAAAAGATAGATCAAAATGAGGAAAAGGAACCTAGACGTAGTAGCGTGCTAGAACCTGAAAATCTTTTGGTCTAGATTTTCTAACTTTTTTGTTAGAAAATGAGCCTTTAAATTTTAAAGTAGCTATGTCCAGTCCTGAGGCTCTTTTATGGAAAGAAGTTGTAAACAACGAAGTTGAATCCATTTTGCAAAATCACACTTGGGAATTAGTGGACTTACCCCAAGGTTGTAAACCTCTTGGGTACAAGTGGATTTTCAAAAGAAAAGTGAAAGCGGATGAATCAATTGACAAATACAAGGCAAGACTTGTGGTTAAAGGATATAGACAAAAAGAAGGTCTTGATTATTTTGATAGATACTCACCAGTTACTAGAATAACATCCATTAGAATGCTAATTGCAATTGCATCTTTGAACAATCCAGAAATTCATCAAATGGATGTGAATGCCGCTTTCTTAAATGGTGAGTTAGATGAAGAGATTTACATGGAACAACCAGAAGGTTTTTCTGTTCCAGGGAAAGAAAAGAAAGTGTGTAAATTGGTTAAATCATTATATGGTTTAAAACAAGCGCCAAAGCAATGGCATGAAAAATTTGACAAGGCAATGATGTCAAATGGATTTAAAATTAATGAATATGACAAATGTGTTTATATTAGAAACACAAATAAAAGTTATGTAATAGTATGTCTTTATGTGGATGATATGCTCATCATAGGTAGTAATAATGTCATGATTAAAACTACCATGAAAATGTTGGATAAACATTTTGACATGGAAGACATAGGGATTGCTGATGTAATACTTGGCATGAAAATTATCAAAACATTAGAAAGATATGCTTTGTTGCAATCTCAGTACATTGAGAAAATACTTGACAAATTCAGCAAAGATAATGTTCATCTTGCTAGAACACTTGTGGATGTCAATTTGTTTCCTTCTAAGAATGTACATGAAAGTATTTTTTAATTAGAGTATGCCTAAATTATTGGAAACGTAATGTATTTGATGAACTACACTTCCTCAGATATAGCTTATGCAGTAAGTAATTTAAGCAGATATACAAGTAATCCAGGAGTAGAATACTGGAAAGCTATTGTAAGGGTTCTAAGAAATCTTCAATTTACTCATAACATTAGGCTAAATTATACTAGATATCCAGTAGTACTTGAAGGATACTGTGATACAAACTGGATATCGGATACTAAAGACTCAAAATCCACCAGTGGGTATGCCTTTCCTCTTGGTGGGGTGGCTGTATCTTGGAAATCTTCCAAATAGACTTGCATTGCTAGGCCTACTATGGAATCAGAATTTATAACTTTAGATAATGCTGGGGAAGAAGCAGAATGGCTTTGTCATTTCCTTGAAGATATTCCAATGTGGCCAAAACCGGTGCTTGCCATATGCATACATTGTGATAGTCAATCAGCAATAGGTAGAGCACAGAGTCATATGTACAACGGTAAGTCACGACACATTCATCGTCGACATTACACCGTGAGACAACTAGTCTCTAATGGAATTATTTCCATTGAATATGTGAAGTCTAAAGATAACATAGCGGATTTACTAACCAAAGGGTTAGCTAGAGAGTTAGTTGAGAATTCATCAAGGGAAATGGGACTTAAGCCTATTAAATAAGAGTTACCACAACGGCAACCTAACCTAGTTGACTGGAGATCCCAAGATCTAGGTTCAAAGGGACAACCGAGTTGTGTATGATTCATAAGGATCACTAGGGGGTTGAACTCCTACCAATTTCTATGATAAAATAGTGATGTCTGTAGCGTTTTAGGTTAAGTAATACTTTTAATGATTCTTATATCTAGGAATACCTAGTGGAGTGTGGCAGGATATTCTTTATAAGAATCACCTATATGAGTGTGAACTAGGCTGGTTCTATGAGATTTGTGAAGGGCTACAATTCTCTAGAGCACTCATGAAAGACCAGGTTGTTCAGGGCCAAAATTAACACAATAGTGAGAACTAAACTGTGTCTAGTGATATAGTGTGTGAGTTCTATTGTCTTGGTTTACATAGATGGTTGAATAGTTCAAGACATCATGTTCATTGGTTAACTAGTAAATCCGATAGTGTCTCACAAGGGAAGGTTCAAAGCCAAAAGCTGCATATCCTTTGCAAAATATTTTCAATTTATGTACTCTCTGTAATTAGATCATGTTGTTGCATTTTCTCTCTGTCAAATTCCATTCATATGGGGGATTGTTGGAATTTATGATTTTATAGGCTTATTTTGGGCCAACTTTGAGCCCAAATTTGAGTGAGTCCCAAACGTCTTTTGGAGTGGGTCCAAAAAGGTGACGTGTTTCTTGCCGCATGGCAAGTCACACGGTGAAGACGGTTCGTCAAAACCATTTATGAGTGAATGGGAAGTTGATGTCGTTTTCAAGTTCATGGAATAGACAATTAAAGTGTAAAATGTGGGTTTCCTTCTAAGACTTGTCCTACATTGAAACTTTAAGAGAGCTTATGTATGTATATAAGCTCTAGATGGCAACACTTGGATTGGGCCCTATGTTTGTAAAAGGGAGGAGTTATAAACAAAGTGACCTTTGGCTCAAACCACCACATGTGCGCGCCGTTTTTACCGTCGTCTGTCCGACTGACCCGGCTGAACCGACCAGTGCCGGGCGCGGGTGTGGGTTGTGGATCAGGTCAGTTCTAATATTAATTTTTTGAACAAAATTTATTTTAATCTTTCCAAAAATTCTTGCTAGAAAATCAAATTTTTTGAACAAAATTAATTTAAATTTTGTGCCAATTTTTTCTATCCAAACAGAGCCCTTCTCCGATCCAATTTCTAGCAAGTTCAAACAGTTCAAGTTCCGGACAGTTTCAATCTGTTCCCAGATAGATTTAAATATGTTTCATAGTTGTTCAAATTTGAACTATATCTGTCCAGTTTGATTTTGTACCTGTTCAGTTCAAAATCATATTTGTTTGGCTCTATAAATACCAAATCTGTTCCAGCAATTGTTTCATTTCGAAATTCATTTTCCATGCCTTCTTTTGTGCTCTCTTGTATATATATTCTACATTTTATTTTAGGAAAAATTCTGAGAGTATAGAACACAGGTTTTGTTCGCCGTACAGATTGTTTGGAGTACTACTACAATCTGTGTAAAGATCATTGTATCCTAGGAGATAGATGTCTTTTATCCGTAAGCACCAAAGCGGGGCGAATCTGTCTTAAGGACAGAGTGTCACACACTCGACTTGATCTATTTTTATACTTATTCATTTCGGTAAAATAAATTTTGTAAGTAATTTATTTTTATTTGTTTGATTTGTTTCAAGTTATTTATTTTACACCAAATATTGTTCCAACACCACCATGTGATCACCATCTACAAGATAAAACTCCCCCAGCCATTGAACAGTCGAGGGTCCTTCGGCGCCCAAATTAGTCTTCCAATATCGTCAAAATATTTAATGGACAAATTAATGTATAAAACAACGTACCTCAACCTATGGGAGTGTGGTTTTACATGTAGGTCCTAATAGGTAAGTTTATTGTCCAATAAATCCTATGATAATTAATGGCATTTTTCAAGAAACACTATTAAAAACATCACTAATTGTTAATTTGCAGCGATAGTTTAAAAATTTTATCACAAAAAAGTCATTAATTTATAAGTTTTAGTGATAGTTTAACAAAAAATCGTCACAAAAAGCATCACTAATTTTTAATTTTTAATAACAGTTTGAAAAATTCATCACAGAAAAAGTCACTGATTATAAGTTTTAGCAACAATTTATAAAAACCGTGACAAAAAATTATTTTTAGTGACGATTTTACTAGAATTTATTTTCAATGGGTCTTTATAGAAATTAAGTCAAACTATTAGGACTTATTAGTAGTTTACCCCTATTTATAATAACTAGTGTGTTGCCTGGCAAATAGTTTGAGTAATCTAAAAGTCTTTTCCCAAACAATTTTAAGTTGTTTAAGATTTCTATATCAACATAATCTCATCTCATGATGAGTTTTACTCCATATACAATACTATAGTAGTATTTGATTGGGATTTGACAACTATTATACACATGATAATCCATAACTGCGCCACATGGCAATATTGGGACTCACATAATTCTTGTGGTGATTTCTCAATTGCCCCAAGCTTTCATTCTTTTTAAGCCCAGTGAAAGAGTGAAAGTTTTCCATTTATTGTTCCGATAAAAATAGTCATGTGTTGTTGTGATGAAAGGGTGCCCATTATACTATTTGGTAATTTTGCAAGGACCAAACACCTTCCCGATCTCATATATGAGCGTCTACTAATCATAGTGTGCCTAGAGAATGCTAGGTCTTAGAGAATGCCTAGTGAATGTTAGGACCTATTCCAAAATGCCTAATCTTATTAGGGCTTTTCCAATAATGTCTAGCCTTACTAGTGAAAAACCTATGTCATTCGTGATTCGTAATAGATTTAATTGCAACAAATCCCAAACAATTAAAACTAACAATCTAAATCATCTAGCATGTACGAAAGTGATTTAGATTGTTGTTTCACAATTAATAAATCAACACAAACGATTTTTACATGGAAAAACCCACAATTGGAGCACCTCCAATTGTGATAATAAAAAAAAATAAAAAAAAATTACGGGAAAACGCCACAAATCAATCCACTTTGAAGAATGAAAGAACACAAATTTACCAAACAATTTACTCAAACTCTATAAATTGTGCCTTTTTCACCAACGCCTTCGACTTGGAATTGATCAACTTGATGTCGAATCCACAACATCCACGTCAAATACACGATCATGAGCAACTTCGAACTCCTTCAAAGACTTCACGCTTGAATCCTTAGAATCCACCGAAGAAGACCGCTTTTGTATTGAACGATCAAAAAACAAACCCTTTGATATAATCCACTCAATTCATGATATAAACTCTCACAAATATCAAAGGAAACAAACAAAGAAGCTCCAGATGAAAATCCTAATACCCAAGAAGAAGATCTAGAAGTCATACCCTAGAAACTGAATTGATCGCAGCCTTATAGCAGGTATAATCGCGATCTCCGCTTCGAGCGATGGAATTGTTGCTCAAGTGGTGTGACTTAAACGTGTGTTTTTGCATATGTGACTTTGCTTGAGTGATGGAACGTTTGCTCAAGCTTGAAAACTCAACTCTAAGTACTTTTGCAGTCAATTCAAACTTCTGTGAGGCTTGCATCTTCACTTGAGCGATGCTTTCACCGCTCGAGCAATCACGTCAAAATCCAAGGAAAATAAACAACTCAATAAGACATGTTTGTTCGTAGAATTGGCAACAAGTCGGGACTAACAACTGGGTCCTATTCGAAAAATGCCTAGCCTTGCTAGGTCTTATTCCGAGAAAATGCCTAATCTCATTAGGATTTTTTACCAAGGAGAAGCACAATTCATTTTGCCCTTGTGATCCACTGATTGTTGAAGGGAAGCGCAATTCGTCTTACCCTTTGTGATCCGCTAAGTGCCACAACTTGGCTAAGGAATTAAATCCAAACAAAAAGAAAAACCCAAATCCAAACAAAACAATAAGTTCAAATTGTTATGATGTTTTTCATGTGTTTTTGTCCAAATTTTATGCCATTTCGTACTAATGTGTGTGTTTGGTTTGAGTTTTTTAGATTAAATTTTTTAAAAATTGAGTTTTTTGTTTTTCGTGTATTTTGTTTTTAGTGAATATTTTAAAAATCTTAAGCATTTATTTTTACCTTTTTAGATGCATCTTACTTAGATGCATCTAAAAAGTAAAAAATTTGTGAAAAAATATTTTAAAAAATTAATAAATACATAGAAATACAAAAAAATATAATGAATTCTTGTATTTTTTTTTTTTGGTATTTAGTGAATTTTTAAAAGATTTCTTCACAAAAATTATACTTTTTATGTGTATTTATGTTAGATGTATCTAAAATTTTTTTAAAAAAAATTGCTTAAAATATTAAAAAAAATCAGTAAAAAAAAACATGAAAAATAAGAAAGTAGAATTTTTTTAAAAGTGTTTTTGGAAAACCAAAAACAAGCCAAGTGACTTTTTTTTTTTTGCTGTTGTCTTTATTAATATCATTTGTCTTAATTTTGTTTGCCCATATGTTCTAATAGTCAAACACTCTGTCATTTTTCTTTCTTGATGAGTGCGCCGTAAGAGTATAAAAATGGCCCGCAGCCCATCCGCGACTCGGTGTGGGCCCAACCCGTTTGGGCCTGTGGCCCGTGCCTAGCCCAAGCCCCTGGGCCATCATTTTGAAGCTCGTGGACCCGGCCCATTGGCCCGCTTAAAGCTGACTCAAGACCTGACCCAAAGCCCGCCTTGCTTGAGGCCCAGTGTCTTTTTTAGTAAAAAATAATAAAATTTGGTAGAAAAAATTTTAAAAAATAAAAAAAAAATGGTTAGGCCCGTCCATGCCTAAGGCTAGGCCTAGGCCCACCAGCCTGGCCCGTCCGAGACCCAAATACAACTAGGCCTAATTTTTTGATCCATGGACCGACCCGGACCAAATTTTGGCGAGAGTCTGCAAGGCCCGACATGGGCCGAGCCCGGCTAGATTTACACACACCTAGTGCACCGTGACTTTTTTATGTATTCAAAATAATTAGCTTGAGTCTCATTCTTTGTGAGTGGACTTTTATTTTACATTTGGATTATGAATTTTGAATAAAAATTTAAAATATATATAATTATATTTTATCTATATTTTTCGTCTCTTTTTTCACAATATGAGGCTTTTATTGCATGCCTCTATCTAATTATGTTGATAGCAAAAATTAATTTTTGATTGATTAGTATGCAATAAATAGAACGTCTTTTAAGTTTAAACAGAAGCGTGAACGAAATGAAAACTCAACAATATTTTTGAATCCTTATTTTGGAAACTAAATAAAAATATTTATTAGTTTTTTGTATTCTAATTATGAACATTTTTGATTTGATTGAAATTCATTTCAATTTTCTTTACCCAATCCAAAATCTGGACTGGAGGACACTATTTACAAATTACATTTTGATGATTCAAACAGTTTATTTTGTTAAATATTTTGTGTATTTCATTTATAAAAAATGTTAGGTCAATTTGATAATTGTAAATTATACAATTTATCACGTTTATCACAAAAAAATAGATGATTTATTTTAAAAATATAATTGTAATCCAATTTTTATTTTATTTTTTTGACAAATACAATAAATTAAAAAAGTTTCGATTATTGAATCAATCTAATTTTTTATATGAATAAAATATATAAAATACTCAACAAAATAAATAATTTAAATCATTAAAATAAAATTCATAATAAGTCCCACCGTCGCAAATATACACACCAACAATGATTGGATGTGTATTCTCACTTGCACTAATATGATACTCCCTCCAATGCTTGTTCTGTCAATCTTTACTCCATAAATAGTGATGAAGAAAGTCAAGACTGTTTTAAAATACAACAATGATTAGTAGTTTGGATTTTTATGATCTGAGTGGCTTGAATATTTTAAAACGACGTCGTTTTAGGGGTAAAACGACATCGTTTTGATATATTCGAACAATTTGGGCCACATAAATTCAAGTTACGAAATATTTTTCGTTAAAATACTAGAGCAATGACTCTCTATTTTTTATTCATCTCCATAGTTTGTTTTGTGCGCTCTATTTTAGAGTCCACAATAATAATCTGAACTATTTATTTAACAAAGTCAGTTGAAAATTTGTTTATGTAAAAAATTAATCTAATCAGATATCACTAAACATATAAATGAAAGATAATTATAAATTTAAATTTCAACCATAAATTTTATAAAACAGAATGTAATATATTAATTTTTTTTACTAATGTCCAATGAAATTAATTTGTACAAACAATTTTCATTATAAAATTTACAAAATAAATAATTTAAATTATTGTGAGTGTTAAATAAAACCTACAAATTGAAATATGAAGAGATTTAGGATAAGGGCACGAAGATGGTCCATCCGGTGATGGCCCATTTTTCAAGGTGACTTGATGAAAACCTCTCTACCTTATTGGTCTTGTTTGGAAATTTGATTAATTATTGTTTGTTTTGTGTTTGAGATGATTTGTAAAATTTATTATTATTATTATTTTTATTTTTTGTAGTTAAATAGATAGTTATAAGAAAAAATTGATTAATTGATGTGTACGATATGGTATTTTGTCTTATTGATTATTTAGTATTTTTTGTCTTTATTAGCTATTTTAACAAAAATAAAAAATAAAAATTTGTGTTTGAGAAGATAATTTTTTGTTAAAATAGCCAATAAAGACAAAATAAGTTAAAATAGTTAATAAGACAAAATGTCACATCTAAATCATAATTATTTTACTTTTTCTCTCACAGTCATCAAATCAACGACCAAAAAAAAGTTCACTAATCATCACAAACACAATTATTTTAACTAGATTAAAATAGTAAAAAAAAAAATCAACTAAAATAGCTAAATTTCTAAAAGAGTTAGCAATATTATTTTATCCCTTAAATTATACCTCGATGATTGGCCGAAAATGCAAGACTACCTGATGTAATTTACTCTTTTTTATTTGTTGGAATTCATTTCCATTATGTTTACATGATGAGATACACACACCAACAATGATTGGGAGGTGTGTATTGTCACTTCCAATAACATGATACTCCGATGCTTGTTCGTCAATCTCAACTCCTTAAATGGTGAAGAAGGCAGTCAAGGCTGCGTTAAACTGCTGGAGCTGATGATGGCCCATTTGTTAAGGTGACAATTGACAAAAGCTCAATTCTACCTTATCGAATGATTCAGAATACTAATTTTGGTGCTCTAATAGAACATTAATGACATGGTAAGGAGGAGGAAAAAAAAAAAAATCAAGATCAAAACATTACATCACAGTGAGTAAGGGTCCACTGCCAGCTCATTAGAACTAACTTTAGAGTTCAAGAATTAGAGTTTCAAAATATTTTTCTTTGCAGTGTACACTTTGGAAATTTGGCAGTGAATTATCCAAAACTTAATTATGTCCAATCAAAGAATATCTAGTATGGATATTTTTCTATGTATTTGTTAATGTCTCCATACAACAATATTATTGATATTGTATTGTGAAGTCTAAAACCAATCAAATAAAATAGCACACATGTCAGTGTCCTACCATCAATTAAAAGGAATCAAATAAATTGACACACACGCTACCTTACTATCAATTAAATACATATAAATTAATTAGCACACCTGTCAATACCTGCTATCAATTAAAAACAAGCATAAACATTAAAACACCCGCCAGTGCCACTGCTGGGGAAGGGAGTTATACCTTTACTTGTAGTAAGTAAATATGATGAAATTGAGGACCTGCAACAAAAGAAAACACGACATGAACTTGAGAGTTAATAAATAAGATAATGCTTAAAGAAATTTAAGATTATGGAGAAAAAGGGAAGAGTATATGTGCTACATGTTGCCTTCTCATCTTAAATATTACATTGAGACAGTCTTTATTTTGTATGCTAACATATTAGATATTTCAGGAAGTACATCCAAAACATTTCAAGTGTGCATTATAATAGAAAAAATTTGAGAGAAACATATAAAAGAAACAGAACCTAGTCAATCATTTAAGGCAGTCTTCGATTCACTGGAATGAAAGGAAATGAAATGATCATCACATCAAAATATTTCATCCCATTAAAATATTTCATTCGCATATTTGGTTAGACTAAAAATATAATGATAAATACATTACAAATAAAATAATCTTTCACCATGATTATTCCATGATAAAGTTTAAGAAATTACCATTTCGTTCCATTTCATCTTATTTTAATGAACCGAATAGAGCATAAGTATTCTTTCTTTCAGTAGAAAGATTCAATGGTGGTATATTTCAATTATAATGAAATGATGAGTACCTAAATCGTTTCAGTTTGGAATGGCGCTATTAAGCATATCAACCAAAAGCTTAGCTTACTATAATAATAAAAGGATCAAGACAACACGGACACAAAAGATAACCTAAATATTATGTGAATAAAGATTTGCCAAAGAATTTTAACTATAAAGATGGAAAAATCATTTTAAAAGGGGGGTAAATTCAACATAACATTTTATAAGGATTGTGGGAGCCCAAAAAAAAATATATCAGTTTATTGGGAGTAACCCAAACAAGTCATAAGAATGGGCCAAGACCAAGAAGCAAGCCCACCACACAAATATCTATCAAGCAAATATCACACCTTTATAAAAGGAAAGGAGGACATAGAAGGTAGCGGGCTCTCAAATCTCTGCAACACAACACACACAGACACCCTTCATTTCTGTATCTTCTTTCTTTGATTCAAGTTGATAACTTTATCATCGAAGTGTCTCTGGCCGACAATCCCGGTTGAGTGGTGCCGACCATACTTATCTTTGCAGATTTACGGGGCAAAACTCATTTCTTTGTTGGATCTCTACAATCCATGTGAGAGGATTTTCCAAATCTCACAATTGGCGCCATCTATGAGAATCATCTAAAAGAGTTCAATAAAGTAAATAGCAAACATGTTATTGTAAGTAAAAATTCAACAATACTTTGATGGTTGAAGCATCACGAGCTATGGCTAGGCTTTGAATTTTCTCTTTGATTAATATTATTTTAAAATTATTGTAAAACCAGTTCTTGAATTGTATATACATTTGTCTGTGCTTACAAACTCTATGAAAACTTTTGTTCATGGTAAATCTTGATGAAAAGTTTTAAAATAAAACAGAGTTCATGAATTTACTTTTACTTTTGCATCTTCATTTTCTCTCTCTAAAAATGGGTTTCACACTTTTGTTTGTGAGAGTTTCTTTTTGGCATTATAAAAATGGTTGCTCAGCCAAATCCACCCCTAAGATTGTTTCTTTATTTATTGCCTTACATATACCTATGCTAAAAATTTCTGTGGAATCCAAAGGTTAGGTTCACTTTTTCTCTCTCTAGAAGAATTCCCAACAAGAGAAGGTGACAAAGATAGGGCCATGAGTTATTAAAAATAATAATAATTAATAATAATTTAGGGATAGTCGGCTACTTATGAGGCAATATATATATATATATATATACATCTAAATCCAAAAAGTTTGATCTGAAGGCAACTTCAACAAAATCCTTGTGATCATAAGCTCACAAACGCAAGATTCGGCTATCACAACTACGCTTACTTGGCAATATCTAAGAGTTGAATAACATCAATAACGCCAATAAAGGCACTGCATTGCACTTTTCAGTTACCACCTCACCAAGAAAATAAGCTCTCGTCCATTTTCCTCGACACCAACGGAACTATCAACTATCGACAATGGTTATTCGGCACATCCATGCATGGACCTTTGCATTAATCGGCAACTATTCTGCGTGAACCGGCCTTTGGAACATCCATGTATTCCGATGTCATCATCGTTCAATGACAACCTCAACTACCATTTATTAATTCAACACTCAAACCATGTCCAACACCTTTCTGAACTACAATGCCGAGAAGATGACAACACCAAAACACCAAATTACATCAATAAAGCCCAACGATGACTTAGGCAACATTATTACTCAGCAACACAGGTCAATTGGCAATGCCTAGTAGCTACCAACTTGAATACGCAATTGCTTGACTATTTTTTGACACTTGACACCACAACTCCGTCAAGCTCATCGGCAATGATAATTGTCATGAACAGTGCAAGTATATATCTTTAATCATGTTGGCTACAACTGCGATGCCGAGAATAAATTTAGTCATTCTCTTTTTGGAGTCACATCTCGACAACATGTTCCACAGCATTGGACATTCTCAACAAAAAAATAAATAAATAAATAAATTGTAATTATTAATTCATCTATCTCTTCAGCAAAAATCTCATGATTTAATTCTCGGAAGTACAACAATATTGCTCAGCACTACTATCTCGGCATAGAACTAG
This sequence comes from Camellia sinensis, assembly GCF_004153795.1. NCBI lineage: Eukaryota > Viridiplantae > Streptophyta > Magnoliopsida > Ericales > Theaceae > Camellia > Camellia sinensis. The sequence goes on from NW_021026238.1 coordinate 653,199, forward strand.
TACCTCGGCTTCAAATTTGTCAAGATTTTGGAGGTACCGAAATCAATATCTGAATGTACCAAAAGGTTCTTGTCGACTTCAAGAGTCCAGACCCACCAAACAAAAGAGCGAAAAATTAACTGACGTCCGCCGATTGTTGCGCAACAAACCAAATTTTCAAAAAATTGAAAATTCTGAAGTTATCGAAATCAAGTTTTGCATGTGTGAAGTACTCATTGAGACAAGTCCAACACATAATCGAACTTAAAACAACGCAGATATAGAGTCTCAAAGTCACTATTTCAAATCTAAGGCATTCTGCCTTTCACAATGTGTTGCATAAAGAAGATGACATAAGGATTTATTGTGCGCTTCTCGGCACAAAGTGTACCGTTCCATCTTACCACGTTCGGCTTAATCGGATGGTCCGATTTCGAGGATGCCTACCCTATAGTTTTTCGTCCTATAGATTCTATTTTTGGAGTCCAATTTTGCCAATTTTGAGCATTGGGATCCTCGAACCGACAAATCGAGGATGTTAAATGATAGATCAACTGTCAGATCGTGTCTGATCGGCATGCAATTTCAACTGCAATCTCATGAAGCTAGGTCACAGTCATCCATCTTTGCCGATCCTTCATTCATCACCTTAGCCATATACCGCCAACTAGGGAAGGACGCACAACTTTGATTTCTTTTACTTTTGGCTCTGCAACATGAAATCTATGTTGTTTGAGGTCCAATCACAACAATCCAATAGTCGTTTCCAGTTATTTGGAGCATTCCGAACACATCTGCATGGTTTGATTTTGCAAATTTCATACCTAAAATTTGCATATTTCAACAACTAACAAATATTTGGTGCTTCCCAGCCACCTGACAGCCCGAATCATTTTAGCTAGAGTCCATTTCAAATTTCTTCCAAATAACAAATTTCATTCGAAAATAAAAGGGCAAATATATGTTCTATACAATGCAGGACTGGCTTACTCCGACTCAACACAACCACGATAAATACTAGCTCAAAGACAAGAAATCAACTCAACAATCTGCTTCAACTTGTTCCACTCGGCAATTCCTTACAACGGAACGATACTATTTTTTAATGCTCTACCATTGGAGTAAGTTTTTCAGCTTTCTGTTTTTTTTGTGCCTAACAAGTCTACATTATTTGGTACAGGCAATCAAAGACACGGGATGTATTATTCATAATCCTTGCAATGTCGAAAATTGATCGGCATGAAAATCCATCACTTAAGCCTCTGAATTCGAAGTGCTCTTCTTGCTCGACACAAAAAGCATCACCTAAGCCTCCGAATTTGGAGTGCTGTCCGTGCTTGGCACAAATCGCCATCAATAAAGCCTTCGAATATGGAGAGCTCTTCATGCTCGACACGAAGAAAAATCACTTCAGCCTCCAAATTCAGAGCGTTTTTCTTGCTCGGCACGAAGAGCCATCACCTAAGCCTTCGAATTCAGAGCGCTCTTCGTGTTCAGCATGAAGCACCATCAGTAAAGCCTTCGAATTCGGAGAGCTCATCGTGCTCGATATGAAGAGCCATCACCTAAGCCTCCGAATTTGAAGCGCTCTTCGTGCCCAGCATGAAGCGCCATCAATAAAGCCTCAAAATTCAGAGTGCTCTTCATGCACAAAGCGCCATCATTAAAACTGTAATAACCCCAACCTCTGATTAACGCTAATCCATGATGAATTATGCCTAATTAGAAATTTAGTTGAATCTTGAATTAACTACATGTGTGTGTGTGTGTGCGTTGTATTGTTGTGTTTATATCTGTTAGGCATAGAAAGATCTGTTCACGATTTAGTTTCGGTTTGCGAATTGAAAGTCCTATCGGCATTCAAATCAGAAATTTACTTGATTTATGTGCTAGTTAGAATTTATAGAATTTTATGGTAGGCTTAATTAAAATTCGGTTCGGGACGACTAAATTTGATTAAAATAATGTTATTTGTTTTATTTTGTCAATTACCACTTATTAGGCCTTTTGACTCCACTAAGTTGCCTTTCTCATTTTCATTCCCTCCAACTGATGCAAAAGACGGGGGGGAGGGGGGGGAGAGAGAGAGTTGAGAGATTTGGGTCCTAGTTCAAGAATTGACTTCACAAGGGGGGAATTGGCTAGAAGATTGAAGATAATTTGAAGCTTTGAGTTGGGATCACACTTGTAATCAACTTTAGGTAAGAATGTTAGTCTCTAGCTTTGTAATTTAGTTGATTAATGCTTGAAATCAGTTATGTAGGCGAATTAACATGTGAATTAAATTAAAGGTTGGGAATTAAGAATGAACTCATGCATGCATGCATGTTTCATGGCATTTTAGAGATTTATTTCAAGAATTCCTTCATGCATATGTTGAGTCTATTCTGATTTTGGAAACACAATGAGTTTCATGTGATTTGGTAGCATTTGATCATGTTTTGAAGAGCCTTAGCTCAAAAATGTACTTGCATGTGATGTTCATCAATTGATTTTGAATTTAAGTTGCGTTCATGCAAAATTGATATGCTTTTGGGCCATGATTTCTTGAAATGATCTTTCAAACATGTTGTTCTATGAGTTATTAAGTGTTTTCCAAAGTTTTGGGCCTAGAAAATTGAGTTTGATGCTTCAAAGGTCAAAATTGAGCTTGGTGATCAAATTTGGAATTTCCAGAAATTTGATCCACGCTCGAGCGTGGGACTTTACGCTCGAGCGTGAACTCTGAGTATGTGCACTCCGCTCGAACGTAGAAGTCTACGCTCGAGCGTGAAATGCATATACCCAGAAGTTCTTGTGTTTTGCAGTTCGCTCGAGCGAGGTTCTGAGTCTCATGCTCGAGCGTAGATCGAGCGCCCGTCGAGCGTGAAAATCATGCATCCAACACTTTTTCATGAGTTTACAGTACGCTTGAGCGAGGAGATTCACGCTCGAGCGAAGCTTCATTGTCTGCATGTCTGCTTGAGCGAGGGAAGCCACGCTCAAGCGTGGACCTTATTTTCAGCAAATCTTGAGAAATGTTTTCCAACGCATTCTTGCATCCTCATTCCATCCTAGGCATTTCTAAGCCATGTTTAAGACTCCATAATGAAGATTAAGGGGTTAGAAACACACTAAGAGCAAACAACATAAGTTATGTACAATTCGAACGTATGTTTCAAATATGTGTTCGTATGTGTGTTCATGTAGGTCACGCGCCTCAGAACAAGTGAAGGGCCGCCTTACCATCTAGTTAGGGCTACCAATCATCTGTGAGTAATAACTTTGTAAAGTTATGCTTAATGTTAAGTATTTTCTGAGTATTATGATACGAAGTAATTAGTTCTTTGAAATGCCATGCTATGTTTGAAATGAATGAATGGTTGTCTAAAATTCTGAAAGTTATTCATGGCATCCTTAGCATCATAAGATATGCGTCCCTTTATGGGTCATTAGGTCCCTTTATGGGTCATCAGAAACGTCTCTGTGCACATGAGTCATCAGAATGACTTCGAGGCCGTCCCTTTATAGGCCATCGGATTTGTTAACACTAAGGGATGTACCACGTATGATTATATGCGACATCTGAATGTGGAAATGATTATGAATATATATATGAATCTGTCTCTGTTAAGAATTTGATTTCTAACTCTGTGAGGGACATCATTCATTAAATCCTTTACTCTGTTATTATTCATTGGGCTTTAGCTCATAGTTTATATTATGTATGCAGGTAAGCCGGCGTGTGACCAAGGCCAGAGTTGACGGCCTTCTGTTCTATTTTTGTCAGCCAACCGTTGTGCCTCCCGAGGAGGTTCCGATCGAAGTCTAGTTGCATGGCTGTTTTTGTACTTATGCTAGTTTCTGAATGTTTGTAAAGTCAGGTCTTGGGAACTCCACTTATGTAAATGTTTTGTAAATATTGAGGTCCTCCGACTGACACGCTTGTGCATATATACATAAGTTTCGAAACCTTCTGTCCCATGTATGTCATCACAGCTCATTGGACCCTATATATTTTGTATAATTGCTTCCGCAGCCCCTTATCTTGTGCTTATCTATTCAGAGGCCTTTGGTAATCCATGGATTACTGGCCGGTTATGATGCTAAACCTACAGGGGCGGGTTTGGGTCATGACAAAAGCCTCCAAATACAGAGCGCTTTTCGTGCTCGGCACGAAAAACCATCACATAAGCCTCTGAATTCGAAGCGCTCTTCATGCTCGGCACGAGGCGCAATCAGCAAAAGTCGTCGAATTTGGAGCAAGACATACATACATTCAAGCAGACATGCATTCATATAGTCATTCATTTATTCATTTTATTCATTTATCAAACGTGTTCTTTATCAAGAAGCCTAACATCTATTTGAACAACATAGCTCAGTAATAAAAACTTTCATTCCTTCTACTGCAGGCAATGAAATTTTTGAGGCAATTGTGGGAACCCAAAAACAACATATTGGCTTATTGGGGGTAACCCAAACAAGTCATAAGAATGGGCCAAGACCAACAAGCAAGCCCACCAAACAAATATCTACCAAGCAAATATCACACCTCTATAAAATGAAATGAGGACATAGAAGGTAAGGGGCTCGCGAATCTCTGCAACACAACACACACAAACACCCTTCATTTCTACATCTTCTTTCTTTGATTCAAGTTGCTAACTTTATCATCGGAGTGTCTCTGGCCGACAACTTCGGTTGGGTGGTGCCGACCATGCTTATCTTTGCAGATTTTTGGGGCAAAATTCATCTCTTCGTTGGATCTCTACAACCCATGTGAAAGAATTTTTCAAGTCACACAAGGACAATGATTTCACCCAAAAAAAATTTAAAAGGTACAATTTACAATAATTTGTTCTTGAATTTATAGAGGAAATATGTGAAGAAAAAATTGAATGAAAAATAAGTTGAATTTTTCACCACACTACCACACCATAAATATAGAAACAAATGCATCCAAATATTGACAGAACAAATACAGACAAAGAAGCTAACAAATATCACGTTCTTGGATTCTTACCCACATCAGTCCTATTATGCAGACAATTTGTGGGACAATATGCTTGTTTAAAATAATAAATAAAATCATTATGTTCACCATTGGATACCAACATATTCAATTTTGTGATTCCAAATTAAATTGTGATGCATGTAAGGAGACGACACAAAACACTTTGCTTGATTAGTGTATAGAAAATGGAAATCTCAGTGGAATATTGGACCCCCTTATTCTTTATAGTATGCAATTAGAATTACAAATTACGCCTTATGATACATGTTACATTTCCTTGTGGTCAGCCAAAAAATATACTATACTTTCGTAGTTGTAGAACTTATAGATAGCGTTTTGGAATGTTGGATCATATAGAGAGCTTTTCAGAATGTTAACTGCCTACATATGTACGAAAACTTCCTTTATTCATTGCCATTATGCTGAAGCCTTTCACTACACTATGGTGCCCGCACTTGCAAAGACACCAGCGGGATATTTAAAATGTGCCAGTTACTTATTTAAATGTTAAATGGAAAATATGTCCATCACACCTTTTCTCCTGACACATGAGACCTTTACCCACACATATACAAGTACATGGATGATGAAGAAGCACCATATCAGGATACTTGTCCAAATTAAAAGTTGATAGGACTCAATAATATTTGGTCCTTGTTTTCGATATCATGAATGTTGGTAATGATTGAACACTATATATATATATATATATTTGCGCACTCGGTTGATAAATTTAAATGAGTTTATTTGGAATGATTTAAATAAGTGGTTATTTTGACTTTTTATAAAAAAGATGTATAGAAAAGTAGAGAAGTGATGTGATCTAAAAAATATAAAAATAAAAATAAAAAGTGTACTTATATAGTGTACCCCAAACAAAGCCTTAGATTTTTCTTGGCCAAAGGTCTAAGTGCTCAAATATTTTATCTAAAAAGACAAGCTCAATCAAAATGACCAAAATACCCCACTACCTCCCTCACAATCAAACCATCGTATCTCTCTATTTCTCTCACTCTCTGCACAATCAGACTATCGTATCTCTCTATTTCTCTCACTCTCCTCCCCCTCTCTAGAAGTGTAAAAATGGCCCGCAGCTCGTAGGCTGTCTGAAGCCCGCCTGCGGCCTGACCCCGTTTGGGCTCGAGCCGAGCCCGAGACCCTAAACTTAGGCCTGGGCCATCATTTTGAAGCCCGACCTGTGGCCTGGCCCATTAGCTCGCTTAAAGTCCATTCAAGGCTCGCCCGAGGCCTAGTGTCTTTTTTAGCAGAAAATATTAAAGGTTTGGTTGAAAAAATTTTAAAAAACAAAAAAATTTGTTCAGGCCCACCCAAGCTCGAGCCTAGGCCAACCGGCTTGTCCAAGGTCCGAATACTCCCTAGGCCTGGGTCTGGGCCTAATTTCTGGCTCATGGGCTGACCCAGCCCGGCCTAAATTTTGACGGGAGCTCGCGAAGCCTGCCATGTGCCGAGCCAGGCCAAATTTACAACCGTATCCCTCTCTCTCCTCCACTACTATCGAATCTAGAAGGACAAACCCACTCTTTTAAGTTTTAATTAATCTGATGCCGATCGATCAGTCACATATGAAGAGCTCCGACAACGCCTCCACTGCTGCATCAAAGATCTCCGATTGAATCGCACCTCTCTCTCTCTCTCTCTATCTCTCTCCACAAAACGGGCGTCCTTCACCGTTGCCATCCACCTACCACCAGCGTCCTCACCGCTGCTATTGTCGTCTCCATCATCACCTCAGATCTGTCACTGTGCACTCAAATCTACCGCTCATTTCCTGATCTCCCTCACCTTGATCTTGCCACTGCGATCTCAGTATCGTCGATGTTCTACTGCTTCTCTGCCAACCATCGACAGGAGATCCAGATCTAGATCGAGAACCATGACATTGTCAAAATCATGGTCGTAAATCTAGTCTCGATTTTGATCAATAAACCCGACTCAAACATCAAAGCTATAATGCTTCTTCTCTCAATTTCTATATTTCTAGGGTTTGATTTTGATTTCAAATTCTTAGGGTTTCAAATTTTCTTCTAGGTTACAGCGGGTGATACTATGTATAACTCTGCAAAGTCGTTCGAGAATTGAATTTGTCTCTGAACATGTTTAAGGGTTTATATGTGGAAATAAAATTTGAGAGGCTGAGTAATATTCAAGCAATCAGTATGCTGATGATTTTGACTGCTCCATACGAGCCCTTGAATTTTTCGCTGAATTTTTATTTTTATTTTTTGTAGTTGTAGATGATTGTTGTTAGTGTTGTTGTTGTTGATGAACAGATAGAACAAACAGAGATTTGCACAAAATTTATATCTGATTTTTTTTCTTTATTATCTGTTGTTGTTGTTGATGATGATCATGATCATGATCATGAAATAGATTGCAACAGATAGAAGAAAGAGAGAGAGAGAGAGAGAGAGAGAGAGAGAGAGAGAGGCAGAGAGAATAAAATATTTGAACAAATAGAAAAAAAAAATCTAACATATAGGATTTGGTTTGCTTAGTATTTCAACAAATAGAAAAAAAAATTAAAAAATTTGAACTGATAATAAATTTGGATAGATAGAATTGTATTTAGACAAATATTTAAATAGATAAGGGAAATTTGAATTAAAAATATTAAAAAATTAAATTTGGACAGATAGAATTTTATTTGGACAAATACTTAAATAGATAAGAGAAATTTGAATTAAAAAGATTAAATAATTAAACAAATTCAGTAAAAAATTTGAACAGATAGGGTAAAAATTTTGAACAGATAGAAAAAAATTAAACAAATAGGGAAAAAGTAAACAGATAGGAAAATCTTTGAACAGATGGGGAAAACTTTTGAACATATAATCAACGAAAGTCAAAAAATAAAAATAAGTCAACAGATAAATTAAGGGGTATAATTAGAAACAAATTATCTTTCAAAACAAATAAAAAAACTTCTCACCAAAATATTTTACAAATGGTAGATGTCTCACCAACAAAAAAAAAATATCCACTGGATCTAATGTCTTATACCGTCCTTAACTTGGACTTTTCAACAATTTTCTCAATACTTTTTTATAAAAGTGATTAAACACTATATAACTCTGCAGGTTGGCCAATTTTTTTTTCCAATTTTTTATTACGCGCTATTAAATGTGGTCATACCTCTTTCAAGAGACGGGGGATATTTTTGTTCATTGGACTTGAAATTTGTGGAGGAGAAAGATTAGACAATTCAAAATCTATTTTCCGACAATTATTCAAGGCAACTGTAACTGCTTTTGGGCTAAATGTTCTAATATGGTATTAAAATAAAAAAAATAAATAAACAAGAGTTTACAAGGAATCCATATTTGTTGTTCTCTATAATCCTACATATTAATTTTTTATGTGCAGGACTCACAAATTCAATGCAGAAACAAATCCATAGAGACCAAGAGAAGACGAGTTGAAACATATATCACCTAGATATACATATATAGATATAGATACACAGATACATACATACATATGCATAGTGTGGGTGTTGATTTTTGACCACACAACCAAACAGGGAACTCAGCTGGAGAGCATCGGTAGAATAGATTAAGCCGAACAACCTATAACAAGAAGATGAGAATACCGCGGTGGTTCGTCCACTCGGGGGCACTCCGACGATCAAGTCAGTAATCTCTCAAAGATATCAATTCAAGTATTTAACTCACAAATTATTGCTCACAGTATATCACACATACCTGAGACCCATGGGGGTGCCCTGTTTTTATAAACGGCAATGACCTGATCCCTTTAGAAGCCTCACTTCAGTGGACTTAGGCTCAATGCTTATCTTGGATCCTCAGCTGGATAGAGATAAACTCTTCTTGAGCTTTATTTTTATCCAGACTGAGATCCTTCTCTTGTTCTAGGACTCTTGTCCTCTATCCACTTATCTCGGATTCTGGCATCTCTTCAGATAACCTCGGCCACGTGGCACCTCGGCTGACACTTCAGCGTCACCTTGACCACGTGCTGTTATTCACAAAATACTTCCCCACAACTGCCCCCTATGTTCCATTACGTCGGCAATCTGAGGTGATCGAACCTACATCGTTTCTGCACACTTTATGTCGGCTAAAAATTCACTCTACTCTCTTCGACCGAAATCATGACTCATTGGATTTAAGGGACCAGGACTCAACTGGCCACTTTACCAAGAATCAAGCTATTCAAGTATCTCAACCGAGATTGTTCCTTTGGTCGAGGTTACTGCCTCATTACATCAACAATCTCAAGAGTTCTAACTACGCATGAGCTGTCACGCATAGTCTTTTCAACTATTCCTTTCACGTGTCACCCTATTACTGGGTCGTACCTAACATGCGCTAGTAGGTCTCGTCATTTCTATTCGCGTAGCCTGACAGGCACGTCGTCTAAGGCGCTTTCATTACCATTTGTCGCTTTTTCAGTTTTTGACAAAACTTTCCCCCCTCTCTTCGTCTTCTCACTTTTCATTTTCCCACTCCTTCTCTTTGCTCAGAGTCTCTCTCTAAAATTTTCCAATCCGCCATTTTCGTACCTTCGAAGCTTTGAAATTGCTCCGTCTACCTCTCCTAGCAATTCACACATCGTTGTCATTTTGCCTTTTAACTGACTCCGGCAAATCTCACTCCGGCGTTCTCATTCTCGACCCCATTTAGTAAGTTCTCAATTTCTTCTTTTTAATTTCAGTCTTTATTGTTCTTGACCATGTTCTTCTATATAATTTAATTTGCCATATGTTTCACACCATATCTGTTTGCTGTGAAATTTGCATCTGTATCTGAATTTTTCATGAATACGATGTTTAATCCACTATACACGGATCAACATTTTATGCTCATCCCTTTGATTTGATTTGTTCATGTACTTGATCACATTTGCATTTTCCATGCTTCAAATTTGTTACTACTTTTATTGCATTTTCTTATTGTACTGAGTATGCCTCTTTTTTGTGTTCTTGTTTCACCTTAGATCGATTCTGAGCCCTATTTTTCGTTGTTCTTCTTGCCTGTTTTTCCCAGATCTTTGCCTCTGATTCTTGTTCCATGTTTGTAAAGTTAGGTTTGGGATTTGCTAGAAATCACATACTTAGGAAAATTGAAACACAATCTCACTTAAGCACCCAAAACCCTCTTCCTAGTGCCATTCAAGATCTAGTCGAGGTTTTCAAAACCCTTATCAACCTGTTTTATCTGAAATTTTCCATCAATCACCTTAAGCCGATATCATGAGGATGTTTAGGTAGAGGGTAGACACTCCTACAAAGCTAGAATACTTTAGGCGAGAGTTCTCTATTCCAGCCGACGTTCAACTCCGATTGGTTGGGGAGAAAGACTCTATTATGCCTGGGAAGGATTACATACCCTATCCAGTAGTCTCCATTATTGAGGGTAGAGTCAGGTTTCCTCCTGACATCCTCTTTAGAGAAGTCCTCCATTACTACAAACTTAATCCCATGCAACTGGTCGTAAACTCCTTTAGGATCATCACGCTGAGGTGGCGCGTCGGCAGAATTCTAGAATTACCCTATCCGACACCTAGTGTTGCTACACTATATGTGGCCTCAAGGCCAACACTTGCTACACATACTACCTCAAGCCGAGATCTACGCATTACAAGTTGATAGCCGATATTCCTGAGTCCAATAAGGACGCAGCAGACACTACCTAATTGTCTCGGGCAATTGGGAGTTTGCTCCAAACGATGAGCTCTACCTTTTCCCATTGTACCGTGAAGTTTTTAGAGATGATAAGGGTAAGGAATTAGTCCCCCCACAAAGCCCCTTCTTTATTACCTTATCTAGCAATCTTTCTATTTATCTGTTCCAATGTTCTCTTTTTGTCTTTGCAGCCCTTCTTCAGCCAAAAAAGAACTTCTGCTAGTCCTATGTGCCGAGCAAAGACTTGGTTCGCTTTCTCAGCTTACCAATTGAAGTCCGCAAGGCTCCAATCCTCCTCAACTATATACCGACATACCGGATTCCTTTGCCCGACGTCCCTAGGAGAAGTCAAACACCATCTTCTAGCACCACTTCACCAGTCACTTCGTCGCCAAGGTCAGATCTAGTGAACCAGCCATCCACTTTGCCCCCCTATTGATCCCTCCGGCCCAATGCCAACGTCGACGCCGAGCTCCTCCAAACGCTCCTGTCGGCAGAACTAGCAGTAGCAGACGCCGAGGTCCTGCATTCTTGGTGACTGACCCATCAAACCCCCCTTATTGCCCTTCCAGCAATTCATTTCGGTACCAAGGTTACCATTGCTACAACCGCCGACGAGATGGGTCGTAAACCAGTCGCTATTGAAAACCTCCTAACCAACATTCTTGGGGTTGTGACTGTCCAGTCCTCATTATTTCCATCTCAATCCAAGCAAAAGCCAAAGAGAATGAAAAAGGCCAAGGCCGCTATGACTCAGGTGTCTTCTTGTGATAACCTTGTTCCGTATTATGCTAATTAGTCCTTATTATGAATGTAATTATGTGTTTGATATGATTTTGTGTGCCGTCTATGTGAAAATATGTGGTTTTGAATTTCTATCTGTTCACTGTAGGAATATCTGTTTGATTATCTGCTTTGAAATTTAAATTGAAGGCCCTATCGACTATGAAACCCGAAATTGACTGCGCCATTGTGATGGGCATAATTTTTAGAGCCTACGGTGAAATTTAATTGGAAATTGATTCCGATCAAATTAAATAGATTAAATTGGTGCTTAAGTGCTCAATTATTTAATCTTAATTAATTGTGCTTATGAGAGCCTATATAAAGGACACTTATACACTCAATTCCTCTATTTTATTCCATTTTGGCTGATTTTGGCTCTCTAGAGAGTGAGAGAACCGCATTAGAGAGGGAGAGTGTAGGAGATTGAAGGTTTGATCAAGAAGCTTGAGAATTTTGAAGCTACACTCAAGAATTAAGCATAAGTTTGGAAGATTAAAGCTCCTAGGTGAGTAATCAACCCTTAATTCATGAGTTTGAGTTGTGATTTTGTGAATTGAAGCTTAAATGGTGAGTTAGATCATGAATTGAGTTAATTAAGTTGAGATTGAAGTCCATGTGTGCATGCATGTAGAGAATTCCTATGAAATTACATAATCTAGCATGTAATATGTGAATTATGAAAGATTGTGGGTTGAATCATACATGCGAGCATGGTTTTAGTTGAGCTTCATGAGAATGAACACCATTTGCACCATATTTTTGACATGCATGTTTGATTATTGGAGATATGGAGCTCATATGAGATTTGAAAACATGAGTTTTGATTATACAAAGAAATGTTGATTAATTTTGAGAATGTAACCATGATTTTGAGCAATTGACCTCATCTTGCTTGTATACTCGTGATATATGATGTATTTGCGTGTTTTGGAACCAAAATTACAAGTTTTGAACCTTTGGAGGTCGAGTTTGACCTCAAGAATAAGGTTTGGAAAACCCAGAATTCTTGACGTCCGCTCAAGCGGGGGAACCACCGCTCAAGCGCAAAATATGAGCTCCCAAAACTTTTGCAGACATGGATGTCCGCTCGAGCAGGGAAGTTCACACTCGAGCAGGGAGCCATGTAGTGAGGCTTTCAGCTCGAGCGCCCGACTTCACGCTCGAGCGTAAAAATGATGTAACCAGTACTTTACAGACCTCATGGGTCCGCTCGAGCGGGGAAGTCCACGCTCGAGCGGGGACCCCTATTTTTGAAATTTTGTAAAGATGTTTTGTGTTTCATTTTCCGTTCTCTTTCACTTCTAAGTACTTTTAGGCATGCATTGAGCATTATAAATGAATTAAAAGAATAAGAAAGAAGCCTAAAGAGGAATATGTGAATTAAGAAACGGATTGAATCTTTTGTGACCACTACAAGAAAAATCACTTTTCGCGACTAAAATAAATTTTTCGTCGCTGAAAGTAGTACAAATGGCGACTAAAATGGATTTAGTCGCAAAAATTGGTGACTTTTGCCGACTAAAAGAGTTTAGTCGCTGAATACAAGGCTTTTAGCGACTAAAAGGCAGTTTAGTCACCCAATGTGGGGGTTTTAGCGACTAAAGGTTGTTTAGTAGCCAAAAGTGACAGTTTTTGGCGACTAAAATAATTTAGTAGCCAAAAGTGATGGTTTTGGTGACTAAAAAACAAATTAGTCGCCGATTGTTGGTGTTTTGCCGACTAAAAATAGTTTAGTCGCTGAAAGTGAAGCTTTTTGGCTACAAAAAAAAATTAGTAGCTAAAAACAGTCCATTGCCGACTAAAATTCAGTTTAGTAGCCAAAAGGGGACGTTTTTGGCGACTAAAAACAGGTTTAGTCGCCAAAACTATTTATTTTTAGGCGAAACTTAATTTTTTTGCGACTAAATTATAATTAGTAGCCGAAAATGATAGAATTGGCGACTAAAAATTTAATTTAGTCGCCAAAAGTGGCCTAAATTTTTTTTTTAGTAAATAATTTATTTTTTACATAAAGTATATTGAATTAAAAAAATTATATTTATATATATTATTTTGTATTAATAGCGGTTAATATACTATATAAATAATAAATATTGCATATATATTCATGTGATGTTATTGTGGCATAGTGGAGGGAGTGTGTTGCAAAAGGTTTGGAGTGTGGTCGTGGGATGTCTCAGGTTCGAAACCTGCGAGCAACAGGTTCAACATTTTGTAATGTCTCAGGTTTGGAGTGTGGTGGTGGGATGTCTCAGGGTCGACCCATATGTGTTATGTAATGTGTAGGGTCAAGCTCTAGGGCAAATCATCCAGCCGATCACTGTGAGCAATATCTTAATAAAGATATCTGAAGTATGTTGTTTGTCCAATTGCTTACTTCTATGTAAGTCTCATGAGTTCGTTAATTTGAATGGTGGACAAATGTTTGCTATGCCAAAAGAATGAATAGGCCAAAGGCCAGTTTGACATGAATGATAGAATGAATGGGCCGAAGGCCAATTTGACATGAATGATAGAATGAATGAGCCGAAGGCCAGTTTGACATGAATGATAGAATGATTGGGCCAAAGGCCAGTTTGACATGAGTGAAAGAATGAATGGGCTAGAGGCCGTATGACATGAATGAATGGGCCAGAGACCGTATGACACAAATGATTGGGCCAAAGGCTGTCAGACAAGAACGAATTGGGCCCAAGGCCATTTGATGTGTTTGGAATCGCAATCACTTGACCTATGCATATATATATATACCTGATAGAAATATGAATTGGGCCCAAGGCCGTTTGGTGTATATTGTTTTAAATACTGTTCGTGTATTTTCCGTATTTGATATTATTCGTTGGGCCTTCGCTCACGCTCATTCATGTATCTGTAGGTGAGCCAAGGGAGGTCCAAACCCAGCCTCAGTGAAGTTTGTGTGGAACAACCAAGGTTTTGAAGAGTCAGCCCTTACGTCTCATGCACGGGACTCGTCTTCGCCCTTTTGCTATCCCGTTTTATTTTGTCATGTTGGCGAGGACTTTGGATACGTTTGTATATAGTTTTGATTGGCTGACCCAGACTTGAGTGATCCTGTCTATACAGAACTTTACGTTACTATATTTTCTGATGTGAGTTATTAACATGTATATGTATGGTTTGTTAAGATGTACCATATAAGCACAGCTCTATGGACAAAAGTTTGAAATTGCTTCCGTTTGGCCCCTTTACTCTGATGAGTTATGTCTTGTTTGGTTTGAGGCCATAGGTAATCCCTGGATTACTGGCCGGTTATGTCCTTAACCCATAGGGGCGGGTTTGGGTCGTAACACTTCTGAATCTGAGAAGGATACTGAGGGCTCTATACCGATATCAAAGCTGGCATAATCCGAGAAGAGGCCAACCGAGGCCGCAACATCTAACGCCCTACCACCAAAGAAGCCAAGGTCCGATCGCCTAGAGGGTAGTAGCAGCTTCCCCCGTAATCAGACCTGGGTGCCCGAGGTCATGGTTGGTGACCGACCTCTGACAGTCGGTGATAGCACGATAAAAAACGTAGAGGTCGACGCCGCCTGTAGACCGCCCGGAACTCCGCTCCATGCGTGAGGGCGCGAATCGTGGTTCTTAGCTACTACAGTTTGGACTCCTGTCACGGTTCTTAATCTAATCTCACAAAGTTCAATGTAAGACTGATAAATCACCAAAGAGTCCAAATCCGGCAAATCGTTTTGAAAAATCGATTTTGATCAAGAAGTGCCAAACATGGACTGCTTTTCCAGATTTCAGAGTCGCCACCTAAATATTTTATTTTTGAGAATTTTAGGAAACCTTGACTCGTGCCTAAGGCCACGTGTCCGTCATCACCAAAGTTGCCTCGGCTCGAGAACTTGGGTACGAAGGGGGAAGGTCATGAAATGAGCACCCCCGCTCGCCCGATCAAAGGATCGGCCTCTACTAACATGATACATTATTTTGAAAACACATGTGTTCTTTTTCCAATTTATTAGCTAACCTTACTATGTGATGCGCACTGCATACAAGTATAAACTCAATCACACAGATTGGAACAAAACAATTCATGTTTGTTTTTGAAAATGGTTTGAAAGTGCTACTCGCAAGTAGGCTAAGTCGTGGATTTTCCACCCTCAAGTGGGCTTAGAAAAACATGATTTTGCCACTTCAAGTGGGCTTAAAACTCACAATCATCGAGTTGTTCCAATTTAGGCAATCAAACCTTCACCCACAGGCATTTAAACAGTTATAGTAGTTAAGCAGTTAGCCTTATGGCAAGCATGCTATCATGGCAGTCACTTACACACATGCGAGGATGCTAAAGCATAAACACTTACAGTGTACTCTGAACCAAAACAGAAGCTAGTTAGAAATCCATGCATGATCCTAGCTATGTTAAGATACCTGATGCAAAACATGTAAAAATGCAATTAAGATAGGGTCGGCTATTCTAAGATGGCATAAGAATGCAACAATTGATACATGTATTCAAATAGGAATTGAAATACAATGCAGTTTGAATGATGCGCCGAGCCCGATGCATCAATACGAATGAATGATGCACGCATGCAAAGCATAAGGATGCTAATTGAAACATATCCTAAAACTAACCACTGAAAGCAGGTAAGTACAAGAGAGAAAGAAATGAGGGTTGGAAGACATGCATCACACACACGCACACTTATTACAACATTTGCCTTCTCGACGGAGGGTCTCAATAAATCAACTAAGTAGCTACACTAAGCTAATTAATTACAAACCAACTAATTAATCAAATTAATTAAGTTACAAAACCAACTAAGTATGAAAAGCATCTAAATTAGGCTGCCACAGCTCCACCTTGAATAATGAAGGATGCATGCTCGGTCGCGTCCTCCCAGAAATCCATTATCGTGCCTCATGATGCCTCTATTTGCACACCTTCTGTACTTCTGAAAATTCTGACCCACCTTAGGAACATGTTGAGGGATGGTCGGCCAAGAGGGATGGTCATTGGCCAAAGTTAATGGCCATCGGCCAAAGTTGATAGCCGATCGGCAAATTTTGGTGGTCGGTCGGCAGCTTTGATGGCCGGTCGGCCACTGCTTGCAGCAGACCACAAACAGAGGCATGGTAGTGTATTTGCAAGGAATGTGTGCACAACCATCCTCCCTATCATTTCTTAAGCTCAAGGGAATGTAGTACTCGACTCTCGAGCCACCAATCACGCATCTCAATGCATGATGGCCGAGAAGCCAAGTTTGCACAATTCAATGTTAATGAATGCACACAAAACACATAAGGGCCTCCACCTCTGTCATGCTTGATCAAGAGGGTCGGCGACCGAGATATAAGGCGCGTTTCATCACGTCAAGTATGAAACGCCCCTCGTTCCTCGTGTTTGGATCAACATCCAATCCAAACACAATGCAATGCGACAAACATGCAAACAACATGCAATGTGACAACATGCCTATCTAACAATGTTAATGTGGCAACATGCAAGACTCTAACATATGAACAATGCATGTATGGCATATTCAGAGGCTAAAGCATCAAAGCAAGTAAAGAGTATCATACAAGAGGCATGCAATACAATGCTCAATGGACTTAAACCAACTATGGATAGAGCTCCACCATGCCAAAACTAAGGCCAAAAACATGCCGAAAAGGAAGTCCAAAAGCGTATATAAGCATGCATATACATTGGCTTATGAACAAGGTATGAGGACACAACTCTCAAACACATTGAAGGAGTGGAAAATGTGAGAGTATGGCAATGAAATATGCTCTGAAATCATGTTAGAAATAATGCCAAATCATCCAAATATGACAAATAAGGCATGCTAGTAGGCTCAAAGCTTAAGGCTAGCAAAGGTACTCATACCATAGCCATATCAAACAAGCCCCAAAGGGGCCAAGATGACCCAAAACAATCTCAAGGAAAGTCAAAATAGTGCCAAAACATGCATGGAATAGAGCTAACACATGCTAGAATGGAAGGCATAAAACATGACGCATACAAGGCCAATGAGTGGGATTACACTACAAGTGTAAGAAGCAAATGAAGGATGCTCTAACCAATCAAAAACAGAGTTGTACCATGGCAAAATAAGACCAAAAAACACACTGAGATGGCAGCCCAAAAGCTTAGGCAAACATGCATGCCAATTGGCTCATGATTGAGGCATAAAGCATAACCCTCCAAAAGCATTGAAAGAGTGAAGCATGGGAGAGTATGACCACATTTCATGCACTGAAATCATATATCAAATGATGCTAAATCATGCAAATAACCCAAGCAATGCATGTTAGTGGACTCAAAACACCAAGCTAGTGAGCAAGATTGCACTATGGCTATACAAAGCAAGGCATGCATGACCAAAGACACTTAAAATAGAGCTTAAGCATGGCAAAACATGAGTAAAAGCTTGCTGGAGTGGAGCCAAAAACATGCTAGAATGATGGTCCAAGGCATGATGTATGTTAAGGCTATAGGGGGGATTGCACTACAAGGGTATGAAGCATGCAAGAGGCAATCAAACTAACCCAAAATAGAGCTAAGGCATGCTAAAATAACTCCAAAAATATGCTGAGATAGGTCCAAAATATGCTAGAGAGACATGCTACTTTGCAAGGCTACAAGTAGGGTTACACTACAAGTACTAGAAGCATGCAAGAGGTGACCAAGACAGCCAAAAATAGAGTCATGACAGGTCTAAGAAGTCACAAAAAAGTGCTCAAACAAAGCCTCAAGAAGATAGAAATGCATGCTCTTTTGATGAGCCATCAGCACAAGCCAACAAGAGTAGGGGAGAGGGGACAACCCCCACCCATTTGGGACCTCAAAACCACATTTCTACCACTAAAATTCCCCTGGAATTCAGTGGTAGGAAGGCCAAAAAGAGATGGTTTCAAAGGCTTTAAAAGGTAGCTCAAAGCAAAGCAAATAAGGCACCAAAGGGGGTAAATCACCCCTAACTCAAACAAAGCCTTAAACAACCATTTTAAACACCTCAAAATAGAACTTTTTATAGTTGAAAGAAAGGCCTAAAACAGTATGCAAAGGGGGCCAAACACTTAAGCAAAACAAGGCTTAAAGGGGGTAGCAACTCACCCTTCAAGAACCACAGCAAACCAGCACTTCTGAGCCAAAGAAAACAAACTTTGAGAGTACAAACAAGGTCCTCTAGTACCTCAGCAACAAAGCAATGGTGCTTTACTAGGTGTAGTAGTGCAAAAGTGAAAAGAAAACACACTTTAAGGCTCACAATAGCACAATATAGAGAGAGAGAGAGAGAGAGAGAGTGAAATATAGAGAGAGAGGGATATGTATATCTCTCAGCCAATATTCTGAACCTTGAGCCAAAGGGAGAAGGCTCCCTTATATAGAAAAATACAAGCCAAAGCTTCCTTGACAAGCTAAGCCTTGTTTGAATCCATCCATACACGTGTATGGAGGATACACAAAGTGATCAATAGCTGGCACCAGCTGGAAGAAAAATATCTACAAAAGTAGAAAAAGGGGGCTCGGCCAAAAAAAATGGCCGATCGGCCATTAAAGTTGCCGACCGACCATCAAATGTGCTGACCGGCCACCACTGATGGCCGATGGAAGGAGGGCACGGCCGATGGGCACAGGGCCTGGCTGATGAGTTGCAGGGCTGGCCAACAGGCCACCCTCTTTCCTCAGAAACAAAGCCACAAGCTCTTGATCCACAACCAAGCACAAAACAGACAAGTTGAGAGGTTCCAAGGCAAGGCGCACAGCCGAGACCTTCAGGAACTCAAAACAAACACGAGCATGGATGATCATCGAGTGTTCAAACGATGACGTCCAAGTCTTGAGGACGGTCAAAAATGGGGTGTCTACACCACCCTGTTAACGATCGTGCTCCTTCTAGTTGACATCAATCATATGGCTGATCGACACGAGCATGAGAATTTCAGCCTTATGATGCAACACTCCGTGTAAGTAAGCTTCGCACTGTATCCTTTAAAGCTTTCCAACACTTAGCCAAATTTTTACTAATATGTTTCGTTCCTTGCAAGCCATCCAACATGCACATTCGTATGCGGACAAGACTGAGATCGTGAGGAAAGAGTTGGTAAAGAAAGCCCAAGAAGCTGCCAAACTCCTTTCCTCACTAAACCATGCCGAGACCAGCAACTGAAATTTGCTGGATTAGGCCAAGGCTGCTAAGGCTACTCAAAACCAAGCTGAGGCTAAAGCCGAAGTTGCTGAGACCGCTACCGAAGCTGCAAAGGCCGACGTTGAGGCTACCAATGCCAGGGCAGTAGAGTCTGAGGCCAAGCTCAAGGAGGCCATTGAATCAAAGGAGGCTGAGGTCAAGGCGGTCGACGAAAAGGCCTTTGAAGAAGGCTAAGTTTCCATCCGTGATCAGTACAAAGAGAAAGTCAATCTAGCCTACAACAAAGGCTACTACTTGGGATGGGTGGTTGCTCTTAACAAACTGGCAATGCCTCTTAACTCGCCACTTCGAGATATTACTCAACTGCAAGTTCCCTTCCCTCCTATAGACACCCCATTTTTGACCGCCCGTAAGACTTGGGTGCTACTGATTGACCACTCGATGATGAAAGTTATGCTATCCAATCGCTCAATTTCTTCAGTAAGAAGAGCTTCTAAATCCCAACCTTACACTCCATTTTGGACCGAAACGTTTTGTTTGACCAAAACAATTTTAGACCTTAAAACTCTCTCTTTCAAAATATTTTTGAAAATTCTTTTATGATGTTCCGAGGCTCGCATTTCGTTAAAAATTGCACTTTTTGATAAACCGAGCAAGGACAAAGTGGAAATAAATGGAAGAGATGTGAACTCTTTGAAAAATCTTTTTAAACATCTTATTAATAGGTTTAGAGTTGAAGAAAATTAGAGGGGAGGGAAGAAACCAAGTTGGGAGAGAAGTTAGGCGTCAACCGTTAAGGGAAAACTGAGCAGCCTCCACTAAATCAGACCTATCCTTTTGTACAAATGGACTTTAATTATGGGGCCACCACCATTAGAAAGTAGACTTCCAGGGGTTCAATTTAGACTCAAGAATGACCTGCAAAGGGCTCTGGATGAAGGAGATATATCCATTTGAAGTCGGGCCTGGAAGTAGATTTTTACTTCTGGCTTGTCGGCCAATGGTGAAAAACCAAGATATTTTTTTCCAGTTGTCCCCCAAAAGCTCTAGCTGTCCAGGGCTTGATATTTTCGACCCAAGGCTCATATTTCATCCAACCCCATGTCTTTCTCCCTTTTATTTAATCGCTTTTGATGGTTAGATTAGGGACATGTTTCAATTAGCATACCTTATGCTTGCATCCATTCATCTTGTCTTGCATGCACCGAGGCTCGGCGTATCATTCAAATTGCATTGTCATTTCAATAATTCTTTGAATACGTGTTTAATCACATGTTATTGAAATTGACTCATATGTCATATTAGTAGCCGAGCCCATTAAATTGCATATTGTATGTGTTGCATTAGACATTTTGTATAGTTAGGAATCATGCATAGTTTTCTAACTCATATCTTCTTAGCTTGGAATACTAGGTGAGTTTAGCATACTTGCCTGAGTGTGAGTGATTGCCATGACTAGCATGCTTGCCACAAGGCTAAAGGCTTACTTGATAAAATGTTTGAATGCCTGTAGATGAAGCCTTGTTGTTTGAATTGAAACGATTCAATAAAATGTGCGTTTTAAGCCCACTTTGTTAAGTGACAAATAATCTTTAAGCCCACTATGTTTGGTGGCAAATTTGAAACTTTAAGCCCACTTGAGGTGGCAAAATTCAAACCATTTTCGCAAAAACAAACATGAGTTGAATTGTTCCAACTTGAGCAAACTAGTCTATATTTGCTTGTGCGCATCACATAGTAAAGCTAGCTTAATAACCGGAACAAAAGCACATAGTGTTGATACAAATCATATCATGATTAGTAGATGTTGATCTTTGATCGGGCGAGCGAGGGTGCTCAATTCATGACCTTCCTCTCTCGTACCCAAGTTCCTGAGCCGAGGCAACTTTAGTGATGACGGACGCATAGCCTTTGGCACGAGTTAGGGTTTCCTAAATTTTTCCAAAAACAAAAAATATTTAGGTGACGACTCTGTATCTGGCAAAGCAGTCCAATTTTGGTATTATTTGATTTTAAATCAATTTTCCAAAAAGATTTGTCAGATTTGGACTCTTTGGTGTTTATCAGTTTCATATTGCACTTATGAGATTAAATTCAAAGCCACGGGAGTCCAAACTGTAGGGCTTTTTTTCAAACCTTCCAAAAGGGGACGCAAAAAAGTCGAGCTACACCTCCCTCTCCATCTGAATCTGAGGAAGATGGCAAAGAAGAAGATGCCGAGGCTGAGGAAGGGGTTGAGTCCAAGGTCACTACTGGGGTTAAGTCCCCTCACTCTGAATGATCAAGTCCTAGACTTGACTCAGGATGATGAAGAAGAGGCTTCCAAAACTGTCTTTCCCAAAACAACTTTTGAGGTCGAGGTCACTTTAGTCAAGAAAAGTCTAGATCAGACCCTCTTTGAAATCGATGTCGAGATTGCGGTTGAAAAGTCTGCCCAGCTATTGTCTGAGGTTGCAACAACTCCAACTGCCGAAGTCGAGCTGTCTAAGAAAAATGCTGAAGATCTTAGTCCTTATAATTTTTCCTTTTTCTATGTACTCTTTCCTTTGTAATCGTTTATGCTTGACTAGTTTTTGTTTTTGGCCAATGTGCCCTTGCAAATGGACAAGTTCATCTTTTATGAATACCAATCTTCCCTGTTTCTTATAAGTGTTATATGTTTGTCTCTTTATGCTTGATCTACCTTAACTATTTTGTATGCTTCCATACTTAGGATATTTTTGCACTTCTCTTAATTGCAACTTACTTGTGTAATCACTTTGGGTTAGAACACCTCGGACCTATATCACCTCGGTCCCATATCAACTCGAGTACAACCTTAGTTAGTCATCTTAGACCAATATACCTCGGAGTTTATTTTTGCTGCGATCTCGTCCAGCTGGCACTATATAAAAATTCTTTGAATAACTTTCAACAAGTTTTGTTTCCTTACTTGTACTTGTTGTGTCTTGTCAAGACTTCACCCTTCCAACCATTCCAAACTTGGCAGCCTGGTTGTTTATCTCGAGTAACAAGTACCTCGGGTATTCCCTTATCTGTTTACCTTGGCTGACTCCAACTTGTAAATTTTTTTTAAAAATTTTAACAAGTGTCAAGCTCATTCCTTATTCTTGCTCCCTGCCCCCTAATGTGAACCTAAGTACCACTTATGTTCACATTAAACATGCATCTCCAATTTTTGCCGAAGTCTGATTCAAACAAATCGTAGCCGAGGTTTTCTATCTTGATGTCTCTGTTAATCTGACTAGATCAAACTTAGTTCAACTCTGTCGTCATGGCAAGTTAAAGTTACTTATCACGTTTCATTATGAAATATTTCCAACTTAGTTCAATTCTACTATATGGCAAGTGTTAATTCAACTCTACCATATGGCAAGTCTAAGTTACTCGTCATGTTTCATTCTGAAATATCACGAACTTAGTTCAACTCTATCATATGGCAAGTCTAAGTTACTCGTTATGTTTCATTCTGAAACATTGCTAACTTAGTTCAACTCTACCATATGGCAAGTGTTAACTCAACTCTACCATATGGCAAGTCTAAGTTACTCGTCATGTTCACCATGGGAACATCATCATAAGAATGTCTTATTTTCATCTGGGGCATACATTACTATCTGTTGGTAGCCTCTATATGCATCCAGGAAACCCATCCTCCCATGCCCTGAAGTGGCATCTACTAATTGATCAATCTTGGGCAGTGGAAAACTGTCCATGGGGCAAGCTTTATTCAGGCTGGTGAAGTCCACACAAACCCTCCACTTGCCATTCTTCTTTTTCATTACCACTATGTTGGATAGCCAGGTAAGGTAGTTCACCTCCCGAATGGCCTAGGCTTCTAACAGCTTGTCCACTTCCTCCTCAACTGCCTCCACATGTATCAATGCCGGCCTCCATGCTTGATGGATGACAGGTTTAGCTGACCTGTCCACATTGAGCCTATGACAAGTGACCTCGGGGTCAATGCCAGGCATCTGATAGGGCGTCAAGGCAAACACTTCTATGTTTGCTCACAAAAAAGTCTCCAACTCCTTTTCCTCCTCCTCGGCTAAACCTAAGCCGAGAAGGAAGAAGCGCTCCTCATCACATTCTTGGACCAAAATCTTCTTCAAAGCTTCCTCACTCTTGTCGGCTGGTTCTTTACCGACATCATCTAAGACCTCCATGTCCTCGTCTTCGATTTCCACTATTTCTACTTCCCATATGTTGCAGGTGGACTTCATTGCTTCCATGGAGCAATTTTTCATTTGCACATAATCCCCTCTGACCTCCTCAATCCCTTGTTCGATTGGAAATCACAACAGCTGGTGTAACGTTGAGGAAATAGCCCTCATTGCATGCAACCACAGTCTTCCCAAAATAACATTGTAAGGGGAGGGGGTGTCAATTACTGTAAACTTTGTGTTTACTTTCTTGGTGCCTACCTGCACTTCCAAACTCATGGCTCTTAAAGGCCGTGTCGGCGTCCCATTGAATTCAACCATCAAGCTGTCGGATTGTTCTAGATCATCTGGGTGAAGGCCGAGCTCCTTGTAACATCTAACATACATGATGTCACAAGAACTGCCTTGATCAACCAATATGCACCTCACCTATCATTCTCCAATCTTCAATGTTATTACCAGGGTATCGTTGTGTGGGTGCTGCACCATATCCAGGTCTACCTCAGTAAAAGAAACCATTGGTCTCTGGTACTCATTTGTCCTAGTCTTCTTTTGCTGGACCTAATACACGTGATGTAGGTGCCTTACTCTCTAGGTGTCCCCTCACACATCATTCTTATTGACCTTCGAGTGAATCACATTGATCACCCGGTGTCCATCTGCTTGCTGTGGTGGTAGTGATGGAGGTGGTGTTGCTAGTGCCTGGAGAAGCCTTGCATACTCTTTCCTTGTCCTGGCCTCATCTACTAGGTGTCTTAGGTGACCCTGTCTGACCAAATGCTCCAAGTACATCTTCAGAGCCCTACATCTCTAAGTCAAGTGCCCATCCTCATTATGGTAAGCACAGTGCTTCCCAATGTTCCTTCTCATTAACTCACTAGGGATCTTCTCCAGCGCTCTGTAATATGGCTGGTTCTTGATCCTTTCCAAAACTTTGTAGATCGGGATCCTAAATATAGTGGTGACTACCTGTGCAGCCCTCAACCCTGTCTCCTGCCTGTTTACACCAGAATTACCTCGATCTCGCTTCGGCGAGCCGCTTCTCTTCTCTTGCTTTGGTGTCTTCATTCCTTGCGTGTCCTCTTCTACTCTGACATATTTCTCAATCTGTGCCATGTGCTCCTCCATACTTTTTGGTAGGATTTTTGCAAGTGATTTTCGAAGTGGGCATTCATCATCCAGGTCATTCTTAAAAGATATGACCACCAGCTCATGGTTATAAGCCGAAATTCGCTTGAATATCTCGTAATATCTCTTGGCGTATGCCCTCAGGCTTTCACCATCGCTAATGTTCAAAGCCAGTAGGGAGTCTACCCTTAGTGGCTACAACTTGTTTATAACAAACCTGGCCACAACCATCTCAGCCAGACTCTTCACAGTTCCTCTCGACAACTTATGAAACCAATCAGATGCTATCTCTCCAAAGGATGAGGGGAACACCTTGCACAGTAGTTGCTCATTCCCGCTCCACAAAGCCATGGAATTTAAATACAAGCCGACATGAAAGTTTGGATTAGACTTATAGTCATAAATCTGGAATCTCGGCATGTGGAATCTCTTTGGGGCCTCAAACGCATCCAACTCCACTAAGAACGACATCCTTGGCTTGACAGGGGATGTGATCTTGGCGTTGTGTCGCTTCCTCTAGAGGTAGTCTCTCAAATCCTCCTTCGTTTGACCGGGAGCTTGGCTATCAATAGATTTCAGCCTTTTTTGTGCACTGCTCCTGGTGTAATTGTGCGTCCGTTTGGACTTCTCCTCATCTAATGCATTAAAACAAAGACCTTTCCTCTATATGTGCCGTGATTCTTTGGCATAGGTCCCCTTGGTTAATGGTGTCTTCTGTGACTCACCTCTTACTGACTCTGCTCACCCGACATCTCGTAACGGCTGGTGTGAATGTTCCTTTCCCTTGCCGTGTTGTGGGACTACTAGGATTGTCTTTTATCCCCTTTTTGGACATTAGTCTTGGCCACTGGTGCCGATGTATCCTGCAATGGGAATGGTGGTTGCATCACATTATTCTGCATTATGAAGTTGACAACCAACTGTAGGTCTAACAACTTGTTTGTCATTTCTTTCATCTTGCCATCCCACCTCAGACATCTATCCTTCCATACCTAGAGGTCGCTTTTGTTGTAATATTCATCTCGACCACCCTTCTTCGGGGCGTTACCCTCTTTGCCGACGTCCTTCTCTTCAGGATTTGGATCTTGTGCTCGTTCATTACAATTTTACTCCCCAACATTAGGATCTACATGCTCACCACTTTCACTGTGGATGTTGTCCCCAATCTTTTCTTTCGGCCCGTTGTTAGCTGTCTATTCTTCTTAAATTCCCACAGATGACGCCAAATTGTGGGTGTTGATTTTTGACAACACAATCAAACGGGGAACTCAGCTAGAGAGCACCGGCAAAATAGATTAAGCCCAACAACCTGTAACAAGAAGATGAGAATACCACGGTGGTTCGTCCACTTGGGGGCACTCCACCGATCAAGTTAGTAATCTCTTAAAGATATCAATTCAAGTATTTAACTCACAAAGTATTGCTCACAAGATATCACAAATACCTGAGACCCATGGGGGTGCCCCTTTTTTATAAAAGGTAGTGACCTGATACCTTTAGAAGCCTCACTTTAGTGGACTCGGGCTCAATGCTTATCTTGAATCCTTAGCTGGATAGGGATAAACTCTTCTTGAGCTTTATCTTTATCCAAACTGAGATCCTCCTCTTGTTCTAGGACCCGTGTCCCCTATCCACTTATCTCGGATTTCGACGTCTCCGCAGATAACCCCGGCCTAGCCGAGATTATCTTGGCAACGTTACCAGGCCACGTGGCACCTCGGCTGACACTTCTGCGTCACCCTGGCCACGTGCTTTTATTCACAAAATACTTCCCCACACATAAGTATATATACATTACATATACAATTATACATTACCATTGTAAATACTAATATAGCTAAATAAAATAGAATCAAAACAACAAATTCTAAAATCGAATTAGCTTCATGGCTTTTAATGACAGTATTGGTAAATTCTATACAATCATGGTCATAGAATTGGGACCAAGTAAGTTCTAATGATATAAATGGTATGAATCAACACAAGTATTGGTGTGTTCATGATAGCTATTGGCTGTTGGATTTACTCAATATCATAGATGCATTCAAATATACGATCATTTGTTATCTAAAACTTACAAAGTTTCAAACTACCAAAATTGCATAACTATCATTAGTGTGTATAGATAAAATACTACATAATTATCATTAGTTTCTCTTCGACCTTGCTTAGAACCTGTTTGTAGAGTTCTGATTTCCTCACATCGTAATATTTTTGTGAACTTTTGGCCGACTTTTGGCATGTTTTTTTTTTTATCCATATGCTTAGCATTAGCATATATAGATATGTGGAATTTCAAACTCATGGCCATGCTTAAACTACTATTCTAACAACCTGCTTTTGTTGTTGATACAAGTACATTGGGCCTATTCAGAACAAGGGAAATACATTACGCAACCTAAGGTTTAACGAATTGTTGATAAGAAAAAAGAAAATTGCATATGAAGAAGAGTTTCAACTATTCCAACAAAAATCCAACAGTTCCAAAATTCAAAGAAACATTCCAGAAATATTCCATATCATATACGTATATATATGGAGAAAATTACAATGTACACCCTTTCAAATGGTACACATTGTAAAAAAGTTATGATTTTTTATGATGAACATTATGATTATTTATGATATGTGTTATGACATTTTGTAATAAAGTTATAAATGGAAAATTTATGATGTGCATCCTAAAGTTAGAAATCATGACATTTTGTGATTTTTGTTATGACACTTTGAGATTTTGTTATGACATTTTTCAGTGAAAAAAAGTTATGGAATTTGTAATGAAGAAGTTATGACATTTTGGGTTTATGTTATGAAATTTTGTGAAAAGTTATGAAAAGCATACCATATGCACTTTTTTGAAGGTGCACATTGTAACATCTCCCATAAAATCTCTAAACATTTAAAATACATCTATTTTTGAATGAATACATCTAAACGCATTATGGAAGAACATATATAAATTACTTTTAGAATTAACACCAAATAGAGGAAAATAAAACAAATTAATCCTATTAAGGAAGAATTGACAAACAATCAGACACCACCTTCTTACATTTATTTTTAGGGAAAATTAGTCTAAGGTCCTTCTCCCATTTTTAGTAACGGAAAAGGTCCACAATATTATTTTTTGATGTCTAAGGTCCCTAGACCCACACCGAAATATCATATTAGAGAAATTTGATTCTGCTCTTCTTCTTCGATGCCTAACTCTCAGAATCATCAACCCTAGAGTTAGACCCAAAAAACCCTCCTCTCTCTCCTTGGCAGTTCGCTCACGTGGACCGGTAGGAAGCAACATCAGATCTACGTTGGTGAGGCGTTTGGCAGGGGTAGAGTTGTTGAGCTCGAAGAGAGGGATTTTTTTGGGCTTCTTCTTCTTCATCTTCGTCTTCGTCGCCGCAAAAGAAAGTGTCACACCCCAAACTTGCCCCTAAAAGTTCGGGCATGACCCATTAAAAAACAGACATATAACCTGGTATATATAGCATATGGGGCCTTATCGGAAGCACAAAATATTAAAAGAATATTAAACCAAACAAACTCCATTGAGCTATTTCTAGTATGCCAGGATCTCATACATCACATGCACCATAATAGGCCGATAAAGTCCAAAAATATTCCTTAGCAGTACTTATACACAAACATATATACATACCCAGCCCTATAATCGGGCATGTACAAAACTATTGAAGTTATATACATTCATCCTTAGATGGCCAATCAAAAGTAAGCCAACATTCAACAAACTTCACAAAATAAGTGGCCTTGGATAGTGCCTGGACATACGAAGGTTGACAAAAGAAACCGGGCGTCATGGGTTAGAACTGACCACCTGGTTGGTTACCTACAGAAACAGACATATAGAGAGTGAGCCAGGCTCAGTGAATAGTAATATTTAAATGAAACAATGCTTAACTCGAAACATGACATATATCAATACATATGGAAGTGCAGAGATCACATGGTTAGCCTGATTCTGTGTTCATTTCATAACGGCCTTAGGCCCAGACTTGAACATAAAAGCTTGAAACATAACATCTTAAATCATAATGACTTAAAGCCCGTGAACATGGTGGCATAATGCCCTTGAACATGATGGCATAAAGCCCTTAAACATGGCGGCGTAAAGCCCTTAAACATGGCGGTGTAAAGCCCTTAAACATGGCGGCATAAAGCCCTTAACATGATGGCATAAAGCCCTTAAACATGGCGGCTGTGCACATTTCTCTTTGCATCAATACTAGTGGTGGTGGTGGTGGTGTTGTTTTGCCTCCCCCATTTTTTTAAAGTTAAAAACCATAGCTGTTAGTTCTTTACATAATCTGGAAATTTCTCTGGATAGATTTTCTCTGGTCTAGAATTTCTTTGGGAAGTCCAGAGAATTTCTCTGGATGAAATTGAGGGACCTTGGACATTATGAAATTATTAGACGTCCTTTATACTATAAAACCTTAATACCAGGGATCTTAAAAAAAAAAAAAAAACCCCTTATTTTTATTCATTCAACTTTTAATTGATTAAACAATTCAATGGTCTTGATTAGTGGTGTGGGCGGGGGTTAGGGTAGGTTGAGATGTTGTCCAATCTCACTTCAAGTTGTGCTGAAAGCTACTCAGGTCACCCAAGTTTGAATCGTAACTTAAGATTGTCAGTTTAAGTCCGACCCGTTTATTTTCTCATAATTCATTTTTTTCATACAAAACTGGTCTAAACATGTGGTTGTTGTTATCCGATCAACTTGATTTTTTATAGGAATTATATATTCAATGAATTCTAAAATATGAATGGTGTAAATTATCGAAATAGGCTAAAAAAATAAGCCCAATAGGCCCAACAACACTTCACGTGCGGCAAGCTCTCCCGCACGTTGCGGCAAAATGTCCCGCACGTGCCTTTTAGACAGTGGCCAAGCCCCTGTTTTTCACCATTTCCCGCACGTGCGGCCATGACTCCTGCACGTGCGGCCATGATCCCCGCACGTGCGGCGATTCTGCCCAAAATTGTCCGAAAATTCTTGCAAAATCCCACCTTTTGGAAAACATGAACAAGGCTCAAAATAACTTTCCTAATTGGTAAAACATGACCCAAATTCATATAAATACAATGACAATTACATACATCAAACTAATATACTTTAGTTCAACATACACAAGTCCATAAGAGTTCTTTCTTTACATGCCCATAAGCATACTTTGACATAAAGCCATGCTCACACACTTGAGTTCAAAGTAAGAAGATAAAATATAACTTCTCCATGGTTAATTTCAATTGAATCAAACAACCAAGTAAGGTTATCTTGTCCATTAACTTCTTACACACATATAGAATCATCATTCCAACCCCTAAGTGACATGATCATGAGGGTATTTCACACATCCTAAGAAGAAGAGTTATGGGAGTTAATTGAGATAGCCTTATACATACCTTGTGCTTAAACTTCCTCAAATTCCCAACCCTTTTGATGATCTCCTCCCTCTACCCTTCAATTTCTCTCTCTCTTCACCTTCTCTTAAGAGGTATATGATTCCTAAGTCTTAAGGTCAATAAGACTCTTATAAGCATGTATATATATATAAAGCTTGAATAGGGACGAAAATTAATCGTTTAAGCATCCCCAAATTGAAATTTCACAGAAGCGCTTAATATTACTCAAAAATTATGCTGATTACATATGTGAAATCAATTTCGGATAATTAAGCCTCTAAGGCTTCCAATTTCTGATTTAAGCATTCTCATGTAACAGATACTTGTCCTATCAAACAGATAGACTCCCTTAAACATGCCTTAAACATGAAGTTCACTTTCTTATCCCTAATTTCTCATAGAATTTCACGATGAGCATTCAAAAACTTAAAACAAGAACTGGGAATATATTAGAAAACTTATACGAGGGTTGGGTTATTACACTCTCCCCCCTTTAAATAAGTTTGGTCCCCCAAACTTGTTTTACCTTAGGGTAGGAACAATTGTGGATACTGAGATTGCATTTCCTTCTCTCTTTCCCAAGTCGCGTTAGTTCCGTAATGCTCTTGCCATTCCACTTTTACTATTGGAATTTCTCGATTTCGTAATTATTTCACTTGCCGGTCCAATATGCGGATTGGTTTTTCCTCATAAGTTAGCTTGTCATCCAATTCAATTTGGTGGTAATCAATGACGTGTGACGGATCCGAAAGGTATCTGCGAAGCATAGAGACATGAAACACATTATGTAGTTGACTCATATTTGGCAGGAGCGCAACTCGGTAAGCTACTGGACCTACTCTTTCCAGAATTTGAAAGGGACCAACATAACGGGGTGTCAATTTACCTCTTTTTCCAAACCTTGGGTGGCCTTTCATCGGAGTGACCTTTACAAAGACATGATCATCCGCTTTAAATTCTAAGTTCCTCCGTCGGTTGTCTGCATAACTTTTCTGTCTACTTTGAGCAGTTTTCAATCTCTCCTGAATAATTTTAACCTTTTCAGTGGTCAACTGAACAATTTCAGGCCCAAGTAAGGATTTATCTCTAACTTCAGCCCAACATACGGGAGAACGACATGGTCTTCCATACAGAGCTTCATAGGGTGCCATTTCAATACTTGACTGGTAACTATTGTTGTATGCGAACTCTATCAATGGTAGGTGGATTTCCCAACTTTCTTGAAAATCTAACACACACATTCGGAGCATATCCTCTAGAGTCTGTATCGTTCTTTCAGATTGCCCGTCAGTCTGAGGATGAAAAGCTGTGCTGAACTTTAACTCGGTACCCATGGCTTCTTGTAAACTTTGCCAGAATCTGGAAACAAACTTCGGATCTCTATCTGACACAATTGAGACCGGTATACCATGCAGCCTTACAATTTCGTTCACATAAATTACTGCCAATTTGTCTGCATTATATTGAGTCTTCACAGGTAAGAAATGGGTGGACTTAGTTAATCGGTCCACAATGACCCATATTGAATCCATGCCTCGAGGAGTCCATGGTAACCCCACGACGAAATCCATGGTCAAATGTTCCCACTTCCATTTTGGGATTGGAAGGGGCTGTAGTAACCCTGCTGGCCTCTGATGCTCCGCTTTCACTTGCTGACATTGCAAACATTTAGAGACGAACTTCGCGATCTCTTTCTTCATACTTGGCCACCAAAAACTTTGTTTCAAATCTCGGTACATTTTGGTACTCCCTGGATGTATTGTGAATCTTGAAGTGTGTGCTTCTTCCATCAGTTTCTGTTTAAGCTTCAACACATTGGGGACACATACTCGATTTTGGAATTTGAGAACCGAATCCACTAAACTGAATCCTGGTTTTGGTTTTACCTCTAACTCATCACATACTTTCTTTAGAGTATCATCCTCCATTTGTTGTAACTTGATCTCTTCAAGTAAAGTCGGTTGAGCCATTACTGCTGCTAGTACTGTTTCCTGTCCATGTATCTTAAACTCCACACTCATTTTGTCCAATTCACTTACCAATTCCTTTTGCTCTGTAAACAGGTTGGCCAAATTTCCCATATTTTTCCAACTAAGAGCATCTGCAACCGTGTTGGCCTTACCAGGATGATAATGGATCTATAAATCGTAGTCTTTAATTAACTCTAACCACCAACGTTGCCGTATGTTCAATTCCTTCTGGGTAAAAAGGTACTTGAGACTTTTGTGGTCGATGTAAACTTCACAGGTAGTACCATACAAATAGTGCCGCCATATCTTTAAAGCAAAAACTACCGCCGCGAGCTCAAGATCATGCGTGGGATAATTCTTTTTAGGGGGTTTAAGATGTCGTGAAGCATAGGCGATAACCCTTCCACCTTGCATAAGTACACACCCTAATCCTTTATGGGACGCATCATTGTAAATTACAAACCCTTCGGTGCCAGACAGTAAAGCCAGAACTGGAGTTGTGGTTAACTTCATCTTCAATTCCTAAAAAGCAGATTCCCGCTCTTTTGACCATTCATATGCAACTCCCTTTCGAGTCAATTGTGTAAGTGGCACAGCAATTTTAGAAAAATCTTGAACAAATCTCCTGTAATAGCCAGCTAACCCCATAAAACTACACACTTCGGTCACATTGGTAGGAGTCGGCCATTTCACAATCGCCTCAATTTTGTGTGGATCAATAGAAACTCCTTCCTTTGTGATAATATGCCCCAGAAATGCCACCTCGAGTAGCCAGAATTCACATTTCTTTAGCTTTGCATACAATTTCTTTTCCCGGAGGGTTTGAAGAATTAAGCGAAGATGGGTCTCATGAGCTTCCGCATTCTTTGAATAAATGAGGATATCGTCAATAAAGACCACCACAAATTCATCCAAATAGGACTTAAAGACGCGGTTCATCAAATCCATAAAGGCTGCTGGGGCGTTAGTAACTCCAAAGGGCATAACCAAAAATTCATAATGACCGTACCGACTTCAAAAAGCTGTCTTCTCAACGTCATCAGCCTTGACTTTTAATTGATGGTATCCAGACCGTAGATCAATCTTAGAAAAGACCTGTGCCCCTTGAAGCTGATCAAATAGATCATCGATTCTTGGCAATGGATACTTATTCTTGATTGTGACTTTGTTAAGTTCTCTGTAATCGATACAAAGCCGGAGTGTTCCATCCTTCTTCTTTACAAACAAAACTGGTGCACCCCACGGAGATACACTCGGACGGATAAATCCCTTGTCCAGTAAATCTTGCAACTACATCTTCAATTCTTTCATCTTAGCTGGCGACATTCTATACGGAGTCTTAGAAATGGGTTGAGTTCCCGGTGCTACTTTAATTGTAAACTCAATTTCACGGTCTATTAACTGCCATGGTAATTCTTCTGGAAAGACGTATGGAAATTCACAGACAACTGGGATCATGTGGTGGGTATTCCCATTCACCACTTGCCCTTCTAGAACACTGCATAAGTACCCCTGACACCCTTTCTGAATTAATTTACAAGCCCTTGCTGTGGAAATTAAATAAGGTGGAGAAGTCACTCCATGTCCCTGAAAGATAGACCCTGATTGTCCCGGAGGGTGGAAACTGATTTGTTTAGTCAAACAATCTATAGTTGCACCATATTCACCCAACTAGTCCATTCCCAGAATAATATCAAAATAGGCCATATCAAGAGGTAACAGATTGGCATATACCCGAATATCCCCAAGTTGGAGTTCACAAGCAGCATATACAGAAGTACAAATCATAGGGCCTCCCAAAGGTGAAGACACACACAACATATAAGACAGTTTTTCTTCAGTTTTATCTAAATTAGGAGCAAATAGTTTCGACACAAAAGAGTGGGTGGAGCCAGAATCAAATAATACATGAGCGAAATGACCGTGAACAATAAATGTACCTGACACCATTGTTGCCGCATTTTGCACATCTCCCGGAACCAATGCGAACACCCTGCCCTGTCTCGCAGTGTCTTTATTATTAGTAGGTTTAGCAGTTGCCTTGGTGTTGGAAGTTGGTGCAAACTCCGCTGAACTTGTAGCGGTCCTAT
Organism: Camellia sinensis; assembly: GCF_004153795.1. Taxonomy (NCBI): domain Eukaryota; kingdom Viridiplantae; phylum Streptophyta; class Magnoliopsida; order Ericales; family Theaceae; genus Camellia; species Camellia sinensis. Next base: position 687,523 of record NW_021026238.1, read on the forward strand.
TATTACTCTGTTGACTTCTTTGAGGGCAATCCTTGATCAAATGACCCGTCTTACCACATTGAAAACAGGCTCCAGACTTCCGATAGCACGTCCCACGATGCTTCTTCCCACATTCCAGACAAGTTGGCATCGAATCCTGGCTAGGGGTAGTAGTATTTAAATTCCCTAAAGCCGGCTTCTTGTTTGATGGAGTAGATGATCCCTTCGACCATTGAGTATTTTGCCTCTTCCCTTTCCATTCCGAAATTCGACTCTGAGTAGCAAGATTCCCTTCCGCTATAACAGCCCTCTCCAATACATCAACGTATGTGGGTAACTTCAACATGTTGACCTTATCCAGGATAGCGCTCTGCAATCCCCCTTCAAATTTACACACCTTCTTATAATCCGTGTCCACCATATGAGGTGCAAACCGAGCTAATTCCGCAAATTGGGCTTCGTATTCGGCAATGGTTTTGTTCCCTTGCCTGAGAGTTTCGAATTCTGTTACCTTCTTATCCCGCATGCTTTGAGGGAAGTACTTGTCATAAAACAATTCTAAGAATCTGTCCCATGTCAATCCTTGGTGTACAGTTCTCGTAAGCATCCACCATCTGCATGCCTCATCCTCAAGAGTATAGGCAGCCAGTTGCACCTTTTGAGCTTCTATGCAGGGAAAGACTTCGAATAACTTCTCTATTCCCAACATCCACGCCTCAGCTTTCATTGGTTCTATTCCTCCTTTGAAGGATGGCGGTTTCATCTTTTTAAACTCCTTAGTAAGGGTGATAGTCCGGTCTTCAGCATGGAAATCTTGTACTGCCGGTGGAGGTACCGGTGGTAGTGGTGGTTGTTGTGGCTGTTGCTGTTGTTGTCGTAGGGTCTCCGCCATTTCCATAATCATTCTCTCCATTCTATCGAGCTGAGCAGAAGTAGCATCTTCTGTATCTTTTGTCCTTGTTCTCACCATTGCTTGCACAATAATCATTCATACACAATAGACATATTTCAAAAGTGTTAGCATTATCAGAGTAGACTTAACGTTGCCATCGCTCTTTCACATACTTTCAGGATGTCATGCAAGATGCCTAAAACTTTTCTAGACACCCTAAAGCTCAATGGATCCGTGTGTGAGATAGCAACTCGTGCTCTGATACCACTTGTCACACCCCAAACTTGCCCCTAAAAGTTCGGGCATGACCCATTCAAAAACAGACATATAACCTGGTATATATAGCATATGGGGCCTTATCGGAAGCACAAAATATTAAAAGAATATTAAACCAAACAAACTCCATTGAGCTATTTCTAGTATGCCAGGATCTCATACATCACATGCACCATAATAGGCCGATAAAGTCCAAAAATATTCCTTAGCAGTACTTATACACAAACACATATACATACCCAGCCCTATAATCGGGCATGTACAAAACTATTGAAGTTATATACATTCATCCTTAGATGGCCAATCAAAAGTAAGCCAACATTCAACAAACTTCACAAAATAAGTGGCCTTGGATAGTGCCTGGACATACGAAGGTTGACAAAAGAAACCGGGCGTCATGGGTTAGAACTGACCACCTGGTTGGCTACCTACAAAAACAGACATATAGAGAGTGAGCCAGGCTCAATGAATAGTAATATTTAAATGAAACAATGCTTAAGTCGAAACATGACATATATCAATACATATGGAAGTGCAGAGATCACATGGTTACCCTGATTCTGTGTTCATTTCATAACGGCCTTAGACCCAGACTTGAACATAAAAGCTTGAAACATCACATCTTAAATCATAATGGCTTAAAGCCCGTGAACATGGTGGCATAATGCCCTTGAACATGATGGCATAAAGCCCTTAAACATGGCGGCGTAAAGCCCTTAAACATGGCGGCATAAAGCCCTTAAACATGGCGACATAAAGCCCTTAACATGATGGCATAAAGCCCTTAAACATGGCAGCATAAAGCCCTTAACATGATGGCATAAAGCCCTTAAACATGGCGGCATAAAGCCCTTAAACATGATGGCATAAAGCCCTTAAACATACTTATACGAACTCAAGAGGTGTCTCACACGGATTCTAGAAGTGGCTCACGTCGTAGCACTTAGTTCCGTGTTGCACTTTGTTTCATATCATAACAACTCATATTGAATGGCCGTAGGCCCAGAATCTTATAGAAGGAAGGTACTTCATCTTTTTCATTTCTTCTTTTTTTTTTTTTTTTCTTTTTCTTTTTCATACATACACACTTGAAACATTAACATAGTTGCATATCTTGCATAAACAAAATGCTAATAAGAATCATTAGCCATATGTAAAGCGGATAGTGATACTACTACTCACAGTGTTGTAATGATGCGCTTGTTCCTCCCGGAGTGTGCCCTGCACACATTCAACCTTTTCAATTTAGTTTCCTTTTCATATCAAATTACTTTCTGTTTCGTTTTACTTCGAAGGAATTTATACTTATTAAAAGACATCAAATACATATTCCGATAACATTAGAGGGTTCTACACGCAAAACGGAGCGATCCACGTTTTTCAGCATGGGCCGCACGTGCGTCTGTGAGCCCCGCACGTGCGGCAAGCTCTCCTGCACGTGCGGCAGCACCTCCCGCACGTGCGGCCATGACCTCCGCACGTACGGCGATTCTGCCCAAAATTGTCCGAAAATTCTTGCAAAATCCCACCTTTTGGAAAACATGAACAAGGCTCAAAATAACATTCCTAATTGGTAAAACATGACCCAAATTCATATAAATACAATGACAATTACATACATCAAACTAATATACTTTAGTTCAACATACACAAGTCCATAAGAGTTCTTTCTTTACATGCCCATAAGCATACTTTGACATAAAGCCATGCTCACACACTTGAGTTCAAAGTAAGAAGATAAAATATAACTTCTCCATGGTTAATTTCAATTGAATCAAACAACCAAGTAAGGTTATCTTGTCCATTAACTTCTTACACACATATAGAATCATCATTCCAACCCCTAAGTGGCATGATCATGAGGGTATTTCACACATCCTAAGAAGAAGAGTTATGGGAGTTAATTGAGATAGCCTTATACATACCTTGTGCTTAAACTTCCTCAAATTCCCAACCCTTTTGATGATCTCCTCCCTCTACCCTTCAATTTCTCTCTCTCTCCTCACCTTCTCTTAAGAGATATATGATTCCTAAGTCTTAAGGTCAATAAGACTCTTATAAGCATGTATATATATATATAAAGCTTGAATAGGGACGAAAATTAATCGTTTAAGCATCCCCAAATTGAAATTTCACAGAAGCGCTTAATATTACTTAAAAATTATGCTGATTACATATGTGAAATCAATTTCGGATAATTAAGCCTCTAAGGCTTCCAATTTCTGATTTAAGCATTCTCATGTAACAGATACTTGTCCTGTTAAACAGATAGACTCCCTTAAACATGCCTTAAACATGGAGTTCACTTTCTTATCCCTAATTTCTCATAGAATTTCACGATGAGCATTCAAAAACTTAAAACAAGAACTGGGAATATATTAGAAAACTTATACGAGGGTCGGGTTATTACAGAAAGGAAGTCTGCCGTCCGCTCCGCCTGCGTCACTGTTACCGCCACTGCCTGTTTCTCCTCTCATGTCCCGAAACATCCATGTACTTCAACCATCAAGCCTTGGTTGAATCTCTAGCCACTAAATGTCTTTCTCCTCTGAGAGATTGATGGATCCATGTGTTGATGGTCAGGTGTTGGTGGAATGTGCATCGTGTAGTCCATGTATTCACTATTGCCAATTTCGTTATTGAGATCATTCGACTTCCTCCAATAGTTGACAGATCGGCCTGAGGAAGTTCTCCTCATAAAGGTCATAGTCATATGACTTGACTTTCCCTGATGTGATTCTGAAGCTTTGGGGATGATCTTGAAGCCATGCTATTGAAATGAGCAAAGAAAGACAATATGTCAGTAGTTTTTGAAATTATATATTGTAAAGAAAAAAACAGAAAAGCATATCAACACAGATTATTCAGTCACAAAATTCTCACAGTTCAAACCAATTCAAATTCTTTGGAAATTCAGATAAAATCTCTCTAGAAAAATTCTCTAGAATCTCTCTCTCCCTCTCTAATAGCTTTTGTTGTTTGAGCTACGTATGTATGTCGGCCATTGGTAGTGTGAAATGTATGAATTTGAGCAATTTATTTGCAATAACTTTCTCTAGGTTTCAGTCTCTAGTCCAGAATTTCTCTGGTCCAAAATTTTCTTTGGTGAGCACTTTACTTTGGTTGTGTACTATTAGTATATATATTACACTTCTCATTCTTTCTCTCCTATTCAACTGATAAAGGATTTGACGGGTAAAATGATTTGGAATTTTTTTTGGTTTCAATTTTCTCTAGTACAAGATTTTGAATTTTCTCTGGTAAAGGATTTGAATTTTCTCTGGTTTCATAGAGAAAGGATCCTATAGAAACAAACAATTTTGTTCAGAGAAATTTCAATTTTCTCTAGATAGAAGGGAAATTTCTCTGGAGATGCGAGAAGGCTAGAGAAATTCTCTGGAGAGTGGATCAGAGAAATTTGAAAGTCCAAAGAAATTTTGTTTCTTGGTTGTACTCAGTGCAATAACTTTGTGCATGATTTGTCTGGTGTGCACATTTCTCTTTGCATCAATACTAGTGGTGGTGGTGGTGGTGTTGTTTTGCCCCCTTCTTTTTTTTTTTTTAAAGTTGAAAACCATAGCTTTTAGTTCTTTACATAATGAAATTTCTCTGAAGAGAAACAGAGAATTTCTTTGGGTTGGAGAGAATTTCTCTAGTCCAAAATTTCTCTAGATAGATTTTCTCTGATTCAGAATTTCTCTGGATAGAATTTCTCTGGGAAGTCCAGAGAAATTCTCTAGATGAAATTGAGAGACCTTAGACATTATGAAATTATTAGATGTCCTTTATACTATAAAACCTTAATACCAGGGATCTTAAAAAAAAAAAAAAACCCCTTATTTTTATTCATTCAACTTTTAATTGATTAAACAATTCAATGGTCTTGATTAGTGGTGTGGGCGGGGGTTAGGGTAGGTTGAGATGTTGTCCAATCTCACTTCAAGTTGTGCTGAAAGCTACTCAGGTCACCCAAGTTTGAATCGTAACTTAAGATTGTCAGTTTAAGTCCGACCCGTTTATTTTCTCATAATTCATTTTTTTCATACAAAACTGGTCTAAACATGTGGTTGTTGTTATCCGATCAACTTGATTTTTTATAGGAATTATATATTCAATGAATTCTAAAATATGAATGGTGTAAATTATCGAAATAGGCTAAAAAAATAAGCCCAATAGGCCCAACAACACTTCTTTAGTCCTTAATCAGACTAGAGAGAAGTTCATTCCTTTTCCTAATTGGTACATTTTAAAAACAAAGGGACGTTTTTTAGAAAAATAAAATGCCAATAAATGTAGCCAAAATTAAATGGGAAAATTATAAAATAAAAATAAAAATAAAAATAAAAACTCCAGGATCTGAGTTTAACAAAATAAATTCTCAATTCTCAATTTAAACAATCTACCTATTTTTGTTAAAGTAAAACTAACAAAAAATAGGTATTTTTGTTATTAAAATTAATATAGATATACCTAAAATATCTAAAATACTCTTTTTCATTGAATTTAATGACTAAAATACCCATTTTTCTATCAATTTCACTTAAAAGAAATATGCAAATTGTTTAAATTGGGAAAAAAAAAGAGTGTAAATTGATGAAATTAAAAAATCAGAATTTTTTTTGTTAGAGGGATCAAACTCTTAATATATTTTTTAATTTTTCTAAAACAAAATCAATTCAAATGGAAGGAAATGTCATTTTGCCCGCCAAACAAGTACGTGAAAATCAATTTATCATTGAGAGTTATCATTATTTTAATTTGACTCCTACACTTTTTTAAATTTGATTAATTTACTCTCACCGTCTATTTCCGCCTACAATCAAGCTGAACTTGCTGACATGACACCAAATTTTATTTGGAATTTCATTTTACCCTCCAAACTATATCTTAAAAATCAATTAGCCCCCAAAAATAAAAAAAGAATAATATTTAAATACTTAATAAATAATTTTTTTTGTCTCAATAATGTAAGTAAATTTTAAATAATATATTTTGCAAAAAAATACAAAAATCCCCATTTATTTCAAGTCAATCATGGAGAAATTAATTGAGCCAAAAAATTCTTGGCTACTCTGTGTGTGTGCGCTTGTGTAATTGTAACTAGTTTATTTTTTCAAATAAATTTCAATAGAATTGATCGACTAATAGTAATTTTAAAATTGAGTGGGTAAAAAAAAAATTCAATTCAATTACTGTCTAAAGAATACTCAACATGACTAATACTCAATTTTTATTTAAAATTTATTTTTTTTTATTTTGAGAGGAAAATTAATTAATTAATTAATTTAAAGTATAATTTAGGAGTAAAATGAAATTCCAAATAAAATTTGGTGCCATGTCAGTAAGTTCAGTTTGATTGTAAAGAGAGACAAACAGCAGAGACTAAATTAATCAAATTAAACTAATATAAAATCTATATGCCAAATTAATTTTCACATAATAATTTAAAGTATAAAATGATATTTCCCCTCCAAATGATTTATTTTTAAAATAACAACTAAAACAGTGCCATATAATAGTGGTGTTGTATAATAACGCAGTACTGTAACATACAGCAGCATCCATCCCCGTATATACACAATTAATATAAATTCCACAAAATGAGATATGTATTGAACCACGAAGTCCCTACTTTTCCATGAGTAGTGGCAGGCCTAATATAATATAAATTGTTGACTTAAATGTATGATTTCTTGACACTTGGAGGCTGTTGATTGATTTTGATAATTCAATGCTCAAGGTTCATATGATTATAATATAATTTAGGTGATGACATATCTTTGATTAATTCTCAATTCTTTGAATGGTCATCATAGTCTTGCGTATGCAGAGTTCATAGAATCCATATTGAGTGTTAATATTTTTATACATTACTTAAAAAAATAAAATTAATTAAAATAAGTAATATTGTTGTTTTATATTTTAATCATTTATACATGCACAAAGAAAATACTACAGTTATAATAGCAAAGAAAAATTGAACCAATTGTGCCACAATAAACATTATTATTCTTACATTTTTTTGTTTCAAAATTAAACTAAAAGCTCTTTATTGAGATTGAATTAATTCTACTATACATATTTTTTTTTCATATATAGATAAATAATTTCTAAGTAGTATAATTAAGGGCAAATTATACAAATGGTCCTTGTAATTTACTCGTTTTATCATTTTGGTCCCTGTTATTTTAATTTGATTAATTTTGCCCCTAAATTTTATGGATTGTGTCATATTAGTCTAATAAATAACGGTGGTTAAGTTTGATAGACGGAAAATCAAATGATGTGAGTCAATTTGGTCCCTGTAATTTATAGGAAAGTCAAAATAACATGAACCAAATTAACACATCTTGTAAACTACAGGGACCAAATTAACACACCATTTGATTTTCCGTCCATCAAAGTTAACCGCCGTTATTTATTGGACTAATATGACAAAATCCGTAAAATTCAGGGGCAAAATTGATCAAATTGAAACAACAAGGACCAAAATGATAAAATGGATAAACTACAAGGACTAGCATTGTAATTTGCCCTATAATTAAATATACTATCCAATATATCCACAAGTCAACCAGCATCAATCTATTCAAATTCCAGAGATTTTAATTTGAGGAAATATCATTTTACCTCCCAAATCTTCATGCATTTTTCAATTTGACCCCCAGACTTCGATTAATATGAATTTTACACCCAAACTTTCAAAAATTTTATCAATTTTGCCACTGCCATCACATTCCGTCTACAACTGGACATCATGTGCTGGCGTGGCACCAAAGTTCATTTGGAATTTCATTTTAGCCCCCTAACTATACCTTAAAAATCAATTTGTCCATCAAATATAAAAAAATATATTTAAATATTTAAGAAATAACTTTTTATCTCAATAATGAAAAAATTAAATTTTAAATAATATATACTTTGCAAAAATATATATATATATAAATATAAAAATTCTCATTTAGAATTATCTTGAGACTATAAAGCATGGGTACCTCAACAAACATGTTGTATCCATACTAGGTACTTACTAGATTTTGAAATTACTATTAGTCAATCAATTCTATTGAAATTAATTTGGGTAGTAAACTAGTTACAATTGTGCACGCACACACATAGAGTAGCTAAGAAATTTTCGGCTTAATAAGTTTCTCTATGATCGACTCAAGATAATTTGAGACCTATGAAGCACAGGTACGGGTATGAATACTAGTATTGGAACGATATGGGTACGTCGATACCGTAAAATCCAAAAAAAAGTAAGGTAGAGGTACGGTGTAATACGTTTGTAAAACAATATTTGTTTTTAATTTGGAATAATACAAAAATTTATTAAATGGTTTAATTTGTGAAATCCAACATACAATTGACATTTAATGCCAAAAGTATAGATATAAGATAAACCAAAATTAAATATCATTATATTAAATAACTTATAAACCATAACTTAATTTTAAAACCATAATAAGTATAAAACTAAAAATGAAAAAGAAATCCAGTAAAAGGAATTTTATCTTTGTAATAGAAAACAATATTGTTTCGATTGAGGTATGCATGACCTGAGTATATACTCAGATATGTCTAGATATACCAAAAATTTAAAAGGAAAATTTGTGTATGTGTTTTGTGTACCCAATACATATGCGGAAATATCATACGTTGTTAAGTACTCGGTACGGTTATGACATGTTTGTCGAATTATCCATGCTTCATAGTCTCAAGATAATTTTGAATGAGAATTTTTGTATTTTTTATTATTTTTGTGCAAAGTATACATTATTTAAAATTTAATTTTTCATTATTGAGATAAAAATTATTTATTAAATATTTAAATTTAATTTTTTTATATTTGGGGGGCAAATTGATTTTTAAGGAATAGCTTGGGGGGTAAAACGAAATTCTAAATGAATTTTGATGCCAAGTCAACACATTTCGTTCAATTGTAGACAAAATGTGATAGTAAGAGCCAAATTGACCAAAATTTTGAAAGTTTAGGTGTAAAATTGATATTAATTAAAATTTGGGGGTCAAATTAAAAAACACATGAAAATTTGGGGGAAAAATGATATTTCCTCTTTTAATTTTTAAGTAAAGTTAACAAACAATTGAAGTAAAATTTAGAGTAAATTACAAATACACCCCCTGAGATTTAATTAAAATATGAATCACCTCCTATGGTTCTGGAAATTACATTCCACCCTTGAGGTTTCTAATTGTATAATAAATTCTCCCTTTTATTAATAAATCATCAACTCAATTAACAGTTTTTAATGATATTAGAAATATGTTTCAATTAATAATTTAGATAATTTTATTATTGTATAGAAGAGCAATTATGAATTTCATTTTGGGTAAATTACACTGACCTCTCCTGAGGTTTGCCTTAATTACAGATACCTCCCTTGTGATTTCAAAAATAACACAGATCTCCCTTACTTTTGAAAATAATAGTCAGATTCCTCCTTCCCATTAAAAGAGCCTTAATGATGTTAACTTAACAGTGGAATTGACCATAATACCCTTTAACCCATTGTCTTTCACAAAGACCTAACCCACTCTGTATCATCATCATCTTCCTCACTCTACTATCCATTTCTGCCATTGTCTTCCTCACACTCTCTTCCCAAACCTCTCTCATCAAAAATCCAAAACCCAAACCAACAATAACCCCTCTTATACACACCTGAGTCGCTAACTCAGCTTGCGATGGAACTCTCTATCTAGACTTCTCCACATTCCGAGATCTCTACAAAGTTAAACCAAATTAATCATATTCAGACTCTTAAATCCAAGAAACACACATGATATATGAATATATATATATATATATATGGGTCGTTTAGGATGTGGGTTGGCTTTTTGACTATTTTAGCCTGAGGCCAAAAAGCATCATTTGAGATATGCTTTTTGGCTTTTTTAACTTTTGTGAGAGAAAAAATGAAATGATTATGAGTTGGATGTGACATTTTGTCCTATTTGGCTAAAATAGCCTATTATGTCTTATATGACTATTTTAGCCCCAATGGGGCATCTCAAACGAGTACTACATATATATAGTATAGATATACAACACCATTCAGAACCATCATAGATCAATAATAAGCACGAAAGTGAGAGACAGTAGAGGAACATGACAACGGGAGATACCACGAGAGGAGAGAGGGAAACAGTTTTCATGTTGTCGATTCAGATCTCTCGACCATTTCTAGATTTGAACCCAACCTCTCCAACCGTACAAAACCAGATCATCATCGGTGTTTTCATCTTCGACTTCGCCGCCAGACCACGATAGTGGTCTAGATTTAGTGTCACGGTAGGCAAATCTACAGATCTGTAGATGTTGGCATCGGATCGGCGATGGCGAGGAGGCGATGTGAAGATCTTTGGCGGTGGTGGTGGCGGACGATTGAGAAGAAGGTGCAACAGTGTAACAAGCCCGTGGGGGCCTCGCCACAGCTCGGACTCGACTTTGTAGTCATGGTTCTAAATCTGAACCAAAGAGTCCAAATCCGGCAAATCGTTTTTAGAAAAACTGATTTTTGAAAGAAGTGCCAAACATGGACTGCTTTGCCAGATACAGAGTCGCCACCTAAATATTTTATTTTGGGAAATTTAGGAAACCCTGACTCGGTGCCAAAAGGCCACGTGTCCGTCATCACCAAAGTTGCCTCGGCTCGGGAACTTGGGTACGATTGGGGAAGGTCACTGTGTATTACTCATCAAATTGAATAGGAGTAAGAGAGAAGTGTACTGGACTTGTTGAACCTAGGTATATACACATAGAGTGAAAGGGAAAGACCTTGAGAAATAGAGCTCAAGAAGGAGAAAGAAGATAGAAGAAGAGGAAGTGAAAAGGCAACTTGAATTGTTCATAAATTTAACAACTTAAGGTGAGAATTTGCCTTTAATTTCATGAAATTGAGATGTCATGGTTATCATCCTTTGGACATTGAGTTGAAATATAAAGGATATCATGCATACTTATGAGTTTAGTAGTGTAAATTGATGATAGGAACTCATATGGACAAATAAAGAAGGAATTGTAGAAATTTAGCTCAAGACCAACATGCATGGCATGATTCATGATATTTTGTTTATAGACATATTTTCTTGCATGATTTTCATGAGTTCTACAAGTTTCAAAGAACTATCCTCATTGATGTTGGAATTGGAAGTTTAAAATGCTTTTATAATGTCTCGGAGTCTTTGAGCAACTAAATTGGAAGAATTAGCTCAAACTATGGACATGCATGATTTTATTTTTAATCATACACACCATTCTTGCATGAGTTTTCAAGATTGAAGGGACATTCCATGAGATTTGAGGATTTGGAGCACAAAAAAATGCAAGTTTAAAGAATTTTTATGTCAACTCAAATAACTTGATCATGGCATGGAAATTGAGCTTTGTTATAAACTTATAAATCTTGTTTGAAGTTAGCAATTGTAAATTCAACATGTGTTCATGAATTTTGGGCTTTGATATATATGGTTTTGAAGGTAGATTTTGAAGAAAATGAAGTCCAAAAATAAGAGCAATTTTCGGCACATTTTAACCCAGACCGCTCGAACAGCCTAGGCCACCGCTCAAGCAACCAACCCTCTCCTGTTCCAGCTCACATTCTAAAATAATTGCACGTGTGGAGCGCACGTGCGGTAGAGGTTCTGTACGTGCGGCAAGTGCCCCCGCACGTGCGGTTGTAAGGGTAGTCCCAGTTACATTTCGGCTTCTCTTTTCTACCTCTCGGGCCTCCGTTTGCATGGTTTAAAACTGTTTTTCATGTGCATTCGCATCTTATGAACACAAATGAATTAAAGAACAAAAGTTTAACCAAACGGATAAGCAATAAATAGAAACTAAATAAGTATAGAACAAATAGAACAAACTAAATGAATAAATTATGTATTGAATCATGGTGCTTGAATTTGTTTGTTTAGGTCAGATGCCGTATCTTTAGTGCATTTTAGCACGTGTTTCAAGGAGCTCACTGTGAGTAACAATGTTGTAAAGCTATGTTTAATTGCAATTATTTTCTGATCGATTAAATGTATTATATTTTGAAATGACACTGTTTCTTGAATTAATGATGGTCCTATTTTGTAAACTGTACTCGTGGTAGCCATAGCAACTATTACTGTTATTGTTATTGCTACTGTTACAGAGATCTCTGTCAATTCCAATCTTTGGAACTACTGTTACTGTATTGATGGCCATCAACTGACTGTTCGGTCTTTAAGACCTACTGTACTGTTCTACTACGGAATGTACCACGTATGACTGCAATGATTTCATATGACACTGAAATGTATGAATACTGTTTATTGAACTGATTCTTTACCGAATTCAACTGTTTGGAATTGTTATAAAGACATCATTCATAAACCCTTTTACACATTTTTCATTCACTGGGCTTTGGCTTACCGTTTATATCTATATGTATATAGGTGATTAGGCACCGGATCGGGTTTAGCAACATCGACCTGAACCCCCTGTTTTTTCAAGCAAACTACTGTGCCTCACTGCGTGGTTCCGAGCCATCATGTGTCAAGGCTTTTTGAGTGTTTCCACTTTGCCACTTGTGATTATGATCACATGTTATACAGTTTTGTTCTAGACTTTTACTTTAACCGTTTTGTTATTGGGATTTAATTCCCTAAGTTATAGTATGTATGTACATATGTTTGGACATGAACTTATGTGAATGTCTATATATCCAAGTTTGTTTGTTCATTGAAGTCCTTACATCTCGTTGGACATTATATTTAATTATGTACAAGCTTCCGTCATTCCCTATTATGGTATTATTGTTATTACTGTTAAGCAGGCCTTTGGTAATCACGAATTACTGGCAGGTTACGATGTTAAACCTTAGGAGCGGGTTTAGGTCGTGACAATATAATTAGGGCTAGGCATAGGGTTATCCGACCCGCCCTACCCGCACACGTATGGGCGGTTTCGCAAATACAATAGGGTTTGGAATATAGGAAGTTTTAGAGTTGCTGACGGGTTGCAGGTTTGAACCGCACTTATGGATCTCATGAATAGA